>JAWRYS010001740.1:0-98965 GCA_034769895.1 Magicicada septendecula
TTGCTGGTGAACTGCGAGCCATGATCTGATAACACTACTTGAGGCTTACCTACTTCAACAAGGTATTCATTTACTATTTTCCTAGCCAACACTGATGATGTTGCCTTTTTAATCGGGTATAGTTTTACAATTTGGTAAAAACATCTAATACCACAAATAAATAGTTTACCCCTCCTCGACCTTTGGGTAAAGGGCCATATAAATCAACAGCAACTAATGCTAAAGGACTGTCTGGCATTACATGCTGCATTAAACCCTCCTGTTTACGATTGTTTACTTTAGCTTTCTGACAAATTTCGCATGTTTGTAATATCTTACGCACTGTTCTTTCCATATTATTAAATTTACATGACTCCTTTAATATATCACTACATTTCTTGGGGCCTATATGACCATACCTTGGATGGCAATCTCTCACTACTTCAGGTATTATGACTTTAGGGATACACAACTTCCAATCATCTCCCTGTTCATTGGCCCGATGAAATAAGTGTTTATTAAACAAACTAAAATGTTTCTCCCACTTATGAGGTACGTTGGGTATTTGACTCAAAGCTAATATTATTTTATTAAGTTCGGTGTCTCTCTCTTGTTCTGCGGCTAAGTTACTTATTAATTTTTTCATATCTACTTCCCCCGCTTCTTTTACTACAAATATTTTATATGTATTTGCTATGTCTACTTCAGTATTATTATCAAAATCTGTTCTGGATAGGACATCAGCTACTATATTTTCTTTACCCTTACAATACTCAATTGTTAAGTCATATTCTTGTAATATTAGCATCCACCGCACTAACCTACCATGAGTTAATTTACAGTTCTTTAAAAACGTTAAAGCTTGATGGTCGGACCTTATGATTACCTTATTTCCTAACAAGTACGTTCTGAACTTTCTACAGGCGAAAACTATTGATAACGCCTCCTTCTCCGTCGTAGTGTAGTTCTTTTCACTATTTAATAGAGACCTACTTGCAAAAGCTACTACTCTGTGGTTATCACTCCCATCTAACTGAAACAACTCTACTCCCAATGCAATGTCTGACGCGTCTGTGTGTATATAAAATGGCTCTGAAAAATCAGGATGAGCTAATATAACTGTGTTTAAGAATTTATTTTTTATCAGCTCGAATATATTTTGCTCTTTTAAATTCCACCGCCATCTATTGTCTTTATTTAATAAATGTCCCAATTGTACTGTTAAATATGAATATTTGTCTACAAATTGCCTATAATAATTGCACAAGCCTAAAAAACTTTGCAACTGTTTAACATTTTTTGGTATCGGAAAATTTTGTATTATTTCTACCTTCTTAGGGTCTGTACTGATACCCCTTGCTGAAATTATATGTCGTAAAAAATTAACTTGTTCTTTCAAAAATTCTGACTTCTTAAATTTAACTGTTATGCCATACTCATGCAGTCTACTTAGTACCCTATCTAACCTTTCACAGTGTGTATCAATGTCTGGTGATGTAATTACTATATCATCTACATAAACGGTTGTGAATTCTAAAATCTCTCTCCCTAGCACATAATCCAGGCATTTGATAAAAATTGAAACACTTACATTTAGTCCAAAAGGTAGTCGGCGAAATTGTTAATTCCTACCGTTGTATAGAAATGCCACATATTGTCGAGACTCCTCTTCCAGCTCTATCTGCCAGTAGCCTGCAGTCAAGTCTAAGGTGGTGATGTATTTGGTCCCACTAAAACGTTGCAGAATTTCGCTTACAGGTTCCGGTGATTCTCTGTCTGGAACAATTATTCTGTTTACTTGTCTTGCGTCTAAACATAATCTTATCGATAAATCTTTCTTTGTCACCACTACTAAAGGGTTTGAATATGGTGATGTAGATTTTTCTATTATACCTTCCCTCAACATTTTATTTATTTCCTCTTGTACTAAACTCCTCTTGGAGTATGGTACCGGATAGGTTTTAGGTGCAAAGGGTGTTTTTTCTTTAACGACTAATTTACCTTTAAAATTCTTTACTAAACCAGGTTCATCTGAAAAAACTGATTTATTTTTGTTTATTATTAGTACTATTTTCTCCCTGTCTTGATAGCTAAATTCCCCCTCTTGATATAAGATTTTATTCATTTTCTCCTCCCAATTATTTTCACTTTCAAATAACTCATTATTATTTACTCTCAAGTTACAATAATTTATCATTAGGGATCTACACTCGTTTATATCGTTGTCAGAAATTAACATTCCCTTACTGATTATTTTTAAAGCTTTCATTCCTACCATTTTCTTTTGTATGAATGGTATTTCAACTATATTATTATTGTTTAATTTCATAGTCTGTGTGTAATAATTCAACTCTACTTTGAAATTATTTAAAAAATCATTACCTATTATAGCTCCCATATTTAGTCCTGGAATAACTAAGAAAGGTACATTTATTGTGTTCTCATTCACTTTTAATTGTAGCATTATTTGTTTAGTTACTTTTTTACTGCGAACACCCGTTACTCCTATAACGCTAATTCCCAGTACTGGTAATTGTGGAATTGTTTCTGTAGTCTGATTTTTGATTTTTTCAAACATTCTATCATCTATAGCAGTCAGTTCACTCCCTGAATCTACTAGAAAAATATATTTAGAATTAAACACTTCGGCTTCAAATTCTGCCATCCCGAAAACATTATTACTCTCACCCGCTTCTTCGTCAGATAAATCATTATGTATATTGGTAATTAGTGACCCTATTGACATGTGATTACTAGACGGCTGGGGGCTTTCTTTTTCAACCGCCCTTATTAGTTTAACGGATGTGGTGGTGGTGGTGGTTCACTGTAAACACCCCTACTGTTCTGATTACGAGCTGGTACCTCCACGCCCCGAGTTTCGTTTTGGTTACTAACATATCCCCCTCTACCTCTATGATTAAAATTTCCTGACACTCCTCGATTACTAGTAAAACCTCTCCCTCTATGATTCCCTCTAAATTGATCACAACCCCTATTATAATTCTCCAACCTCCCTTGGGCACCACTCCTCGGACCCTGACACCGGTAACATTGATTCTGCGACCCATTATAATTACTAGCTCCACAACTAGGGTTTGGACATAACCACGTCCCCTCCCCTGATCTACTCACATTACTAATAAAATGGTCTGGTTGTCTTATTTCAGTATTTGTTTGATTCGATTCACTAACTCTAAACTGATACTTATTATCCTCTTCCTCTTTCATACTCTGGTATGCTTCTAATATTTTCTCTAATTCTGCGATATTAGCAAAATCCCGGGTTCTGATTGTGGACCGTATGTCCTGGGGTAAATGTTTACTGATGTATCTTATAAAAGATGAAAGAGGCATTGGTGGTTCTAAATATTTAACCTGACTATATAGTCTCGTCACATACGATGTAATACTCATGTGCTTAATATTAAAATTGCCCCATCCCATTATGATACTACGTAACCCCTCTTGTTTCTCTTCTGACCAGTACTTATTTCTAAATGCTTGCTCAAACTCATTAAAATCTACCCAGTTATCGTTATGAGCATCCGCCCATATTTTAGCATCCCCTTTAAAGTACTTTAAAATTCTTACTAACTTAATCTCCCAACTTTCTTGGTTATATTTATTAAAACTTTTTATAGAGTTCAAAAATTGTATGGGGTTCACTCCCCTACTCTCATTACTAAAATATCCTAACTCTACTTCCACATTCACTCTCTCACTCACATTACTTAATTTCTGGTTAATGGTTACATTCAAGTCTTCTCTGACTTTAACTATTTCACGCTCATGTTCTGCTTGTTTATTCTTTAAACTAGTTACATTAATTTTAATTGCATCAACTTGTTCAAAGTTACTTCTGAATTCATCATTTATATTTTCTTGTATTTCACTTGCTCGTTTGATTTGTTCACATTCATTAATTATACATTGAATATTACAGTCAATTTTGTCATTTTTCTTTTTAAATTTATCATTAAATTTACTTGTCAACGTGTCAAATTTTTTATTTGTCTCTAACATTTTCTCTTTTTGTTTTTCGTTATTTATTTTTATATCATTTTTCATCTCAGTTTGTATCTTATTGATATCACTAGTCAGCTCATCTTTCACTCCAACCTCACTCATACTTTCCAAACGGCTATTCATATATATTTCACTCGCTCTCAATTCGCTCCTCACATTTATGAACTCATTATTTAAATCAGTCAGTTTAACATTTATAGTATTTACTTCTGATTTGATCTCATTTTTAAATTCATTTAAACATGTGTTTAGATTATTATTTTCTGATTCCATTTTCTCGTCTTGTTTGTCAAGTTTATTATTTACTACATTTATCTCTGATTTGATCTCAGTTTTCATTCCTGACATCATCTCCATCATCAATGCTAATTGGTTAAATATATTTACCCCCTTGTCTTTACTACCTCCCGCTACTACAGTTTTGTCTACATTTGTTTCAACACTTTCATCAACAAAATCATTGGTTGTTATCATATGATCTTGCGTAATATTTAAAATTGATACTTCTACGCTACTTCCACCTAAGTCTGCGTTCATATTTCCCTCTGCCATTTTTTCGACCTGTTTGTAAATTTTTATTAACTCAATTTACAAAGTCCCTGTTCGGGCGCCATTGAAGCTCTACGAGCTAATTAAAATTTATTACTGTGTAAATATTGATTGTTTAACTATTTTTCGTGAATTTCCAGGGTCTCGTCAGGTGTACTCATTAGCAGAGAGAAACAGGTGAACGCAAATGATCAACACACATTGATGGTTAACGAACACTTTTTATTTTATTTGACTAACTCCCATTTCGTCAATTTCTATTATACTATTTGATTTTACTTATACTTATATATTTATGACAATTAGCCATACTCTCAAGATTTACTAATTTAAATGCATGTATATAAACTTACGCCTACTTATGATGTAACGGGAACCAGCGCTTCATAATATATATACAATTAAACAAAACCCCCACACTCGCTCACATACTACACCAGGATCCTAAATACGTTATAATTTATAAAAAAAAACCAGCATTTTAATTAATTTCGAAATGTCTACTTTCCTGTTAATGCGGAGAAGTTCGACAACTGGGGTGTCTCCTCATGGCGTACACTGTTTGCTGTTTTATAGTTCTTCTTTTCACATTTTACGGCCGAACTGACAATTTACTGTAATTAGTCAATATTATGGATGAATATTTAGCCAAAAAACTGTTTGTATTTTGTAATATATATAAAAGATTCACATTTTGTTGTATGCGGGCCCGCAAAAAACGCACAGCCGGACAGTCGGCGAACGCGACAGTTTTTATGCGTCCGTCACTTGTAGACGTTGTGTTCCGACTGACTCTTTGTTCTGTGTGTGTTGGCGTTGTTGGCGTAGACACACCCTGCATAGCAGCGTTATGTAAGGCGCTGACGTAACGTTCGCCTGATGTTTCGTTACATAACTTGTTGACTGGTTTTGTGTCATTTGTTGACCTTGGTACAATTTGTCGGTTGTTGAATCTGTGTTATAGAAATTCATGAATAATGAATATGTCACCCAGCAGTGTTACCACCGTCGCTATTGTCGCTACAACTGAATTTTACCTTTTGGTTTACGTTTGTCCCAAATATTCGAAAAAATGTTATTGTTTTATTTAAATTACCCCAGGTAGGCCAAAATGCCACATTACAATACCCCCCTCAATGAGACATTTTATGCCGAAGGATAAAAAATCTCATTGACACATTCATACTTGCTAAAGGGATCAGCCAGGATATGTCGCCACAACCCCCTGTATGGTTTACAAAAATTACAATCAACTCACCCTTGGTCTGGCGACTGTGACCGCACCTGAATGACAACACTGGACTTCTCTCTCGAGATCCCAACACCGTAGAGTCAGACAGATACTTAACGCCCCTGCTCTGACGCTCTGGCCAGCTCAGGTCCGCCGCCACAGCATCACCAAACACTGAAACAATAAATTAAAATATCAAATAGTGGCCTTATACAACACCATATCCCCAACTGATCTGTTTCCCCCTAGCGGTGCTGGTTTGCGCTAAGAAGCACTGGTTTTGTTTTTTTTTATTTTTTTTATTTCTAACATATATATCAAAATACAACAACATGATACCCATTTTAAAATTCCATAATCTCATTCTATCTATTTTCTCTTGTTAACTTTTATCCCAAAATTCAAAATTATTGCCCTGATTCCCATCAGAATTTAAATAAATATTTCCCATTACCATATTACATTTCTCTCATCCCCAATTTAAAATGCATTTAAAATAAATTCATAAAATTCTCTTACACGAACAAACAGAATATAACATAAGAAAACATAGTACATTCATAATTCACATTATTATTATCATCTTAAAGTAAACAATTTATATTTAAAACTTACACACTTTACATCATTGAATTTGCATATAAAATCATAAAATTATCTTTTAAACTCACTTTACTTTTATTAATTCGATTCTCAAAAAAATTTTTTTTTTTTTTTTTTTTATACATTGAAAATTTTAACTATCATAAATTTATTTCATTTTTAGTAAAAATCTTTAAATACAAAAAACTTATTATTATATTTTTATAATCCTTATTCCTAACATACTACATGCAATCAACTCAATAAGACATAATAAACACAATATATAAAATATCTAGTGCATCTATTTCTTCTAATTTTAACAAAACTATTTAATAGCGAGTCATCATTACTAAAATGCAATAAAATTTCTTAATTCGTTACCCCCTTTGGGTAACCTCCCTGCCACACACACTATGACCCCCCCTGGACTGTGGCGTCCAGTTGCGTCCACAAGGACTGAAGTTTTGGAGGAATGTGACATCTCCGTGTCCTTGCTTCTGCGTTACATTTTAAAGATCTAGATATCATAATATCTGTGTTATATAAATATGCGCCGGGTCTACCACCTGGCTTCACTGTCCCTACTCGGACAGAGTGGTAGCCGCTGTTCCCTAGTTTGGTGATTCCCCTTAATTTCACCCCCCATCAATTTCAAAGTACACCTTTACAACGATAACAGCTATGGCCAGTTATGGTCAGCGCGTAATCGTAATGTGCCCCAACCATAGCTGTTAAAGCTAAACCAATTCCACGGTCAAGGTTCGGTGAGGCCGTGACCGCCCGAAAAGTTGGGGAATCACAAGTATAATATTTCCTTTTAAAATTAAAATTAACAATTTATATTACATGACATTTCTAGTCTTGGTGGTGTTTTAACCTAATACATTTCTTTCTTAACTTTCCCTACCTTGATGTTCATTTACATAAAATACATAATGTGTGTCTAAACAATATTAATAATTTATAATAATAGAATATAAAAAATGTCTGTTTATGTATGAAAATTTTAATATCTACAAATACATCCATCATCACTCAGCTAGATAATACTTTTTTAATTGGGTCACATTATAAGTTCCTTTTATTTCTCGAGTTTGCAAATCTACTAAAACATAAGCATTCTCCATTTTCACTTGGCTAACCTCATATGGACCGTCATACAATAGGAAGAATTTCTTAATTTCTTTGTCCAACGCTGATGATTGATCGTGATTTTTTATTAATACTAGTTGGCCTACCTCATATTGTATGGGTGTTAAATTCTGGTCATGTCTCCGTTTCCGTTGTTCAGCCTTACTCAGCAGACGCTCCCTAGCGATTACCAATTTCCTATCATGTGGTATCTCCGTCCGGGTTCGAAAGTTTACTAGCTCTTCTAATATGCGTGCCGGCCTTCTCTGAAACCTTAACTCACATGGGCTGTAACTAGTGGATTCGTGTAAACTATTGTTGATATATCACTCTATCTTGCACACAAAAGTAGCCCACAAAGAATGTTTTTTATGGCAAAAGGTTCTGAACATTCTCCCTAACTCCCGCATAACCCGTTCACTTGGATTTGACTGTGGATGATACACTGATGTATGTTTAACTAAAATATTTTCCCAACCTAAAGTTTCCCGCCAGGTGTTGCTGGTGAACTGCGAGCCATGATCTGATAACACTACTTGAGGCTTACCTACTTCAACAAGGTATTCATTTACTATTTTCCTAGCCAACACTGATGATGTTGCCTTTTTAATCGGGTATAGTTTTACAATTTGGTAAAAACATCTAATACCACAAATAAATAGTTTACCCCTCCTCGACCTTTGGGTAAAGGGCCATATAAATCAACAGCAACTAATGCTAAAGGACTGTCTGGCATTACATGCTCCATTAAACCCTCCTGTTTACGATTGTTTACTTTAGCTTTCTGACAAATTTCGCATGTTTGTAATATCTTACGCACTGTTCTTTCCATATTATTAAATTTACATGACTCCTTTAATATATCACTACATTTCTTGGGGCCTATATGACCATACCTTGGATGGCAATCTCTCACTACTTCAGGTATTATGACTTTAGGGATACACAACTTCCAATCATCTCCCTGTTCATTGGCCCGATGAAATAAGTGTTTATTAAACAAACTAAAATGTTTCTCCCACTTATGAGGTACGTTGGGTATTTGACTCAAAGCTAATATTATTTTATTAAGTTCGGTGTCTCTCTCTTGTTCTGCGGCTAAGTTACTTATTAATTTTTTCATATCTACTTCCCCCGCTTCTTTTACTACAAATATTTTATATGTATTTGCTATGTCTACTTCAGTATTATTATCAAAATCTGTTCTGGATAGGACATCAGCTACTATATTTTCTTTACCCTTACAATACTCAATTGTTAAGTCATATTCTTGTAATATTAGCATCCACCGCACTAACCTACCATGAGTTAATTTACAGTTCTTTAAAAACGTTAAAGCTTGATGGTCGGACCTTATGATTACCTTATTTCCTAACAAGTACGTTCTGAACTTTCTACAGGCGAAAACTATTGATAACGCCTCCTTCTCCGTCGTAGTGTAGTTCTTTTCACTATTTAATAGAGACCTACTTGCAAAAGCTACTACTCTGTGGTTATCACTCCCATCTAACTGAAACAACTCTACTCCCAATGCAATGTCTGACGCGTCTGTGTGTATATAAAATGGCTCTGAAAAATCAGGATGAGCTAATATAACTGTGTTTAAGAATTTATTTTTTATCAGCTCGAATATATTTTGCTCTTTTAAATTCCACCGCCATCTATTGTCTTTATTTAATAAATGTCCCAATTGTACTGTTAAATATGAATATTTGTCTACAAATTGCCTATAATAATTGCACAAGCCTAAAAAACTTTGCAACTGTTTAACATTTTTTGGTATCGGAAAATTTTGTATTATTTCTACCTTCTTAGGGTCTGTACTGATACCCCTTGCTGAAATTATATGTCGTAAAAAATTAACTTGTTCTTTCAAAAATTCTGACTTCTTAAATTTAACTGTTATGCCATACTCATGCAGTCTACTTAGTACCCTATCTAACCTTTCACAGTGTGTATCAATGTCTGGTGATGTAATTACTATATCATCTACATAAACGGTTGTGAATTCTAAAATCTCTCTCCCTAGCACATAATCCAGGCATTTGATAAAAATTGAAACACTTACATTTAGTCCAAAAGGTAGTCGGCGAAATTGTTAATTCCTACCGTTGTATAGAAATGCCACATATTGTCGAGACTCCTCTTCCAGCTCTATCTGCCAGTAGCCTGCAGTCAAGTCTAAGGTGGTGATGTTTTTGGTCCCACTAAAACGTTGCAGAATTTCGCTTACAGGTTCCGGTGATTCTCTGTCTGGAACAATTATTCTGTTTACTTGTCTTGCGTCTAAACATAATCTTATCGATAAATCTTTCTTTGTCACCACTACTAAAGGGTTTGAATATGGTGATGTAGATTTTTCTATTATACCTTCCCTCAACATTTTATTTATTTCCTCTTGTACTAAACTCCTCTTGGAGTATGGTACCGGATAGGTTTTAGGTGCAAAGGGTGTTTTTTCTTTAACGACTAATTTACCTTTAAAATTCTTTACTAAACCAGGTTCATCTGAAAAAACTGATTTATTTTTGTTTATTATTAGTACTATTTTCTCCCTGTCTTGATAGCTAAATTCCCCCTCTTGATATAAGATTTTATTCATTTTCTCCTCCCAATTATTTTCACTTTCAAATAACTCATTATTATTTACTCTCAAGTTACAATAATTTATCATTAGGGATCTACACTCGTTTATATCGTTGTCAGAAATTAACATTCCCTTACTGATTATTTTTAAAGCTTTCATTCCTACCATTTTCTTTTGTATGAATGGTATTTCAACTATATTATTATTGTTTAATTTCATAGTCTGTGTGTAATAATTTAACTCTACTTTGAAATTATTTAAAAAATCATTACCTATTATAGCTCCCATATTTAGTCCTGGAATAACTAAGAAAGGTACATTTATTGTGTTCTCATTCACTTTTAATTGTAGCATTATTTGTTTAGTTACTTTTTTACTGCGAACACCCGTTACTCCTATAACGCTAATTCCCAGTACTGGTAATTGTGGAATTGTTTCTGTAGTCTGATTTTTGATTTTTTCAAACATTCTATCATCTATAGCAGTCAGTTCACTCCCTGAATCTACTAGAAAAATATATTTAGAATTAAACACTTCGGCTTCAAATTCTGCCATCCCGAAAACATTATTACTCTCACCCGCTTCTTCGTCAGATAAATCATTATGTATATTGGTAATTAGTGACCCTATTGACATGTGATTACTAGACGGCTGGGGGCTTTCTTTTTCAACCGCCCTTATTAGTTTAACGGATGTGGTGGTGGTGGTGGTTCACTGTAAACACCCCTACTGTTCTGATTACGAGCTGGTACCTCCACGCCCCGAGTTTCGTTTTGGTTACTAACATATCCCCCTCTACCTCTATGATTAAAATTTCCTGACACTCCTCGATTACTAGTAAAACCTCTCCCTCTATGATTCCCTCTAAATTGATCACAACCCCTATTATAATTCTCCAACCTCCCTTGGGCACCACTCCTCGGACCCTGACACCGGTAACATTGATTCTGCGACCCATTATAATTACTAGCTCCACAACTAGGGTTTGGACATAACCACGTCCCCTCCCCTGATCTACTCACATTACTAATAAAATGGTCTGGTTGTCTTATTTCAGTATTTGTTTGATTCGATTCACTAACTCTAAACTGATACTTATTATCCTCTTCCTCTTTCATACTCTGGTATGCTTCTAATATTTTCTCTAATTCTGCGATATTAGCAAAATCCCGGGTTCTGATTGTGGACCGTATGTCCTGGGGTAAATGTTTACTGATGTATCTTATAAAAGATGAAAGAGGCATTGGTGGTTCTAAATATTTAACCTGACTATATAGTCTCGTCACATACGATGTAATACTCATGTGCTTAATATTAAAATTGCCCCATCCCATTATGATACTACGTAACCCCTCTTGTTTCTCTTCTGACCAGTACTTATTTCTAAATGCTTGCTCAAACTCATTAAAATCTACCCAGTTATCGTTATGAGCATCCGCCCATATTTTAGCATCCCCTTTAAAGTACTTTAAAATTCTTACTAACTTAATCTCCCAACTTTCTTGGTTATATTTATTAAAACTTTTTATAGAGTTCAAAAATTGTATGGGGTTCACTCCCCTACTCTCATTACTAAAATATCCTAACTCTACTTCCACATTCACTCTCTCACTCACATTACTTAATTTCTGGTTAATGGTTACATTCAAGTCTTCTCTGACTTTAACTATTTCACGCTCATGTTCTGCTTGTTTATTCTTTAAACTAGTTACATTAATTTTAATTGCATCAACTTGTTCAAAGTTACTTCTGAATTCATCATTTATATTTTCTTGTATTTCACTTGCTCGTTTGATTTGTTCACATTCATTAATTATACATTGAATATTACAGTCAATTTTGTCATTTTTCTTTTTAAATTTATCATTAAATTTACTTGTCAACGTGTCAAATTTTTTATTTGTCTCTAACATTTTCTCTTTTTGTTTTTCGTTATTTATTTTTATATCATTTTTCATCTCAGTTTGTATCTTATTGATATCACTAGTCAGCTCATCTTTCACTCCAACCTCACTCATACTTTCCAAACGGCTATTCATATATATTTCACTCGCTCTCAATTCGCTCCTCACATTTATGAACTCATTATTTAAATCAGTCAGTTTAACATTTATAGTATTTACTTCTGATTTGATCTCATTTTTAAATTCATTTAAACATGTGTTTAGATTATTATTTTCTGATTTCATTTTCTCGTCTTGTTTGTCAAGTTTATTATTTACTACATTTATCTCTGATTTGATCTCAGTTTTCATTCCTGACATCATCTCCATCATCAATGCTAATTGGTTAAATATATTTACCCCCTTGTCTTTACTACCTCCCGCTACTACAGTTTTGTCTACATTTGTTTCAACACTTTCATCAACAAAATCATTGGTTGTTATCATATGATCTTGCGTAATATTTAAAATTGATACTTCTACGCTACTTCCACCTAAGTCTGCGTTCATATTTCCCTCTGCCATTTTTTCGACCTGTTTGTAAATTTTTATTAACTCAATTTACAAAGTCCCTGTTCGGGCGCCATTGAAGCTCTACGAGCTAATTAAAATTTATTACTGTGTAAATATTGATTGTTTAACTACTTTTCGTGAATTTCCAGGGTCTCGTCAGGTGTACTCATTAGCAGAGAGAAACAGGTGAACGCAAATGATCAACACACATTGATGGTTAACGAACACTTTTTATTTTATTTGACTAACTCCCATTTCGTCAATTTCTATTATACTATTTGATTTTACTTATACTTATATATTTATGACAATTAGCCATACTCTCAAGATTTACTAATTTAAATGCATGTATATAAACTTACGCCTACTTATGATGTAACGGGAACCAGCGCTTCATAATATATATACAATTAAACAAAACCCCCACACTCGCTCACATACTACACCAGGATCCGAAATACGTTATAATTTATAAAAAAAAACCAGCATTTTAATTAATTTCGAAATGTCTACTTTCCTGTTAATGCGGAGAAGTTCGACAACTGGGGTGTCTCCTCATGGCGTACACTGTTTGCTGTTTTATAGTTCTTCTTTTCACATTTTACGGCCGAACTGACAATTTACTGTAATTAGTCAATATTATGGATGAATATTTAGCCAAAAAACTGTTTGTATTTTGTAATATATATAAAAGATTCACATTTTGTTGTATGCGGGCCCGCAAAAAACGCACAGCCGGACAGTCGGCGAACGCGACAGTTTTTATGCGTCCGTCACTTGTAGACGTTGTGTTCCGACTGACTCTTTGTTCTGTGTGTGTTGGCGTTGTTGGCGTAGACACACCCTGCATAGCAGCGTTATGTAAGGCGCTGACGTAACGTTCGCCTGATGTTTCGTTACATAACTTGTTGACTGGTTTTGTGTCATTTGTTGACCTTGGTACAATTTGTCGGTTGTTGAATCTGTGTTATAGAAATTCATGAATAATGAATATGTCACCCAGCAGTGTTACCACCGTCGCTATTGTCGCTACAACTGAATTTTACCTTTTGGTTTACGTTTGTCCCAAATATTCGAAAAAATGTTATTGTTTTATTTAAATTACCCCAGGTAGGCCAAAATGCCACATTACAATACCCCCCTCAATGAGACATTTTATGCCGAAGGATAAAAAATCTCATTGACACATTCATACTTGCTAAAGGGATCAGCCAGGATATGTCGCCACAACCCCCTGTATGGTTTACAAAAATTACAATCAACTCACCCTTGGTCTGGCGACTGTGACCGCACCTGAATGACAACACTGGACTTCTCTCTCGAGATCCCAACACCGTAGAGTCAGACAGATACTTAACGCCCCTGCTCTGACGCTCTGGCCAGCTCAGGTCCGCCGCCACAGCATCACCAAACACTGAAACAATAAATTAAAATATCAAATAGTGGCCTTATACAACACCATATCCCCAACTGATCTGTTTCCCCCTAGCGGTGCTGGTTTGCGCTAAGAAGCACTGGTTTTGTTTTTTTTTATTTTTTTTATTTCTAACATATATATCAAAATACAACAACATGATACCCATTTTAAAATTCCATAATCTCATTCTATCTATTTTCTCTTGTTAACTTTTATCCCAAAATTCAAAATTATTGCCCTGATTCCCATCAGAATTTAAATAAATATTTCCCATTACCATATTACATTTCTCTCATCCCCAATTTAAAATGCATTTAAAATAAATTCATAAAATTCTCTTACACGAACAAACAGAATATAACATAAGAAAACATAGTACATTCATAATTCACATTATTATTATCATCTTAAAGTAAACAATTTATATTTAAAACTTACACACTTTACATCATTGAATTTGCATATAAAATCATAAAATTATCTTTTAAACTCACTTTACTTTTATTAATTCGATTCTCAAAAAATTTTTTTTTTTTTTTTTTTTTTATACATTGAAAATTTTAACTATCATAAATTTATTTCATTTTTAGTAAAAATCTTTAAATACAAAAAACTTATTATTATATTTTTATAATCCTTATTCCTAACATACTACATGCAATCAACTCAATAAGACATAATAAACACAATATATAAAATATCTAGTGCATCTATTTCTTCTAATTTTAACAAAACTATTTAATAGCGAGTCATCATTACTAAAATGCAATAAAATTTCTTAATTCGTTACCCCCTTTGGGTAACCTCCCTGCCACACACACTATGACCCCCCCTGGACTGTGGCGTCCAGTTGCGTCCACAAGGACTGAAGTTTTGGAGGAATGTGACATCTCCGTGTCCTTGCTTCTGCGTTACATTTTAAAGATCTAGATATCATAATATCTGTGTTATATAAATATGCGCCGGGTCTACCACCTGGCTTCACTGTCCCTACTCGGACAGAGTGGTAGCCGCTGTTCCCTAGTTTGGTGATTCCCCTTAATTTCACCCCCCATCAATTTCAAAGTACACCTTTACAACGATAACAGCTATGGCCAGTTATGGTCAGCGCGTAATCGTAATGTGCCCCAACCATAGCTGTTAAAGCTAAACCAATTCCACGGTCAAGGTTCGGTGAGGCCGTGACCGCCCGAAAAGTTGGGGAATCACAAGTATAATATTTCCTTTTAAAATTAAAATTAACAATTTATATTACATGACATTTCTAGTCTTGGTGGTGTTTTAACCTAATACATTTCTTTCTTAACTTTCCCTACCTTGATGTTCATTTACATAAAATACATAATGTGTGTCTAAACAATATTAATAATTTATAATAATAGAATATAAAAAATGTCTGTTTATGTATGAAAATTTTAATATCTACAAATACATCCATCATCACTCAGCTAGATAATACTTTTTTAATTGGGTCACATTATAAGTTCCTTTTATTTCTCGAGTTTGCAAATCTACTAAAACATAAGCATTCTCCATTTTCACTTGGCTAACCTCATATGGACCGTCATACAATAGGAAGAATTTCTTAATTTCTTTGTCCAACGCTGATGATTGATCGTGATTTTTTATTAATACTAGTTGGCCTACCTCATATTGTATGGGTGTTAAATTCTGGTCATGTCTCCGTTTCCGTTGTTCAGCCTTACTCAGCAGACGCTCCCTAGCGATTACCAATTTCCTATCATGTGGTATCTCCGTCCGGGTTCGAAATTTTACTAGCTCTTCTAATATGCGTGCCGGCCTTCTCTGAAACCTTAACTCACATGGGCTGTAACTAGTGGATTCGTGTAAACTATTGTTGATATATCACTCTATCTTGCACACAAAAGTAGCCCACAAAGAATGTTTTTTATGGCAAAAGGTTCTGAACATTCTCCCTAACTCCCGCATAACCCGTTCACTTGGATTTGACTGTGGATGATACACTGATGTATGTTTAACTAAAATATTTTCCCAACCTAAAGTTTCCCGCCAGGTGTTGCTGGTGAACTGCGAGCCATGATCTGATAACACTACTTGAGGCTTACCTACTTCAACAAGGTATTCATTTACTATTTTCCTAGCCAACACTGATGATGTTGCCTTTTTAATCGGGTATAGTTTTACAATTTGGTAAAAACATCTAATACCACAAATAAATAGTTTACCCCTCCTCGACCTTTGGGTAAAGGGCCATATAAATCAACAGCAACTAATGCTAAAGGACTGTCTGGCATTACATGCTGCATTAAACCCTCCTGTTTACGATTGTTTACTTTAGCTTTCTGACAAATTTCGCATGTTTGTAATATCTTACGCACTGTTCTTTCCATATTATTAAATTTACATGACTCCTTTAATGTATCACTACATTTCTTGGGGCCTATATGACCATACCTTGGATGGCAATCTCTCACTACTTCAGGTATTATGACTTTAGGGATACACAACTTCCAATCATCTCCCTGTTCATTGGCCTGATGACATAAGTGTTTATTAAACAAACTAAAATGTTTCTCCCACTTATGAGGTACGTTGGGTATTTGACTCAAAGCTAATATTATTTTATTAAGTTCGGTGTCTCTCTCTTGTTCTGCGGCTAAGGTACTTATTAATTTTTTCATATCTACTTCCCCCGCTTCTTTTACTACAAATATTTTATATGTATTTGCTATGTCTACTTCAGTATTATTATCAAAATCTGTTCTGGATAGGACATCAGCTACTATATTTTCTTTACCCTTACAATACTCAATTGTTAAGTCATATTCTTGTAATATTAGCATCCACCGCACTAACCTACCATGAGTTAATTTACAGTTCTTTAAAAACGTTAAAGCTTGATGGTCGGACCTTATGATTACCTTATTTCCTAACAAGTACGTTCTGAACTTTCTACAGGCGAAAACTATTGATAACGCCTCCTTCTCCGTCGTAGTGTAGTTCTTTTCACTATTTAATAGAGACCTACTTGCAAAAGCTACTACTCTGTGGTTATCACTCCCATCTAACTGAAACAACTCTACTCCCAATGCAATGTCTGACGCGTCTGTGTGTATATAAAATGGCTCTGAAAAATCAGGATGAGCTAATATAACTGTGTTTAAGAATTTATTTTTTATCAGCTCGAATATATTTTGCTCTTTTAAATTCCACCGCCATCTATTGTCTTTATTTAATAAATGTCCCAATTGTACTGTTAAATATGAATATTTGTCTACAAATTGCCTATAATAATTGCACAAGCCTAAAAAACTTTGCAACTGTTTAACATTTTTTGGTATCGGAAAATTTTGTATTATTTCTACCTTCTTAGGGTCTGTACTGATACCCCTTGCTGAAATTATATGTCGTAAAAAATTAACTTGTTCTTTCAAAAATTCTGACTTCTTAAATTTAACTGTTATGCCATACTCATGCAGTCTACTTAGTACCCTATCTAACCTTTCACAGTGTGTATCAATGTCTGGTGATGTAATTACTATATCATCTACATAAACGGTTGTGAATTCTAAAATCTCTCTCCCTAGCACATAATCCAGGCATTTGATAAAAATTGAAACACTTACATTTAGTCCAAAAGGTAGTCGGCGAAATTGTTAATTCCTACCGTTGTATAGAAATGCCACATATTGTCGAGACTCCTCTTCCAGCTCTATCTGCCAGTAGCCTGCAGTCAAGTCTAAGGTGGTGATTTATTTGGTCCCACTAAAACGTTGCAGAATTTCGCTTACAGGTTCCGGTGATTCTCTGTCTGGAACAATTATTCTGTTTACTTGTCTTGCGTCTAAACATAATCTTATCGATAAATCTTTCTTTGTCACCACTACTAAAGGGTTTGAATATGGTGATGTAGATTTCTCTATTATACCTTCCCTCAACATTTTATTTATTTCCTCTTGTACTAAACTCCTCTTGGAGTATGGTACCGGATAGGTTTTAGGTGCAAAGGGTGTTTTTTCTTTAACGACTAATTTACCTTTAAAATTCTTTACTAAACCAGGTTCATCTGAAAAAACTGATTTATTTTTGTTTATTATTAGTACTATTTTCTCCCTGTCTTGATAGCTAAATTCCCCCTCTTGATATAAGATTTTATTCATTTTCTCCTCCCAATTATTTTCACTTTCAAATAACTCATTATTATTTACTCTCAAGTTACAATAATTTATCATTAGGGATCTACACTCGTTTATATCGTTGTCAGAAATTAACATTCCCTTACTGATTATTTTTAAAGCTTTCATTCCTACCATTTTCTTTTGTATGAATGGTATTTCAACTATATTATTATTGTTTAATTTCATAGTCTGTGTGTAATAATTTAACTCTACTTTGAAATTATTTAAAAAATCATTACCTATTATAGCTCCCATATTTAGTCCTGGAATAACTAAGAAAGGTACATTTATTGTGTTCTCATTCACTTTTAATTGTAGCATTATTTGTTTAGTTACTTTTTTACTGCGAACACCCGTTACTCCTATAACGCTAATTCCCAGTACTGGTAATTGTGGAATTGTTTCTGTAGTCTGATTTTTGATTTTTTCAAACATTCTATCATCTATAGCAGTCAGTTCACTCCCTGAATCTACTAGAAAAATATATTTAGAATTAAACACTTCGGCTTCAAATTCTGCCATCCCGAAAACATTATTACTCTCACCCGCTTCTTCGTCAGATAAATCATTATGTATATTGGTAATTAGTGACCCTATTGACATGTGATTACTAGACGGCTGGGGGCTTTCTTTTTCAACCGCCCTTATTAGTTTAACGGATGTGGTGGTGGTGGTGGTTCACTGTAAACACCCCTACTGTTCTGATTACGAGCTGGTACCTCCACGCCCCGAGTTTCGTTTTGGTTACTAACATATCCCCCTCTACCTCTATGATTAAAATTTCCTGACACTCCTCGATTACTAGTAAAACCTCTCCCTCTATGATTCCCTCTAAATTGATCACAACCCCTATTATAATTCTCCAACCTCCCTTGGGCACCACTCCTCGGACCCTGACACCGGTAACATTGATTCTGCGACCCATTATAATTACTAGCTCCACAACTAGGGTTTGGACATAACCACGTCCCCTCCCCTGATCTACTCACATTACTAATAAAATGGTCTGGTTGTCTTATTTCAGTATTTGTTTGATTCGATTCACTAACTCTAAACTGATACTTATTATCCTCTTCCTCTTTCATACTCTGGTATGCTTCTAATATTTTCTCTAATTCTGCGATATTAGCAAAATCCCGGGTTCTGATTGTGGACCGTATGTCCTGGGGTAAATGTTTACTGATGTATCTTATAAAAGATGAAAGAGGCATTGGTGGTTCTAAATATTTAACCTGACTATATAGTCTCGTCACATACGATGTAATACTCATGTGCTTAATATTAAAATTGCCCCATCCCATTATGATACTACGTAACCCCTCTTGTTTCTCTTCTGACCAGTACTTATTTCTAAATGCTTGCTCAAACTCATTAAAATCTACCCAGTTATCGTTATGAGCATCCGCCCATATTTTAGCATCCCCTTTAAAGTACTTTAAAATTCTTACTAACTTAATCTCCCAACTTTCTTGGTTATATTTATTAAAACTTTTTATAGAGTTCAAAAATTGTATGGGGTTCACTCCCCTACTCTCATTACTAAAATATCCTAACTCTACTTCCACATTCACTCTCTCACTCACATTACTTAATTTCTGGTTAATGGTTACATTCAAGTCTTCTCTGACTTTAACTATTTCACGCTCATGTTCTGCTTGTTTATTCTTTAAACTAGTTACATTAATTTTAATTGCATCAACTTGTTCAAAGTTACTTCTGAATTCATCATTTATATTTTCTTGTATTTCACTTGCTCGTTTGATTTGTTCACATTCATTAATTATACATTGAATATTACAGTCAATTTTGTCATTTTTCTTTTTAAATTTATCATTAAATTTACTTGTCAACGTGTCAAATTTTTTATTTGTCTCTAACATTTTCTCTTTTTGTTTTTCGTTATTTATTTTTATATCATTTTTCATCTCAGTTTGTATCTTATTGATATCACTAGTCAGCTCATCTTTCACTCCAACCTCACTCATACTTTCCAAACGGCTATTCATATATATTTCACTCGCTCTCAATTCGCTCCTCACATTTATGAACTCATTATTTAAATCAGTCAGTTTAACATTTATAGTATTTACTTCTGATTTGATCTCATTTTTAAATTCATTTAAACATGTGTTTAGATTATTATTTTCTGATTCCATTTTCTCGTCTTGTTTGTCAAGTTTATTATTTACTACATTTATCTCTGATTTGATCTCAGTTTTCATTCCTGACATCATCTCCATCATCAATGCTAATTGGTTAAATATATTTACCCCCTTGTCTTTACTACCTCCCGCTACTACAGTTTTGTCTACATTTGTTTCAACACTTTCATCAACAAAATCATTGGTTGTTATCATATGATCTTGCGTAATATTTAAAATTGATACTTCTACGCTACTTCCACCTAAGTCTGCGTTCATATTTCCCTCTGCCATTTTTTCGACCTGTTTGTAAATTTTTATTAACTCAATTTACAAAGTCCCTGTTCGGGCGCCATTGAAGCTCTACGAGCTAATTAAAATTTATTACTGTGTAAATATTGATTGTTTAACTATTTTTCGTGAATTTCCAGGGTCTCGTCAGGTGTACTCATTAGCAGAGAGAAACAGGTGAACGCAAATGATCAACACACATTGATGGTTAACGAACACTTTTTATTTTATTTGACTAACTCCCATTTCGTCAATTTCTATTATACTATTTGATTTTACTTATACTTATATATTTATGACAATTAGCCATACTCTCAAGATTTACTAATTTAAATGCATGTATATAAACTTACGCCTACTTATGATATAACGGGAACCAGCGCTTCATAATATATATACAATTAAACAAAACCCCCACACTCGCTCACATACTACACCAGGATCCTAAATACGTTATAATTTATAAAAAAAAACCAGCATTTTAATTAATTTCGAAATGTCTACTTTCCTGTTAATGCGGAGAAGTTCGACAACTGGGGTGTCTCCTCATGGCGTACACTGTTTGCTGTTTTATAGTTCTTCTTTTCACATTTTACGGCCGAACTGACAATTTACTGTAATTAGTCAATATTATGGATGAATATTTAGCCAAAAAACTGTTTGTATTTTGTAATATATATAAAAGATTCACATTTTGTTGTATGCGGGCCCGCAAAAACGCACAGCCGAACAGTCGGCGAACGCGACAGTGTTTATGCGTCCGTCACTTGTAGACGTTGTGTTCCGACTGACTCTTTGTTCTGTGTGTGTTGGCGTTGTTGGCGTAGACACACCCTGCATAGCAGCGTTATGTAAGGCGCTGACGTAACGTTCGCCTGTTGTTTCGTTACATAACTTGTTGACTGGTTTTGTGTCATTTGTTGACCTTGGTATAATTTGTCGGTTGTTGAATCTGTGTTATAGAAATTCATGAATAATGAATATGTCACCCAGCAGTGTTACCACCGTCGCTATTGTCGCTACAACTGAATTTTACCTTTTGGTTTACGTTTGTCCCAAATATTCGAAAAAATGTTATTGTTTTATTTAAATTACCCCAGGTAGGCCAAAATGCCACATTACAATACCCCCCTCAATGAGACATTTTATGCCGAAGCATAAAAAATCTCATTGACACATTCATACTTGCTAAAGGGATCAGCCAGGATATGTCGCCACAACCCCCTGTATGGTTTACAAAAATTACAATCAACTCACCCTTGGTCTGGCGACTGTGACCGCACCTGAATGACAACACTGGACTTCTCTCTCGAGATCCCAACACCGTAGAGTCAGACAGATACTTAACGCCCCTGCTCTGACGCTCTGGCCAGCTCAGGTCCGCCGCCACAGCATCACCAAACACTGAAACAATAAATTAAAATATCAAATAGTGGCCTTATACAACACCATATCCCCAACTGATCTGTTTCCCCCTAGCGGTGCTGGTTTGCGCTAAGAAGCACTGGTTTTGTTTTTTTTTATTTTTTTTATTTCTAACATATATATCAAAATACAACAACATGATACCCATTTTAAAATTCCATAATCTCATTCTATCTATTTTCTCTTGTTAACTTTTATCCCAAAATTCAAAATTATTGCCCTGATTCCCATCAGAATTTAAATAAATATTTCCCATTACCATATTACATTTCTCTCATCCCCAATTTAAAATGCATTTAAAATAAATTCATAAAATTCTCTTACACGAACAAACAGAATATAACATAAGAAAACATAGTACATTCATAATTCACATTATTATTATCATCTTAAAGTAAACAATTTATATTTAAAACTTACACACTTTACATCATTGAATTTGCATATAAAATCATAAAATTATCTTTTAAACTCACTTTACTTTTATTAATTCGATTCTCAAAAAATTTTTTTTTTTTTTTTTTTTTTTATACATTGAAAATTTTAACTATCATAAATTTATTTCATTTTTAGTAAAAATCTTTAAATACAAAAAACTTATTATTATATTTTTATAATCCTTATTCCTAACATACTACATGCAATCAACTCAATAAGACATAATAAACACAATATATAAAATATCTAGTGCATCTATTTCTTCTAATTTTAACAAAACTATTTAATAGCGAGTCATCATTACTAAAATGCAATAAAATTTCTTAATTCGTTACCCCCTTTGGGTAACCTCCCTGCCACACACACTATGACCCCCCCTGGACTGTGGCGTCCAGTTGCGTCCACAAGGACTGAAGTTTTGGAGGAATGTGACATCTCCGTGTCCTTGCTTCTGCGTTACATTTTAAAGATCTAGATATCATAATATCTGTGTTATATAAATATGCGCCGGGTCTACCACCTGGCTTCACTGTCCCTACTCGGACAGAGTGGTAGCCGCTGTTCCCTAGTTTGGTGATTCCCCTTAATTTCACCCCCCATCAATTTCAAAGTACACCTTTACAACGATAACAGCTATGGCCAGTTATGGTCAGCGCGTAATCGTAATGTGCCCCAACCATAGCTGTTAAAGCTAAACCAATTCCACGGTCAAGGTTCGGTGAGGCCGTGACCGCCCGAAAAGTTGGGGAATCACAAGTATAATATTTCCTTTTAAAATTAAAATTAACAATTTATATTACATGACATTTCTAGTCTTGGTGGTGTTTTAACCTAATACATTTCTTTCTTAACTTTCCCTACCTTGATGTTCATTTACATAAAATACATAATGTGTGTCTAAACAATATTAATAATTTATAATAATAGAATATAAAAAATGTCTGTTTATGTATGAAAATTTTAATATCTACAAATACATCCATCATCACTCAGCTAGATAATACTTTTTTAATTGGGTCACATTATAAGTTCCTTTTATTTCTCGAGTTTGCAAATCTACTAAAACATAAGCATTCTCCATTTTCACTTGGCTAACCTCATATGGACCGTCATACAATAGGAAGAATTTCTTAATTTCTTTGTCCAACGCTGATGATTGATCGTGATTTTTTATTAATACTAGTTGGCCTACCTCATATTGTATGGGTGTTAAATTCTGGTCATGTCTCCGTTTCCGTTGTTCAGCCTTACTCAGCAGACGCTCCCTAGCGATTACCAATTTCCTATCATGTGGTATCTCCGTCCGGGTTCGAAATTTTACTAGCTCTTCTAATATGCGTGCCGGCCTTCTCTGAAACATTAACTCACATGGGCTGTAACTAGTGGATTCGTGTAAACTATTGTTGATATACCACTCTATCTTGCACACAAAAGTAGCCCACAAAGAATGTTTTTTATGGCAAAAGGTTCTGAACATTCTCCCTAACTCCCGCATAACCCGTTCACTTGGATTTGACTGTGGATGATACACTGATGTATGTTTAACTAAAATATTTTCCCAACCTAAAGTTTCCCGCCAGGTGTTGCTGGTGAACTGCGAGCCATGATCTGATAACACTACTTGAGGCTTACCTACTTCAACAAGGTATTCATTTACTATTTTCCTAGCCAACACTGATGATGTTGCCTTTTTAATCGGGTATAGTTTTACAATTTGGTAAAAACATCTAATACCACAAATAAATAGTTTACCCCTCCTCGACCTTTGGGTAAAGGGCCATATAAATCAACAGCAACTAATGCTAAAGGACTGTCTGGCATTACATGCTGCATTAAACCCTCCTGTTTACGATTGTTTACTTTAGCTTTCTGACAAATTTCGCATGTTTGTAATATCTTACGCACTGTTCTTTCCATATTATTAAATTTACATGACTCCTTTAATGTATCACTACATTTCTTGGGGCCTATATGACCATACCTTGGATGGCAATCTCTCACTACTTCAGGTATTATGACTTTAGGGATACACAACTTCCAATCATCTCCCTGTTCATTGGCCTGATGACATAAGTGTTTATTAAACAAACTAAAATGTTTCTCCCACTTATGAGGTACGTTGGGTATTTGACTCAAAGCTAATATTATTTTATTAAGTTCGGTGTCTCTCTCTTGTTCTGCGGCTAAGGTACTTATTAATTTTTTCATATCTACTTCCCCCGCTTCTTTTACTACAAATATTTTATATGTATTTGCTATGTCTACTTCAGTATTATTATCAAAATCTGTTCTGGATAGGACATCAGCTACTATATTTTCTTTACCCTTACAATACTCAATTGTTAAGTCATATTCTTGTAATATTAGCATCCACCGCACTAACCTACCATGAGTTAATTTACAGTTCTTTAAAAACGTTAAAGCTTGATGGTCGGACCTTATGATTACCTTATTTCCTAACAAGTACGTTCTGAACTTTCTACAGGCGAAAACTATTGATAACGCCTCCTTCTCCGTCGTAGTGTAGTTCTTTTCACTATTTAATAGAGACCTACTTGCAAAAGCTACTACTCTGTGGTTATCACTCCCATCTAACTGAAACAACTCTACTCCCAATGCAATGTCTGACGCGTCTGTGTGTATATAAAATGGCTCTGAAAAATCAGGATGAGCTAATATAACTGTGTTTAAGAATTTATTTTTTATCAGCTCGAATATATTTTGCTCTTTTAAATTCCACCGCCATCTATTGTCTTTATTTAATAAATGTCCCAATTGTACTGTTAAATATGAATATTTGTCTACAAATTGCCTATAATAATTGCACAAGCCTAAAAAACTTTGCAACTGTTTAACATTTTTTGGTATCGGAAAATTTTGTATTATTTCTACCTTCTTAGGGTCTGTACTGATACCCCTTGCTGAAATTATATGTCGTACAAAATTAACTTGTTCTTTCAAAAATTCTGACTTCTTAAATTTAACTGTTATGCCATACTCATGCAGTCTACTTAGTACCCTATCTAACCTTTCACAGTGTGTATCAATGTCTGGTGATGTAATTACTATATCATCTACATAAACGGTTGTGAATTCTAAAATCTCTCTCCCTAGCACATAATCCAGGCATTTGATAAAAATTGAAACACTTACATTTAGTCCAAAAGGTAGTCGGCGAAATTGTTAATTCCTACCGTTGTATAGAAATGCCACATATTGTCGAGACTCCTCTTCCAGCTCTATCTGCCAGTAGCCTGCAGTCAAGTCTAAGGTGGTGATGTATTTGGTCCCACTAAAACGTTGCAGAATTTCGCTTACAGGTTCCGGTGATTCTCTGTCTGGAACAATTATTCTGTTTACTTGTCTTGCGTCTAAACATAATCTTATCGATAAATCTTTCTTTGTCACCACTACTAAAGGGTTTGAATATGGTGATGTAGATTTTTCTATTATACCTTCCCTCAACATTTTATTTATTTCCTCTTGTACTAAACTCCTCTTGGAGTATGGTACCGGATAGGTTTTAGGTGCAAAGGGTGTTTTTTCTTTAACGACTAATTTACCTTTAAAATTCTTTACTAAACCAGGTTCATCTGAAAAAACTGATTTATTTTTGTTTATTATTAGTACTATTTTCTCCCTGTCTTGATAGCTAAATTCCCCCTCTTGATATAAGATTTTATTCATTTTCTCCTCCCAATTATTTTCACTTTCAAATAACTCATTATTATTTACTCTCAAGTTACAATAATTTATCATTAGGGATCTACACTCGTTTATATCGTTGTCAGAAATTAACATTCCCTTACTGATTATTTTTAAAGCTTTCATTCCTACCATTTTCTTTTGTATGAATGGTATTTCAACTATATTATTATTATTGTTTAATTTCATAGTCTGTGTGTAATAATTTAACTCTACTTTGAAATTATTTAAAAAATCATTACCTATTATAGCTCCCATATTTAGTCCTGGAATAACTAAGAAAGGTACATTTATTGTGTTCTCATTCACTTTTAATTGTAGCATTATTTGTTTAGTTACTTTTTTACTGCGAACACCCGTTACTCCTATAACGCTAATTCCCAGTACTGGTAATTGTGGAATTGTTTCTGTAGTCTGATTTTTGATTTTTTCAAACATTCTATCATCTATAGCAGTCAGTTCACTCCCTGAATCTACTAGAAAAATATATTTAGAATTAAACACTTCGGCTTCAAATTCTGCCATCCCGAAAACATTATTACTCTCACCCGCTTCTTCGTCAGATAAATCATTATGTATATTGGTAATTAGTGACCCTATTGTCATGTGATTACTAGACGGCTGGGGGCTTTCTTTTTCAACCGCCCTTATTAGTTTAACGGATGTGGTGGTGGTGGTGGTTCACTGTAAACACCCCTACTGTTCTGATTACGAGCTGGTGCCTCCACGCCCCGAGTTTCGTTTTGGTTACTAACATATCCCCCTCTACCTCTATGATTAAAATTTCCTGACACTCCTCGATTACTAGTAAAACCTCTCCCTCTATGATTCCCTCTAAATTGATCACAACCCCTATTATAATTCTCCAACCTCCCTTGGGCACCACTCCTCGGACCCTGACACCGGTAACATTGATTCCGCGACCCATTATAATTACTAGCTCCACAACTAGGGTTTGGACATAACCACGTCCCCTCCCCTGATCTACTCACATTACTAATAAAATGGTCTGGTTGTCTTATTTCAGTATTTGTTTGATTCGATTCACTAACTCTAAACTGATACTTATTATCCTCTTCCTCTTTCATACTCTGGTATGCTTCTAATATTTTCTCTAATTCTGCGATATTAGCAAAATCCCGGGTTCTGATTGTGGACCGTATGTCCTGGGATAAATGTTTACTGATGTATCTTATAAAAGATGAAAGAGGCATTGGTGGTTCTAAATATTTAACCTGACTATATAGTCTCGTCACATACGATGTAATACTCATGTGCTTAATATTAAAATTGCCCCATCCCATTATGATACTACGTAACCCCTCTTGTTTCTCTTCTGACCAGTACTTATTTCTAAATGGTTGCTCAAACTCATTAAAATCTACCCAGTTATCGTTATGAGCATCCGCCCATATTTTAGCATCCCCTTTAAAGTACTTTAAAATTCTTACTAACTTAATCTCCCAACTTTCTTGGTTATATTTATTAAAACTTTTTATAGAGTTCAAAAATTGTATGGGGTTCACTCCCCTACTCTCATTACTAAAATATCCTAACTCTACTTCCACATTCACTCTCTCACTCACATTACTTAATTTCTGGTTAATGGTTACATTCAAGTCTTCTCTGACTTTAACTATTTCACGCTCATGTTCTGCTTGTTTATTCTTTAAACTAGTTACATTAATTTTAATTGCATCAACTTGTTCAAAGTTACTTCTGAATTCATCATTTATATTTTCTTGTATTTCACTTGCTCGTTTGATTTGTTCACATTCATTAATTATACATTGAACATTACAGTCAATTTTGTCATTTTGCTTTTTAAATTTATCATTAAATTTACTTGTCAACGTGTCAAATTTTTTATTTGTCTCTAACATTTTCTCTTTTTGTTTTTCGTTATTTATTTTTATATCATTTTTCATCTCAGTTTGTATCTTATTGATATCACTAGTCAGCTCATCTTTCACTCCAACCTCACTCATACTTTCCAAACGGCTATTCATATATATTTCACTCGCTCTCAATTCGCTCCTCACATTTATGAACTCATTATTTAAATCAGTCAGTTTAACATTTATAGTATTTACTTCTGATTTGATCTCATTTTTAAATTCATTTAAACATGTGTTTAGATTATTATTTTCTGATTTCATTTTCTCGTCTTGTTTGTCAAGTTTATTATTTACTACATTTATCTCTGATTTGATCTCAGTTTTCATTCCTGACATCATCTCCATCATCAATGCTAATTGGTTAAATATATTTACCCCCTTGTCTTTACTACCTCCCGCTACTACAGTTTTGTCTACATTTGTTTCAACACTTTCATCAACAAAATCATTGGTTGTTATCATATGATCTTGCGTAATATTTAAAATTGATACTTCTACGCTACTTCCACCTAAGTCTGCGTTCATATTTCCCTCTGCCATTTTTTCGACCTGTTTGTAAATTTTTATTAACTCAATTTACAAAGTCCCTGTTCGGGCGCCATTGAAGCTCTACGAGCTAATTAAAATTTATTACTGTGTAAATATTGATTGTTTAACTACTTTTCGTGAATTTCCAGGGTCTCGTCAGGTGTACTCATTAGCAGAGAGAAACAGGTGAACGCAAATGATCAACACACATTGATGGTTAACGAACACTTTTTATTTTATTTGACTAACTCCCATTTCGTCAATTTCTATTATACTATTTGATTTTACTTATACTTATATATTTATGACAATTAGCCATACTCTCAAGATTTACTAATTTAAATGCATGTATATAAACTTACGCCTACTTATGATATAACGGGAACCAGCGCTTCATAATATATATACAATTAAACAAAACCCCCACACTCGCTCACATACTACACCAGGATCCTAAATACGTTATAATTTATAAAAAAAAACCAGCATTTTAATTAATTTCGAAATGTCTACTTTCCTGTTAATGCGGAGAAGTTCGACAACTGGGGTGTCTCCTCATGGCGTACACTGTTTGCTGTTTTATAGTTCTTCTTTTCACATTTTACGGCCGAACTGACAATTTACTGTAATTAGTCAATATTATGATTGAATATTTAGCCAAAAAACTGTTTGTATTTTGTAATATATATAAAAGATTCACATTTTGTTGTATGCGGGCCCGCAAAAAACGCACAGCCGGACAGTCGGCGAACGCGACAGTTTTTATGCGTCCGTCACTTGTAGACGTTGTGTTCCGACTGACTCTTTGTTCTGTGTGTGTTGGCGTTGTTGGCGTAGACACACCCTGCATAGCAGCGTTATGTAAGGCGCTGACGTAACGTTCGCCTGTTGTTTCATTACATAACTTGTTGACTGGTTTTGTGTCATTTGTTGACCTTGGTATAATTTGTCGGTTGTTGAATCTGTGTTATAGAAATTCATGAATAATGAATATGTCACCCAGCAGTGTTACCACCGTCGCTATTGTCGCTACAACTGAATTTTACCTTTTGGTTTACGTTTGTCCCAAATATTCGAAAAAATGTTATTGTTTTATTTAAATTACCCCAGGTAGGCCAAAATGCCACATTACAATACCCCCCTCAATGAGACATTTTATGCCGAAGCATAAAAAATCTCATTGACACATTCATACTTGCTAAAGGGATCAGCCAGGATATGTCGCCACAACCCCCTGTATGGTTTACAAAAATTACAATCAACTCACCCTTGGTCTGGCGACTGTGACCGCACCTGAATGACAACACTGGACTTCTCTCTCGAGATCCCAACACCGTAGAGTCAGACAGATACTTAATGCCCCTGCTCTGACGCTCTGGCCAGCTCAGGTCCGCCGCCACAGCATCACCAAACACTGAAACAATAAATTAAAATATCAAATAGTGGCCTTATACAACACCATATCCCCAACTGATCTGTTTCCCCCTAGCGGTGCTGGTTTGCGCTAAGAAGCACTGGTTTTGTTTTTTTAATTTTTTTTATTTCTAACATATATATCAAAATACAACAACATGATACCCATTTTAAAATTCCATAATCTCATTCTATCTATTTTCTCTTGTTAACTTTTATCCCAAAATTCAAAATTATTGCCCTGATTCCCATCAGAATTTAAATAAATATTTCCCATTACCATATTACATTTCTCTCATCCCCAATTTAAAATGCATTTAAAATAAATTCATAAAATTCTCATACACGAACAAACAGAATATAACATAAGAAAACATAGTACATTCATAATTCACATTATTATTATCATCTTAAAGTAAACAATTTATATTTAAAACTTACACACTTTACATCATTGAATTTGCATATAAAATCATAAAATTATCTTTTAAACTCACTTTACTTTTATTAATTCGTTTCTCAAAAAAATTTTTTTTTTTTTTTTTTATACATTGAAAATTTTAACTATCATTAATTTATTTCATTTTTAGTAAAAATCTTTAAATACAAAAAACTTATTATTATATTTTTATAATCCTTATTCCTAACATACTACATGCAATCAACTCAATAAGACATAATAAACACAATATATAAAATATCTAGTGCATCTATTTCTTCTAATTTTAACAAAACTATTTAATAGCGAGTCATCATTACTAAAATGCAATAAAATTTCTTAATTCGTTACCCCCTTTGGGTAACCTCCCTGCCACACACACTATGACCCCCCCTGGACTGTGGCGTCCAGTTGCGTCCACAAGGACTGAAGTTTTGGAGGAATGTGACATCTCCGTGTCCTTGCTTCTGCGTTACATTTTAAAGATCTAGATATCATAATATCTGTGTTATATAAATATGCGCCGGGTCTACCACCTGGCTTCACTGTCCCTACTCGGACAGAGTGGTAGCCGCTGTTCCCTAGTTTGGTGATTCCCCTTAATTTCACCCCCCATCAATTTCAAAGTACACCTTTACAACGATAACAGCTATGGCCAGTTATGGTCAGCGCGTAATCGTAATGTGCCCCAACCATAGCTGTTAAAGCTAAACCAATTCCACGGTCAAGGTTCGGTGAGGCCGTGACCGCCCGAAAAGTTGGGGAATCACAAGTATAATATTTCCTTTTAAAATTAAAATTAACAATTTATATTACATGACATTTCTAGTCTTGGTGGTGTTTTAACCTAATACATTTCTTTCTTAACTTTCCCTACCTTGATGTTCATTTACATAAAATACATAATGTGTGTCTAAACAATATTAATAATTTATAATAATAGAATATAAAAAATGTCTGTTTATGTATGAAAATTTTAATATCTACAAATACATCCATCATCACTCAGCTAGATAATACTTTTTTAATTGGGTCACATTATAAGTTCCTTTTATTTCTCGAGTTTGCAAATCTACTAAAACATAAGCATTCTCCATTTTCACTTGGCTAACCTCATATGGACCGTCATACAATAGGAAGAATTTCTTAATTTCTTTGTCCAACGCTGATGATTGATCGTGATTTTTTATTAATACTAGTTGGCCTACCTCATATTGTATGGGTGTTAAATTCTGGTCATGTCTCCGTTTCCGTTGTTCAGCCTTACTCAGCAGATGCTCCCTAGCGATTACCAATTTCCTATCATGTGGTATCTCCGTCCGGGTTCGAAATTTTACTAGCTCTTCTAATATGCGTGCCGGCCTTCTCTGAAACATTAACTCACATGGGCTGTAACTAGTGGATTCGTGTAAACTATTGTTGATATACCACTCTATCTTGCACACAAAAGTAGCCCACAAAGAATGTTTTTTATGGCAAAAGGTTCTGAACATTCTCCCTAACTCCCGCATAATCCGTTCACTTGGATTTGACTGTGGATGATACACTGATGTATGTTTAACTAAAATATTTTCCCAACCTAAAGTTTCCCGCCAGGTGTTGCTGGTGAACTGCGAGCCATGATCTGATAACACTACTTGAGGCTTACCTACTTCAACAAGGTATTCATTTACTATTTTCCTAGCCAACACTGATGATGTTGCCTTTTTAATCGGATATAGTTTTACAATTTGGTAAAAACATCTAATACCACAAATAAATAGTTTACCCCTCCTCGACCTTTGGGTAAAGGGCCATATAAATCAACAGCAACTAATGCTAAAGGACTGTCTGGCATTACATGCTGCATTAAACCCTCCTGTTTACGATTGTTTACTTTAGCTTTCTGACAAATTTCGCATGTTTGTAATATCTTACGCACTGTTCTTTCCATATTATTAAATTTACATGACTCCTTTAATATATCACTACATTTCTTGGGGCCTATATGACCATACCTTGGATGGCAATCTCTCACTACTTCAGGTATTATGACTTTAGGGATACACAACTTCCAATCATCTCCCTGTTCATTGGCCCGATGAAATAAGTGTTTATTAAACAAACTAAAATGTTTCTCCCACTTATGAGGTACGTTGGGTATTTGACTCAAAGCTAATATTATTTTATTAAGTTCGGTGTCTCTCTCTTGTTCTGCGGCTAAGTTACTTATTAATTTTTTCATATCTACTTCCCCCGCTTCTTTTACTACAAATATTTTATATGTATTTGCTATGTCTACTTCAGTATTATTATCAAAATCTGTTCTGGATAGGACATCAGCTACTATATTTTCTTTACCCTTACAATACTCAATTGTTAAGTCATATTCTTGTAATATTAGCATCCACCGCACTAACCTACCATGAGTTAATTTACAGTTCTTTAAAAACGTTAAAGCTTGATGGTCGGACCTTATGATTACCTTATTTCCTAACAAGTACGTTCTGAACTTTCTACAGGCGAAAACTATTGATAACGCCTCCTTCTCCGTCGTAGTGTAGTTCTTTTCACTATTTAATAGAGACCTACTTGCAAAAGCTACTACTCTGTGGTTATCACTCCCATCTAACTGAAACAACTCTACTCCCAATGCAATGTCTGACGCGTCTGTGTGTATATAAAATGGCTCTGAAAAATCAGGATGAGCTAATATAACTGTGTTTAAGAATTTATTTTTTATCAGCTCGAATATATTTTGCTCTTTTAAATTCCACCGCCATCTATTGTCTTTATTTAATAAATGTCCCAATTGTACTGTTAAATATGAATATTTGTCTACAAATTGCCTATAATAATTGCACAAGCCTAAAAAACTTTGCAACTGTTTAACATTTTTTGGTATCGGAAAATTTTGTATTATTTCTACCTTCTTAGGGTCTGTACTGATACCCCTTGCTGAAATTATATGTCGTAAAAAATTAACTTGTTCTTTCAAAAATTCTGACTTCTTAAATTTAACTGTTATGCCATACTCATGCAGTCTACTTAGTACCCTATCTAACCTTTCACAGTGTGTATCAATGTCTGGTGATGTAATTACTATATCATCTACATAAACGGTTGTGAATTCTAAAATCTCTCTCCCTAGCACATAATCCAGGCATTTGATAAAAATTGAAACACTTACATTTAGTCCAAAAGGTAGTCGGCGAAATTGTTAATTCCTACCGTTGTATAGAAATGCCACATATTGTCGAGACTCCTCTTCCAGCTCTATCTGCCAGTAGCCTGCAGTCAAGTCTAAGGTGGTGATGTATTTGGTCCCACTAAAACGTTGCAGAATTTCGCTTACAGGTTCCGGTGATTCTCTGTCTGGAACAATTATTCTGTTTACTTGTCTTGCGTCTAAACATAATCTTATCGATAAATCTTTCTTTGTCACCACTACTAAAGGGTTTGAATATGGTGATGTAGATTTTTCTATTATACCTTCCCTCAACATTTTATTTATTTCCTCTTGTACTAAACTCCTCTTGGAGTATGGTACCGGATAGGTTTTAGGTGCAAAGGGTGTTTTTTCTTTAACGACTAATTTACCTTTAAAATTCTTTACTAAACCAGGTTCATCTGAAAAAACTGATTTATTTTTGTTTATTATTAGTACTATTTTCTCCCTGTCTTGATAGCTAAATTCCCCCTCTTGATATAAGATTTTATTCATTTTCTCCTCCCAATTATTTTCACTTTCAAATAACTCATTATTATTTACTCTCAAGTTACAATAATTTATCATTAGGGATCTACACTCGTTTATATCGTTGTCAGAAATTAACATTCCCTTACTGATTATTTTTAAAGCTTTCATTCCTACCATTTTCTTTTGTATGAATGGTATTTCAACTATATTATTATTATTGTTTAATTTCATAGTCTGTGTGTAATAATTTAACTCTACTTTGAAATTATTTAAAAAATCATTACCTATTATAGCTCCCATATTTAGTCCTGGAATAACTAAGAAAGGTACATTTATTGTGTTCTCATTCACTTTTAATTGTAGCATTATTTGTTTAGTTACTTTTTTACTGCGAACACCCGTTACTCCTATAACGCTAATTCCCAGTACTGGTAATTGTGGAATTGTTTCTGTAGTCTGATTTTTGATTTTTTCAAACATTCTATCATCTATAGCAGTCAGTTCACTCCCTGAATCTACTAGAAAAATATATTTAGAATTAAACACTTCGGCTTCAAATTCTGCCATCCCAAAAACATTATTACTCTCACCCGCTTCTTCGTCAGATAAATCATTATGTATATTGGTAATTAGTGACCCTATTGTCATGTGATTACTAGACGGCTGGGGGCTTTCTTTTTCAACCGCCCTTATTAGTTTAACGGATGTGGTGGTGGTGGTGGTTCACTGTAAACACCCCTACTGTTCTGATTACGAGCTGGTGCCTCCACGCCCCGAGTTTCGTTTTGGTTACTAACATATCCCCCTCTACCTCTATGATTAAAATTTCCTGACACTCCTCGATTACTAGTAAAACCTCTCCCTCTATGATTCCCTCTAAATTGATCACAACCCCTATTATAATTCTCCAACCTCCCTTGGGCACCACTCCTCGGACCCTGACACCGGTAACATTGATTCCGCGACCCATTATAATTACTAGCTCCACAACTAGGGTTTGGACATAACCACGTCCCCTCCCCTGATCTACTCACATTACTAATAAAATGGTCTGGTTGTCTTATTTCAGTATTTGTTTGATTCGATTCACTAACTCTAAACTGATACTTATTATCCTCTTCCTCTTTCATACTCTGGTATGCTTCTAATATTTTCTCTAATTCTGCGATATTAGCAAAATCCCGGGTTCTGATTGTGGACCGTATGTCCTGGGATAAATGTTTACTGATGTATCTTATAAAAGATGAAAGAGGCATTGGTGGTTCTAAATATTTAACCTGACTATATAGTCTTGTCACATACGATGTAATACTCATGTGCTTAATATTAAAATTGCCCCATCCCATTATGATACTACGTAACCCCTCTTGTTTCTCTTCTGACCAGTACTTATTTCTAAATGGTTGCTCAAACTCATTAAAATCTACCCAGTTATCGTTATGAGCATCCGCCCATATTTTAGCATCCCCTTTAAAGTACTTTAAAATTCTTACTAACTTAATCTCCCAACTTTCTTGGTTATATTTATTAAAACTTTTTATAGAGTTCAAAAATTGTATGGGGTTCACTCCCCTACTCTCATTACTAAAATATCCTAACTCTACTTCCACATTCACTCTCTCACTCACATTACTTAATTTCTGGTTAATGGTTACATTCAAGTCTTCTCTGACTTTAACTATTTCACGCTCATGTTCTGCTTCTTTATTCTTTAAACTAGTTACATTAATTTTAATTGCATCAACTTGTTCAAAGTTACTTCTGAATTCATCATTTATATTTTCTTGTATTTCACTTGCTCGTTTGATTTGTTCACATTCATTAATTATACATTGAACATTACAGTCAATTTTGTCATTTTGCTTTTTAAATTTATCATTAAATTTACTTGTCAACGTGTCAAATTTTTTATTTGTCTCTAACATTTTCTCTTTTTGTTTTTCGTTATTTATTTTTATATCATTTTTCATCTCAGTTTGTATCTTATTGATATCACTAGTCAGCTCATCTTTCACTCCAACCTCACTCATACTTTCCAAATGGCTATTCATATATATTTCACTCGCTCTCAATTCGCTCCTCACTATTATGAACTCATTATTTAAATCAGTCAGTTTAACATTTATAGTATTTACTTCTGATTTGATCTCATTTTTAAATTCATTTAAACATGTGTTTAGATTATTATTTTCTGATTTCATTTTCTCGTCTTGTTTGTCAAGTTTATTATTTACTACATTTATCTCTGATTTGATCTCAGTTTTCATTCCTGACATCATCTCCATCATCAATGCTAATTGGTTAAATATATTTACCCCCTTGTCTTTACTACCTCCCGCTACTACAGTTTTGTCTACATTTGTTTCAACACTTTCATCAACAAAATCATTGGTTGTTATCATATGATCTTGCGTAATATTTAAAATTGATACTTCTACGCTACTTCCACCTAAGTCTGCGTTCATATTTCCCTCTGCCATTTTTTCGACCTGTTTGTAAATTTTTATTAACTCAATTTACAAAGTCCCTGTTCGGGCGCCATTGAAGCTCTACGAGCTAATTAAAATTTATTACTGTGTAAATATTGATTGTTTAACTACTTTTCGTGAATTTCCAGGGTCTCGTCAGGTGTACTCATTAGCAGAGAGAAACAGGTGAACGCAAATGATCAACACACATTGATGGTTAACGAACACTTTTTATTTTATTTGACTAACTCCCATTTCGTCAATTTCTATTATACTATTTGATTTTACTTATACTTATATATTTATGACAATTAGCCATACTCTCAAGATTTACTAATTTAAATGCATGTATATAAACTTACGCCTACTTATGATATAACGGGAACCAGCGCTTCATAATATATATACAATTAAACAAAACCCCCACACTCGCTCACATACTACACCAGGATCCTAAATACGTTATAATTTGTAAAAAAAAACCAGCATTTTAATTAATTTCGAAATGTCTACTTTCCTGTTAATGCGGAGAAGTTCGACAACTGGGGTGTCTCCTCATGGCGTACACTGTTTGCTGTTTTATAGTTCTTCTTTTCACATTTTACGGCCGAACTGACAATTTACTGTAATTAGTCAATATTATGGATGAATATTTAGCCAAAAAACTGTTTGTATTTTGTAATATATATAAAAGATTCACATTTTGTTGTATGCGGGCCCACAAAAAACGCACAGCCGGACAGTCGGCGAACGCGACAGTTTTTATGCGTCCGTCACTTGTAGACGTTGTGTTCCGACTGACTCTTTGTTCTGTGTGTGTTGGCGTTGTTGGCGTAGACACACCCTGCATAGCAGCGTTATTTAAGGCGCTGACGTAACGTTCGCCTGTTGTTTCGTTACATAGCTTGTTGACTGGTTTTGTGTCATTTGTTGACCTTGGTACAATTTGTCGGTTGTTGAATCTGTGTTATAGAAATTCATGAATAATGAATATGTCACCCAGCAGTGTTACCACCGTCGCTATTGTCGCTACAACTGAATTTTACCTTTTGGTTTACGTTTGTCCCAAATATTCGAAAAAATGTTATTGTTTTATTTAAATTACCCCAGGTAGGCCAAAATGCCACATTACACAGGCTAAAATGCCACTCAATCCGCTGAACGGGGCCGCCACAGTAACTCTACTGTGAAACCCTCTCAACAATAGATGCACCTTTTTAGTGGCCGTAAAAATAACCTTTCTTGAAGTGAAGGGTACAAACAGGTAGGGGAACGGCTACGGCCCCTGTCCAGTATTGACAACCCGGAGTAAACTGTTCATTTTTATTGGAATGTTGGTTGAACTGTTGCCCACAGAATTAGGCTATATTCAGTTTTATTTCAGTTACTATAAAAATATTATACACATATCCCCCATAAGTTCTGATGAAACATTTTAAAACAAAAAATGTCTTCTAAGATATAGGTAAGTAAGAGAAATATTGGATTCTTGGCAGAACACTAAAACATATAATTGAAATGAATATGGAAGGCAATCTGGATTCCGTGAAGGACGATCATGTATTGACAACATATTTGTATTACAACAAATACTAGAAAAATGAAAGTCTTGCAGTCTGTCTACACACCTCATATTTGTCGATTTAGAGAAAGCTTATGACACAGTACCCTTAAAAAGACTTTTTGAAACATTAATAAAGTTTGACTTTAGTAAAATTTATGTTTGCGCTGTCTGGGACATATATAAGGACTCGAAGAGTTAGGTGAGAGTGGGAAATGTCTTCTCAGAATTGTTTCCTACCACAAAAGGGCTTAAACAAGGGTGCAGCTTGTCACCTACCCTGTTTAAGATATATATCCAAGAAGCCATCAGTAACTGGAGAAGAAAAACAACAGGAATGGGAATTAAAATGAATGAGCAGTGCTTAACAACTCTCCTGTTTGCCGACGATCAGGTAATTATAGCGTGTGACGAGGACGACACAGACTATATGTTTAGAAAATTGAAAGAGGAGTATGAGAAATGGGGTCTAAACATAAACACTACTAAAACAGAATATCTGAAAATAGGAGACATGCAAGAAGACCCAGATCTGCAAATTAGAATCGGAAAGTGTAACGAATTCAAATATTTGGGAAGCATTATTTCAGAAGATGGAACAACAAAAAATGACATAAAAAATAGGATACAAGAGGGAAAAAAGGCTATTTGTTTGCTAAACTTGTTACTTTGGTCGAACAAAATGAAACTTCAAACTAAACTGACAATCTACACAACTATTGTGGAGCCCATTTTAACTTGCAGCTGTGAATGCTGGCAATTTTCAGATAAAGAGAAAAAGATGATAGAAACTTTGGAAATGGACTTCTTAAGAAAAGCGCGTAATATTTCTAGAATGCAACATGTTAGAAACGAAGATATAAGAAGGAAAACAGGGCGCATATTTACAACAGCAGAAAGAATAGACTCCAGACAGTTGGTATGGTATGGTCATGTAATGAGGATGGAGGAGAAGCAATGGCCAAAGAAAGCATTAATTTACACACCACAAAACAGGAGAAGAAAGGAAGACTGACAACACAATGGAAAACAGGAATTAGCGAAAGGATGAGAGATCGAGCTATTGAAGATGATGAGTGGTAGGATAGGGAGAAATGGCGATCGAAGTGCGGTATGCAGCATAGACTGTAGGACCCCCGCTAATAATAATAATAATAGAGAAATATTGATCTTAATGCCATTGTTTAAGTTACATAACCATCCATTTATGAAAAATACTAAAATGAACAGCTACTTTTCAATCCTTAAAACAAGAGGTTTTAACAATATAATGCTAAAATCCGTAACTGTATACTATTTTAGTTCTTATTTTAAACCAGATGTAATCAGACAGGCGTGGCATATCTGGAACGCTATTTTCTGCTTGAATTAGAGGTGTGTCTCTCTGACAGAAGCAGTACTGAAAGGGTACATATAATATTGATACTGTATAAACGCATGTAAATTGTAATAATTTGCTCTGACCAAAGTAAAATTTGTGTGACTGTGTCAGACCTACAGTGAAATATTTTGTAACACCAGTTAATTTTTTTTTTTAAGTAACCGTTTAAGGGGAGCACTGTCATGGAAATCGAAAAAATATCGATTTAAAAAAAAAATTTCGGACAGAATAGAATCTCCCCTTCAAAATGGTACATAAACCATTTTGATATCATAATTGGAAGTACCGCAAGAAAATTTTTTCCCTACCTATGTTTCGTGTAAATCTGGCACTATATACCTCTATATACCCTGTAATATTAGAGCAGAATAGGATTATTTGCAGTAATGAGTTTAATCCACATTTGCATTGAACAAAATTTTTATTTATTCTATAATGAATAAAAATTATAAACATAAATCTTCTTTTCCTGCATTTAACTATTTTTTCAGATTTAGCTACAAACTCATGACATGAAATTCATTAAGATTAATTTTCTTACATGTAACGGGGCAGAAAAGGGGTATTTTATTTTATTAAAATTATGTCATTGTCAATTGTAATCCCCATGCATAAAAAAGGTAGCAAGTCCCACGCAGAAAACTGTTTCAGCCAGACAAAGAATGCAGTCACATAGTTTTGCAAGGTGTGACCGTGGAACGTAATTCAATTCCAGGAAATCAGGTGTTGTGTGACACACCAGTGCGCGCAAACACCAGTATGCACGCGGACAGGACGCTTAGACGCCTCAGTCAACATGGCCAATTTGTGAAATTTGTTTGCCCATGCGAGGTTGCTGACGGAAGTCTGACGAAACCACACCCACTTGAGTGACGTGACGAATGGCAGTGCAATTTTGTCAACGCCTAACACACGTGAAGAACCCATACTTTGAGTACATTGATGAACACTTTCACCCAAGAAGGCATTGATTTCCTATTCAGCAACTCGACGTGGTGGGAGATTGGTGGATGACGCTCGATCTCAGTTGAATAAAACCCGCATCCCGGCCGGGAGCTAAGAAAAACGTGTGCACACCAAATTTAAATTTCTTATGTAAAAGTATTAACCAGCATTTAAAAGTGAACAGAAATAGAAGAATAAAGTCAGTGAAGTAAACGGGGAAAAAAAAAAGTGAATTAAAGAGAACTTTCAGACATATAAACGCACGCGGCACATGGCAACGAGAGGAATGACGCCAGTTGGGTAATCTACTATCAATCCTAATCATTTCATTTTTTAAAGGGTTCAAACCAATTAATCAAGACAAAATGGGGTTTTAAAATGGTATGAATGTTGTGTGTGAGCAGGCTGGGCTGCTTTCTTTAATATAAGGTGTTTATTTTAACTTTTATTTATATAAGATTGTTTTATTAATATTTAAAGAAATTTTTTGTTTTTGTATTAATTATCTGGAAAAAATTGATAACCTGATGTGAGAGGGAAAGAAATGAATAGTTCGTAATCTGAAAGCAGTTTTAAAGAATGAAATAAAATTTTAGTTGTCGTACACAAATGCGAGTCGAGTGTGTTATTTTCACAACCTCAAAATCACGTTTGCATTCACAGTTCATGCTGGGATCTTGGACCCGAAATAAGGTAGGTGTGAAGGTAATTATATTTTTAGAATTGCGTAATTATTTGACTAATAACAGATGGCGCCACGAACTTGGAACGCGTTCTAATTTTTTTTGAAAATTAAAATTCCGCACCTACAGTGAATATCGTGATTTGGAGGTTGGGTGACATACTTACTAACGACGTATAAAAAATTAATAAAGTTAGAGCCATACTATGTTACTTGTGTTATGTTATATAAACAATAGTGTGTATATATAAGATTGAATTTTATAACGAGGAAAATATAATAAGTTATATACAAAATGAATACTAACGAAAAATATAAGGAAGACATCAGCTTAAATGACGTTGAAACAGAAAACTCAGTAAATGTTGACGCTAACGATTCAGGAATGGAGACAACTCCAAGCCTGATAGACGAATCTGTAATTAGTGAGCCGGGAGCGAATTCCACTCCCATAGCAACTAAAATAAAAGAAAAAGAGTATTCAATGAATGATATATTCAATTTTATGAGAGCAATGTCCGATGATATTAAGCAGAGTGTGAATAGTCGTTTCGATAGTAATGATGAAAAATTCGATCATCGTTTTGACGTTGAAAATAGCAATTTTAATGAGAAATTCAATGAACAAAATAATAAATTTGACGCTAAATTTGATGAACTTAAAATTGATATTAATGAGGTAAAAAATAAATGTGTGAGTAAGTGTAACGAATTAAAACGAGATATTGAGAAAGTGGTAGAGTCAGTAGAGGAACAAATTAAAAGTAAAGCAAATCAAATAATTAATAACAAGGTAAGTGATGACTATAAAACAAGTGAGAATTATAATGATATGTGTAAAAACGTAGTATTAGAGAGTAAGGTGATTAATGTCGAGAGTGATAAGGAAGATTTTGTTGAAGTGGAATTTAGTAACGAAGTGTTGTTAGAGAGTGCTGATGAAAGTGTGAGAGAGTGTGATGAAAGTTTAGAGGGGCAAAGGGCAAGTTTTCCCCTAGTTTATGGTGAAACAGAAGTTTCACAAATGTGGTATGAGGACAGAGTTTCCTCCAGTAGTTGTGTGGGAGACATGGTGTCTCAAAATGGTCCCTTAGTTTTTTGTGATTTATCTGGTAAAGCCAGGAGATGTAATAAGTATTTTAATGATGTTATGTTGCCCTTTGCATGGAATGAGAGATATTTAGAGAGAGAGTTGTGTGTAGATGAGGAAATAAAGGTATTTACGTTAAGTAGGAGTTATAAAGAGTTGAAAGAGAGGTTAGAGTTGAAGGAAATATATGATATGAAATGCTTACGTTGTGAAATAGAGATAGATGAATATTTCGATAATACTGCTGTAAATGATGCAAACTTACCTGATGTTGTGATGAATGTAGTGGAAGAGTATGATGATAGAATGTTAAACAAGAACACTGACGGTGACAAGACCAGAATTCCAAATGTAGACAGGTTGTATGAGATAATAATAATGTGGGGTAAGCCTATAAAACATTGTTACTGGATGATGGAAACATTTGAAACCACAGATAGTTATTATAATGATAAAAATAACAAATTGAAGGTCGATAAAAATAATTTATGTTTTAAATATGTTAGATATTTACACGATGATGGAGGGTAATTATAAACTCAATAAATGGACATTTAAATATTTTGATTTATGGGTATGACCTTGCTAACGTAGAAAATGAAGTGTGGTAAACAAACAAATAATGATGATGAAGAATTGTAAATAAATTTTAGTGAAATTAATTGTGTCTGTATTGTAAAATGTTTTATGTAAACAATATGTGTATGTAGTAGAAATTGATTTTAATAATAATAATATTTTATCAGACAAAATGAATAATGAGTTTGTAATAAAGGAAATGTAATTGTTTTGAAGTAATGTAATTAAAATATGTTGTGTTAATGATTGATGAAATTTAAAAAATGAGATGTTTAAATATGTTGATTGATTTAAAATGTTATATAATTGAATTTTAATGATGAATTTAAATTATTTTATGAGATTTAAATTTGATAATAATTAATAAATAAATAAATGTTAAATTGTGTTTAGTTTGTGGAATAACATGGTTGTTAAAATGTTTCAGAAGGTACATGGAGTTATTGGTGACAGGTGTTTATATTTTATGTTTATGACAGTGTATGAGTGATGTACTGTAAGTATGAATTTTATAATGCAATTTATGTAAAATAAAATGTTCAATGTCTAAATAGCAAATTTTAAATGAAATGTTATGTAAAAGGAAGGTTGATAACAAAGGAAAATTTTGGAAAAGTTAATGGTATAGTAAATGATAAATAATTGATAATTAATTAAGAGAAGTTTAATTGAAATTAAAATATAATGTTTATAATTTTATATGCAAATGTAAGGATGTATGGTGTGTAATTTCTGATCAACCTTAAATGTGAATTGTTTGTTTTAATGGAATAATCGCAATGTTAATTATGAGTGTATTGTATCGATTATGTTAGTGTAGAAATATTAATGAATACCCAAACATAAGAGTTGACCTTCCGTGAATTGCAGTAACGGTGTCAGTGTGAGCCTTATATGTCTTTTGGTAGTTTCCCCACATTTCGGGCGGTCACGGTTTCACCAGACTCTGGCCATGGAATTATGTAAGTAGATACAAAATTGGTGAACTTTGAAATTGAGCCGGGGGGCAAAACAGGGGAACTACATAACTATGGAACAGCGGCTATCGTCGAAGGTGTCAATAGTTCCGTATTAAGGGTGCGTGAATCAATTTAGTAGGATTACTGGTGTCCTTGGACATCAGTAATACCGAATTTTTATATAACGCTGAACCAAGAACGGTATAGGCAGTGTCTATACCTTATATATGTAACTTCAGTTCTTGGGAATGCAAATGGACGCCACAGTCCAACGCCAGGAAACAATAGTGTGTGTGGAAAAGGAGCTGGCAGTTACAAGCCAGGGGCACAGATAACGCATCTGCGCACAAGGTAAATACCTAGACCGACCGGCAGGTGATTTACCTAATTGTAACTGGGTAAAAGGGGGGGATTTTAAGTAAATGATGTAGTAGGAGGGTAGCTGTAAATTCAGTGAGAGGGTGACGACCTCTGTAAACAGCGGGCGGTCAGCTTATAACACGACTCTATAGAGAGGGTTGGGGGTTGACAATCCAAAGAGCTGTTCAGTAACTGTTGCTATGACTATGACTCAATGAGTAGCGAAGTATGTCCCTATGAGAGCAAAACCATTTTAAGCACTAGATTTAATTGTAATGATTTCAGATAATGTTGTACGATAATGACTATATAATTTTGTGTATTTGTATTAATTGTGTGTAGTATGTTAAGGGTAAGGATTGATAACATGTGTAATCTGTATAATTTTGAAATGTAGTTAGAGAAAGGTCATTCACATGACAATGAGACATCAGCTGACTGCTGGATTTATAAATGTAGTATGTCACTTATAAGTGATCTGCAGAATTTTATCAATGTAACTAAATATTTGAATATAATATTTTCAATGTATTTAAGAGATTTTGAATTAAATGGTAAAATGAATTGAGATCGTTTTGAATTTTCAATGGTAAATTGTAACTTTCTTATCTTTCTGTTTGGTAAAATTATTTTATTTATTCAAATTACAACTCCCACTTACCTTTCAACTTGATCTGGCCGGATCGCATAGTGTGGACTAACCCATTTCGTTCGACGAACTCTGACGATACATATAACGAACTAAGGTTTTGAAAGAAACTAACTCTCAATTTTTTGGAAGAGAAATTATTTTTTTTTTGTTTATTAACCAGAAATATTGACTTCATAAGTTTTCCATTTGTAAAACTTCCAATTTCATATTTATAGGTTTACATGTTTTAGGAATTGTGCAACTCCTACAGCTTACGTACTATACTTAACTTCTACTACTTACGTATTTTAAAATAGCCCAGCCTGCACACGCACTACTCACATTCTAAAAACCCCTCATATAAAAACTCATATAAAAACACCCCCTTGTTGTGTAAAATTAACGTTATAAGTCTTTAGTGTGCAACATTACGTGTGTTGCGTCGTATTACCCGACCACGTTTTGCGTTTAACAAAGTCTTTCATTCTCCGGCTTTTTTCCAGCGTGTAGCATTTAATCACGATCAATCGGTATTCATCGTCACTACAGGCACTGTTGTATATGTTTTTGGGAACTCACATAGTTAGTTAGTCGGCCGACTTAAGAAGAAATACGGAAATTTTGCCCGGGCACAACACTGCTGGCGGCCACGCGTAGCGTAGGTTGTTAGTCGACTGGGGAGAGCGTTACCAACATGCCTCCCTCCAAAACACTCAGGCAGGGCGGAAACTCCAATGCCTCATGATCGTATCTTACGTCACTGTAGCTTAGTCCTATGGGATGTATGTAGGTTTTTTGGTTAACATTGTACGTGATCTCATCTAGGCATTGGCGGACGTCATTAAAGTGGGTGGGACTTAAACAGCCTTTCCGGAACGTCTTGTAGAAGGCGATGAATATCATCCTCTCTAGCCATCTTGATTTTTTGTCGAGAGCGTTCTTTGAGCGCGTGCGGGTGTAATTGCGCTTGAGCGTTGACACACAAGTACAGAGTTCTTAGAATTTTGGTGGAGGTGAATTCTTTGCTCGTTGCGTTGCACAATGGAAATTGCGTATCGCCTTTGTCTCAACCAATCTTGCTCAACACCGTTCTGTTAACACGTGGTCCGTTATAAATGAAATGAATTCGGTTGCACAATGATTTTATGAAAAGTCCGCCCAAAATGAAATACATAAAAATACATATGCCCCTAACTGTTACAAATAAAATTACCCAAAAATTGACCCGCTACAATACCCCCTCGATGAGAATTCTGCTGTTCACAACAGAAGAAATCTCATCGATAAACCCCGAAGAGGACCGGTGAGGAACTAGTGCCAACAACCCCCTTGATCTTAATCTCATGGGTACACGACCCCCCTGGCTCAGCGACCATGGACTCATCTGAACGAGATCACTGGACTTCTCCGTAAGAGATCCGAACACCGAGAAATCGATCAGACTCGCACCACAGCTCACCTCGCCTTTTAACATGCTACCCCCAAAATTCTCAATTCCTGGCTCCGATTATGCCAGATCCTCAACCGATATGGATCCCCTTTTTGCAAGCTGGGCTGTTTTTAGCAGATACTGGGCTCACACACACTCACGTTACATGATACCCTAACACATTAAAAATAAAAATTTTCTTTTAAAATTTATTATAAATTTACAAAATTTAAAATTAAAAAAAAAAAAAAATCTTTTATCAAAAATTCTCTTCCTCTTTTTTCTAATTTTTGTTTCAAATGACTTAATCTAGACATTTCTAATAACATAAACTCATCCTTATTCTAACAGGAGAATCACTTATAGTCTACCAATATAATGCAATACAATAAAAGAAAAATGGTTAATACACACATAATAAAAGAATCATTACTCAAATATTCACTCGCTGGCAGGCGAAAAATCTTTTTTTTTTTTCTCAAAAAAAATTAAAATTTTCAAAATTTTAAAATTCAAAAAAAAATTAAATTTATTCATTAAAAAATTTTATTAAATTTGTTTACTAAATAACATTTATTAAAATTATTCAAATATTGGTTTGAATTAATCAAACAAACAAATTAAAATTAGCTTCCTACTATATGAGCTTAGTAGGTGTATGACCTCATCAGCTGATCGAAACTAGGTCAAGTCCAAAACCCTTGACCTACATATGTTATATATGATTTCTGAAAACGCTGAACATCTGTAATATCCTAACTTGAAATACAAAACGTAATAACACAAAATATTTAAAACAAACAAAATATTAATACAAATAATAAACAGATTGACATTTAAATTATTTAAAACAAACAATTCTTGACTTTACATTATTTTCAAATTTTATCAAAATTCTGTCACTGGTTGAAAAAAATAAACAATTATATATTCTTTATTATAAATTCCTCTTTCTTTTCAACAATCTTACTTTAATATACTGTGGGTGATGTAAATTATTTATTCTCGTTTTTCTGTATGAGATTTCTATATATTTCTATACATATATAAACTTTCTCCCTCTGACTCTAATATTCATCAACTTCCATGCTCATGACACCCAACTCTACCAAAAATATCTACTAATCAGGACACTCTAAACCCCAACTTACCATTTAACACAATTCGCCACCTTCTCTACATATATAAACTCGCTAACCCTTTGTATACATAGGATACGTGTTTCCTTCCCAAAAACTCATTTCCCTTATTTGGCCCCCGGATTTTACCTAAGGCGGCCCCTCCTCACTAAAATCTATTCCTATCCCGTCCCAACCCTTGTTGCGGACTCCTACATGACACTACCCCCTAATACAAAATTGCCATCCCCAAAAAATCTCAATCTCATTACATTACTACAAATACACAAAATAACCTCATTAACTACAAAAACAACAATATATCACTCAAAATCTACATAAATTCTCCACTACAACTGTGTCAGCATCTATATTTCACAAAATTCTGTTACATTACATTAACTCAAAAACAACATTACATCATATTCACCTCTATTATTTCAAATTCAACTTTGATTTCAACTTGGACAGGTCTGCATGTCCCATAAAACATTTATCACCCATGAATTATCTTTTATTAATTTGCATAAATTGTTATTTTATTTCTCATATTCTTTTTGTCTTTACTTCAAAATGTCTGTAGTACACTAAACATTAATTACTTGTAACCTTTACAAACCACTATACCAGTGACATGGTATTGCTGATCAGCTGATATCTTAACATAATAAAAGCACATCTTAAAATTGAACAAATTACATGGAATATACATATTTATTTTTATTTATTCTCACTTCTCACCTCATTGTTTCCCATTTCTCTGATTCTGATGCTTATGTTAACCTGCCAGACGATTTACTTATGGCTTAAAAAAAAAAATACACACATAATAAAATTACATATTCTTATCTAATAGACAACAATAAAATAATACACTTAAACCTATAGCATGAACACCTTAATTTACGAGTCTGAGCATATAATTATGTGGACAGAGCACAAGCATTTTTGATTGGACTAAACTTTGAATAAGCAAAACTTTTACGTCATAAAATTTTAAATTCGTGACTCCTTTACGTCACCTCCCTGCCACACACACTATTTCAGATTATGGAGGACTGTCTCGCCCTTTCGCTTCCACAGAGACTGTATATTTTGGAGCAGGGTTTTACCTCTCCGTGTCTCTGCTTCCGCTGTTAAGTTTAAAATTACTGAACATCAAAATGTTCTTGTTATAAAATCATGCACCCTTAAAAACGGATCTGCCACCGGTCTTGCTGTTCCTGCTCGAACAGAGTGGCAGCCGCTGTTCCCTAGTTCCGGAGATTTCCTCTAATTGTCCCCCCATTGAATTTCAAATATATACCAATTTCAAGTCAGCTATGGTCAAGGGACTTGGTATGACCATAGCTGACCGCTAGCCAAAACCACGGTTAGTGCTGGTAAGACAGTAACCGCCCGAAAAGTCGAGGAAATCTAACTCTAATTTCACTGCCTGTTAAACATCAATATTTTTATGTGCGACACGGTCATTTAATATGGTGTGTAAAATTTTTATTTTACACGTATAAGGTGTGCCGCACATTTATCGCCGGCTCGGCCTCCGATGGAGGTAACACTCACTGCTACCCCCAAGCCTTTTCGCTACTTGTGAGAGCACAGGCCACCCCCACAGTAGCCACTTAATAACTAACTAATTACTTAATAAATGAAATTAATCTTTCTACCAATGCAATTCAACACTCCATTGTTATTATCACTTCATTTAGCACCAAACTACCCCCCAAAGTCATCCCCACTTCTTGTATTGACAACAAGTTTTTATTTTGTTACACATCGTTTCAAAACGTTCCCATACTCACTGCTACTAAAACTCGACAATTATATTTGGTCGCTTAATTCTAAAATTTATTTACATTTTATTTTTATAACTTATAATTTATAACTAAGTGGTCAGTATCCCCGCCTGAAACGGGGGTTTTGCCGAGATGGAACAGGGGATGGGCAGACAACATACGTGAATTCACGTTCCCCTCTCATTCATCCATTCATGCCGTCCGCCCAGTCCCTAGCCCATCTCCACAAAATCCATTTTTCTTAATATACTGGAACTTCTATCATTTGCTAAATTTTTATTTTGCAAATGACAGTGGTGAAATAATACTTGAAACATTGCCTCACTTTATTTTGGTCTTCATACTCTCCCTTAGGCAATGTTGGTACGTGGTGTGGTACTTATTTATGCATATTGAGTGTATAAAATTTATCTCCACGTACCTTAGGGGTCCCCCTCCCCGTTCAATAATGTAGTTAAATTTCTAATTGATACCAATTTTGGTGAAGTCGGACCATAGTTGTTTTCACTGCCCGAAGGAAGATCCTGCCAACCATGGCCCGCCTCCGATTTCCGAATTCCACGGCCAGGACTGGTAAGATCGTGGCCGCCCGAAAATGGGGGAGGAGCCCTTCTAAAAACATAAAAGAATAATTAAATAACATTCATACCTTTACAAATTAACAAAATACTTATGCTGACCAAAATAATTTCAAATTTGTCGCATTGTGCGTACCTACTATCTCCCTGGTTTCTCTATTCTGTAACACATATGAATTTCTCATTTTTATTTCCACTACCTCGTACGGCCCCTCGTACAATAAGAAAAACTTCTTGATCTCCTTGTCTTGTGCACTTGATAAGTCATGTCGTCGTATCAATACCAGCTGTCCAACCTCATACTTCGTCCACTTACCTTTCCTATCATGGCGCTGTTTTCTCCGCTCTCCCTTCGTCAACAAACTCTCATTCGCTAGTCTAAGTTTAACATCGTTGCTAATAGTGTTGGTTTCCGGTGGATATTCAATTAATTGTTCCAAAATCCTCTGTGGGCGCTTTCCTCTTATCAACTCATAAGGCGTGAACCCCGTCGACTCGTGGGTGGTGCAGTTTAGCCAGTTTTCAATCTTCTGCACATAGAATGGCCACTCGCTATGTTTGGCGTGGCAGTATGTTCGAAAAATTCTTCCCAACTCCCTCATGACTCTCTCCGCCTGATTGGACTGCGGGTGATATACTGCGGTGTGTTTTGGGATGATACCTTCCCATCCAAGAGTCTGGCGCCATCTTCCGCTGATGAACTGCGGCCCATGGTCGGATAATATCACCTTCGGCTTTCCCACGTTGATCATGTAGTCGCGTGTGATCTTCTCGCTCAGCACCTTGCTCGTTGCTCGCTTCACGCTATATAGTCTGACATATTTGGAAAAAGTGTCAAGTACAACAAAAATATGCATCACTCCACCCCTACCTTTCGGCAATGGGCCGTACAAATCTACAGCTACTAAATCGAATGGTTTTTCTACCTTAATATAATTTAGTTCTCCCTCTAACCTATAATTTACAACTTTGGATTTCTGACATAACTCACAAACTCTAAGTATTCTTCGGACTCGTTTCTCCATGTTCTTAAATAAACAAGATTCCTTTAATACATTCACACACTTCCGTGCCCCAAAATGCCCATATCTAAAGTGACAGTCCCACACTATTTTCTCTATCAACCCTTCAGGTATGACTAACCTCCAATCTCTCTCTCTCCCCTCTACTTTTTTAAACAAACTCCCTTTAAACACTTGAAAATATTGTTTATACCCAAACTCATCTACATCTGATTCTATACTAGTAATTATTTTATTTAATTTATTATCAGCTCTTTGCATTACATTTATATCTTTTAATTCTTCCCCAAAAAGTTTATCTTCCCGGGATAATCTATAAATTTCTATCTCTTTAATATCTCTCCCTGTTCTATTTCTATCTGTGTCTACTCGTGATAGTGTGTCGGGCACCCTGTTCTCTACACCCTTAATGTGTTCCCAAGAAAAATTATACTCTTGAAGGGCTAACACCCACCTGGTTATCCGGCTGTGTGTGAGTTTACAAGTATTCAGGAACGACAGCGCTTTATGGTCCGTCCTAATGATAGTTCTGTTACCCAGCAGATACGTTCGGAACTTCCTCACAGCGAACACTATACTGAGGAGCTCCTTTTCGGTGGTAGTGTAATTGCGCTCTGCGGCCAGCAACGTCCGGCTGGCGAAGGCGATGGTTTTATGCTCTTTTGTCTCGTCCTCTTGGTAAAGCTCCGCTCCCAATGCTATGTTACTAGCGTCTGTCTGCAAATAAAATTTGTCATTAAAATTGGGATGGTTCATTAGTATCATGTCTGTGAACTTAATTTTGATGTCATTAAACGTCGCTCTTTCGTTATCGCCCCATCTCCATTGCTTGTTCTTCTGTAACACTGCGCTGAGTCGGGCCGTCGTCTGTGCGTAGTTCCTCTGAAACTTCCTGTAAAAATTACAAAGACCAAGAAAACTTTGCAATTGTTTTATATTTTTGGGCTCCGGGAACTTCAGGATGGATTCTACTTTATCCGGATTGGCACGTATTCCTGTAGGTGTTATGATGAAACCTAAAAAATGTATCTCCGTTTGCAAAAATTTCGATTTGTCCCAATTCACTGTCAAACCTCCCTGATATAACTTCCCCAAAACATATTCCAAATGCTCTACATGCTCTTCAAATGTTCTGGATGCTATTAAAATGTCATCAACGTAAATAGTTAAAAAATCTAAGTTGTGTGGTTGCAAAATTTCGTCCAGACACTTGATAAAGCTAGCTACACTTGTGTTCAAACCGAACGGTAGTCTCTTAAATTGGTAATTCTTTCCATTGAATAAAAAAGCTGTATATTTTCTACTATTTGCTGCCAATGGAACTTGCCAATACCCGGCGGTTAGGTCTAAAGAGGTCATATATTGTACACCGCTAAACTTCTGAAATATTTCTTCAATAGCTTCGGGTGACTCCCTATCTGGAATAATTATTTGATTGATTTTGCAGGCATCTAAACATAACCTAACTCTACCATCTTTTTTAATCACGACTACTAAGGGGTTGCAATATGGTGACACAGATCGCTCAATTATATCTCCGTCTAACATTTTCTCTAACTCAAACTGGACCGCTCTTCTCTTTGCATAGGGCACCGGATAACTTCTTTGCACATAGGGTGCGTGTTCCCTTACCTTTAACTCGCATTCATAGTTTCTTGCCCTCCCTGGTACATCGGCAAACACTTCTCTAAAATTCTCTACTACCCGCCACAACGATTCACGTTGAGAACTCCCTATCACGCCACCCTCACTACAAAATTTCAGTGCTCTTTCATTCCATAAGTGATCCCCATTCTCCTCATACTCTAGCTTACTCTCACTACACACATTCATACTAATTTCCATGTCTTGTTTATCATTCCGATTGTGTATCACCCTTACCCCTGAAATTCTTACCGCATCTAACACCCGTTCAAAATTAATACGGACTGGTTCCCCTTCATTATTTAATTCTAATACCCGTTTATGAAAATCAATCAACGCCTTATGTTTAATCAAAAAATCATTTCCCAGTATCACCTCAAGATTTAGTCCCCGTACAACTAGAAATGTATTATCATACCCTACCCCGTTAATTATCATGTTTAACTGTACTTGTTTCGTGACTCTCTTACTTCTAACTCCCGTAATACCTACAATCGTCACCCCCGCTACTGGTAAAGATGGAATATTTTTATTTATTTCTTTTAATTCATCTAATACATGTTCAGAAATAACAGAGATTTCGCTACCCGTATCGATTAAAGTTTTAATCTCCTTACCTTCTATGTTGATTTTCACCTCAGTCAGTCCATTCTCCCGTCTCACTGCTTCGAAGTCTTCCTCCTCCAATAATTCCTCCGATAAATCTGTAATCACAATGTTATTTTGGTATCTATCATCCATTTGGACCCCAGAAACTTCCGGCGACAACGGTCGGGTCCGGTGTTCCATTGTCCCTCTTAGTTTCCCGCAGAGGTGCTCGCCACTGCATGGTTGTATCCTCGCTCGTGCTGGTTTCCTCGCGGTTCATGAGTTTGGCCTCTCTGTGCTCCTCCTGGGCCCTCTCCCCTTCGCTGGTATGCATGCTGGTTCTGTGCGGGTGGTGGTCCCTGTCGCTGACCCGGTCTCTCTCTCCTGCATCTAAAACAAAAATTTTGTGTCGCATAATTCTCTTGTGAACATGCTGGACAAGTCCATTTTGGTCCTCGGTTATTTTGTTCTCGTCTGTGGTATGCTGGTCCATTTGTAGGTCCCCTCGGCGGTCCCTGATTACCTCCATTATTTCCATTCTGCTGGTTCTGACGGCGACTCAAGTCTTGGTCCCGGATATTCTGAAACACATCTAAAATATTCTCTAGTTCGCTAATATTAGCTACCTCCCTTGTCATAAGTGTTATCTGTACTTCCCTTGGCAAATGCTTGCTGATATGCCTCACAAAGGATCTAAATGGCAATGGCGGTTCTAAGTATTTCGCCTCGTTAAATATTTTCATCACATACCCTGTTATATTATTATTGGGCCCCCCGAAATTCCCTGTTCCCATGATTCTACTTCGTAACACTTCTTGATCTTCTTCAGACCAATATTTATTTATAAATGCAGACTCAAAATTTTCAAAACACTCCCATTCCGTTTTATGTACCTCGGCCCATATCTCCGAACTACCTTTAAAACATTTTAAAATTTTTAATAATTGGACTTCCCAGTTATTAGTACTGAACTTATTGAACTCTCTCACTCTGCTTATGAACTGCATAGGGTGTACTTTTTTGTTATCACAACTGAATGTCTCTAACTCAACTTCACTGCTTACGTCACGAGTCATGATTACTCGCTCGGTAACAGTGTTAACTTGTTGGCTGATGGCCTTGCTCAATTCATTTTTAACATTCATTAATTTAAGGTTATTATCACATTCAAGGTCATTTATTGTATTATGTATGGTCTTAAATTCGATCTTACAATTGTTTTCTATTTCACTTATTTTAAGGTTATTATTTTCAATCTGACTCATAGCGTAACTAACCTTACATTCAGTATTGGTGTTACATTCACTTATTTGTTGCTCAAAAATTGTATTCATTATGCTATATTGTTCCGTGATCTGTTTCTCTACTTTATCAGTTATATTATTAGTAATATCAGAAACACGGCACTCTAATTGCTCATTTAGTGACTCTGACAGGTGTAATTTCATACTTTCACAACGTTCATCAATATGTTTGTCTAATACATGACTCAAATTATCAAATTGCACATTAATATTCTGCTGCAACTGAATATTCTGTTGTTCACATTTTCTTCTCTGTTCATCTAATTTATTGTTGAAATCACTTTTCATTTTATTTAAAATTATTTCGTTACCATCAAAACGTTTATTTATTGCATTGAAATTACTATTCATATTGTTCAAAATTATATCATTATCATTAAAACGACTATTCATTCTCTCGAATTGACTGAGCATAACACTCATCATATTTGTTTCCTCTGATTGTTTACTTTTATTAGTTGAAACGGGGGTCAATTGAATCCCCGAATCAACGTCTACTTCGTTTGGTTGTGGTTGAGACGCAATCGGAGTGGAATGAACTATTACATTACTGCCGCCAGCTGTTTCTGTAACAGCACCCGTCTCCCCCCTCAACATACCACTTTCATCCAGCGATTGCGACTCAAGGCCACTTTCACTCATAATTGAATTTATTATACTACTTTTTTCTGTATTCTCGGACATTTTTACTTTATCTATTTTTTCTTACGTAACAACTGTCAATTAGTAATTTTATTTCAAAACTGATATTTTACCAAATCAATTTGCTTTCATAACCCTACTTCGCTATGCATCGTCAGATGTAGGCCGGTGTTAAAATAACCCCTCTTCAGTTATATTAAATCCTCGTCACGCCGCACCAATTGTAACTTTCTTATCTTTCTGTTTGGTAAAATTATTTTATTTATTCAAATTACAACTCCCACTTACCTTTCAACTTGATCTGGCCGGATCGCATAGTGTGGACTAACCCATTTCGTTCGACGAACTCTGACGATACATATAACGAACTAAGGTTTTGAAAGAAACTAACTCTCAATTTTTTGGAAGAGAAATTATTTTTTTTTTGTTTATTAACCAGAAATATTGACTTCATAAGTTTTCCATTTGTAAAACTTCCAATTTCATATTTATAGGTTTACATGTTTTAGGAATTGTGCAACTCCTACAGCTTACGTACTATACTTAACTTCTACTACTTACGTATTTTAAAATAGCCCAGCCTGCACACGCACTACTCACATTCTAAAAACCCCTCATATAAAAACTCATATAAAAACACCCCCTTGTTGTGTAAAATTAACGTTATAAGTCTTTAGTGTGCAACATTACGTGTGTTGCGTCGTATTACCCGACCACGTTTTGCGTTTAACAAAGTCTTTCATTCTCCGGCTTTTTTCCAGCGTGTAGCATTTAATCACGATCAATCGGTATTCATCGTCACTACAGGCACTGTTGTATATGTTTTTGGGAACTCACATAGTTAGTTAGTCGGCCGACTTAAGAAGAAATACGGAAATTTTGCCCGGGCACAACACTGCTGGCGGCCACGCGTAGCGTAGGTTGTTAGTCGACTGGGGAGAGCGTTACCAACATGCCTCCCTCCAAAACACTCAGGCAGGGCGGAAACTCCAATGCCTCATGATCGTATCTTACGTCACTGTAGCTTAGTCCTATGTGATGTATGTAGGTTTTTTGGTTAACATTGTACGTGATCTCATCTAGGCATTGGCGGACGTCATTAAAGTGGGTGGGACTTAAACAGCCTTTCCGGAACGTCTTGTAGAAGGCGATGAATATCATCCTCTCTAGCCATCTTGATTTTTTGTCGAGAGCGTTCTTTGAGCGCGTGCGGGTGTAGTTGCGCTTGAGCGTTGACACACAAGTACAGAGTTCTTAGAATTTTGGTGGAGGTGAATTCTTTGCTCGTTGCGTTGCACAATGGAAATTGCGTATCGCCTTTGTCTCAACCAATCTTGCTCAACACCGTTCTGTTAACACGTGGTCCGTTATAAATGAAATGAATTCGGTTGCACAATGATTTTATGAAAAGTCCGCCCAAAATGAAATACATAAAAATACATATGCCCCTAACTGTTACAAATAAAATTACCCAAAAATTGACCCGCTACAAAATATAATGTAAAATGGGATAAATGTTAGAATTTGGGTGAGTATTATTTCGTTAGGACATTTGATCAGTCCAAGTTAAGTTTAAAGGGGCGTTGAACAAGATAAAATGTGGGAGTAAAAGTAATGTAGAATTTGAGTATTGACAGTGACACAGTAGCTATGGGGAAAATATGTAGAGTAATGATTGATATATTGAGGTAATAAATAAATGGAGATATTTTGTAGATGAAAGTGAGGTATTGGGAGAGTAATTAGTTGAGGGGTAATTTTGTAAGGGGGGTGGTGTGATAAGGAGTCCTCAATGAAAAGCGTTGTGGCGGGAGGGGAACCGATATGTGCCGGAAAGGGTTACCTAGGGAGGGTCCAGGAACTAAATAAGGGAATGAGCATTGGGAAGGGAACACACATCCTGAGTACAAAGGGGTAGAGGGTATTTTGTTATAAGGGTAGAATGATGCGAATGAGTTAGAGTAGTAAGTTAGGGGTAGAGAATGGTTGGTAGATGTTTTGATAGCTGGGTGTCATACTAGTTAAAGCTGTTAAGTGAGTAGTAGAGTCAGAAGGGGGGTAAGATTATATGTAAATGCCAAGTTAGTAAATCAAATTATTATGAATAATGGAGAGTCACCCAAACTAATTGAGAATGAAAATATTAAAGAAAGAAAGTCATAGTCAAAATGAAAAAATACAGTCTAGTTTTGTGTAATGTATATATGTCAAGGTCGTTCACTTGACCCAGAGAGATCAGCTGATGACTGATGTTAGAGACAGAACCATTTTCTGATAATTAATTCACACAATGGTGTTACTTAATTGAATTAAATGATTTTAAATTTTTTTGAGATTGATAAAAGAGTATTTAGGTAAATTAAATTTTTTTGGAAAAAAAATATATATTTTCCTTTTTTACGCTTGCCATATAGATGATGTTTTGAGTTTCACGTATATTATTGTTTACATGTATTCCTAGTGTGTTTATTGAATTATATTGTTTAGTATACATGTGTTATAAACAAATGTTAGAATAAGTGAATTCATGATTTAATAGGATGTTCAGTTTATTTGTTTTTATGAGTATTAGTAGTAGTGAAGAAAATTGATAGATTTGATAGATTCATGTAAAAGATTTTTTTATTTTGAGGAAAATAATGGGAATATAACAGATTGATTTTGGATTTAAATGGATTTTTGAACGAAACTTAAATGATTTGAATTTAATTAGCTGATGTTTTGATTTGAAAAACTTAACGTTAATTTGCAAAAGGAAAAAGAAATTTAAAGATAAATATTTTATGAATTTTTAATAAGGAATTTGTTTAGAATGTATTCATAAGTATGTGTACGCGCCCAGTACTTGCTAAAGGCAGCCCAGTGTGCATGTAAGGGGGACATATCGGTTGAGGATTTGGTATGATATAAGGCCAGGGTTTGGATTTTTGGGGCAGAATGATAGAAGGTTGGGTGTACTATGGTGAGTATCTGTCTGAGTTTACGGTGTTGGGATCTCAGATAGAGAAGTCCAGTAATATCGTTCAGGTGCAACCATAGTCGCGAGCTAGAGGGGTAGTTTACCCTTGATGTGTTAAGAAATCAAAGGGGGGTTGTTGGCACCACATCCTCACCGATCCTCTTAGGGGTAGCAATGAGAGTTCTTCTGTCTCGACAAGAGACCTCTCATTGGGGGGGTATTGTAACGGGGCAGAAAAGGGGTATTTTATTTTATTAAAATTATGTCATTGTCAATTATAATCCCCATGCGTAAAAAAGGTAGCAAGTCCCACGCAGAAAACTGTTTCAGCCAGACAAAGAACGCAGTCACATAGTTTTGCAAGGTGTGACCGTGGAACGTAATTCAATTCCAGGAAATCAGGTGTTGTGTGACACACCAGTGCGCGCAAACACCAGTATGCGCGTGGACAGGACGCTTAGACACCTCAGCCAACATGGCCAATTTGTGAAATTTGTTTGCCACATGCGAGGTTGCTGACGGAAGTCTGACGAAACCACACCCACTTGAGTGACGTGACGAATGGCAGTGCAATTTCGTCAACGCCTAACACACGTGAAGAACCCATACTTTGAGTACATTTACAAACATTTTCACCCAAGAAGGCATTGATTTCCTATCCAGCAACTCGACGTGGTGGGAGATTGGTTGATGACGCTCGATCTCAGTTGAATAAAACCCGCATCCTGGCCAGGAGCTAAGAAAAACGTGTGCACACCAAATTTAAATTTCTTATGTAAAAGTATTAACCAGCATTTAAAAGTGAACAGAAATAGAAGAATAAAGTCAGTGAAGTAAACGGGAAAAAATGAATTAAAGAGAACTTTCGGACATATAAACGCACGCGGCACATGGCAACGAGAAGATTGACGCCGGTTGGGTAATCTACTATCAATCCTAATCATTTCATTTTTTAAAGGGTTCAAACCAATTAATCAAGACAAAATGGGGTTTTAAAATGGTATGAATGTTGCGTGTGAGCAGGCTGGGCTGCTTTCTTTAATACAAGGTGTTTATTTTAACTTTTATTTATATAAGATTGTTTTATTAATATTTAAAGAAATTTTTTGTTTTTGTATTAATTATCTGGAAATAATTGATAACCTGATGTGAGAGAGAAAGAAATGAATAGTTCGTAATCTGAAAACAGTTTTAAAGAATGAAATAAAATTTTAGTTGTCGTACACAAATGCGAGTCGAGTGTGTTATTTTCACAACCTCAAAATCACGTTTGCATTCACAGTTCGTGCTGGGATCTTGGACCCGAAATTAAGGTAGGTGTGAAGGTAATTATATTTTTAGAATTGCATAATTATTTGACTAATAACAGTTTCCATTATTGATTTTTATATTATTTATAGATTATATTTCTTTCTTTTTATATACAAACCAGCACTTCTTTTATATTCTCATATTCACACTCTTTCTCTCACTCTCTCTCTCTCTCTACATTTCTGTACCCCCCCGGTTTATTTAGTTCATTAATTTATGTATATTTTAGGCTGTCAGTTTCTTTTTATAAAACATTTCCAATTTTGAAAGCTTTTAGATTTACCCCTTGTTGGTTACTTATCTGTGAATTCTAAGATTTTGACAAGTCCGTCTTTACCACGCATTTTGCTTCCAATTCGCACATTTTCCCTATTTCACTCATTCACCGGAACTGTAAATTTATTAAACTGTTTTCTTTATGATTACTTTCACATTTTGAGGTAATTTGTTACATACGGGCGAGACGAAAACTATGCCCAGCCGGCGGATGCGCGGACTGCTTGCGTCCGTTGTCGTGAGATGTTATTTGCCGACTGCTTTGTTCTCCAAGCATTAACAAACTTCTGGCATTGACACACCTACATTCCAGCATGACGAATTGGACTGACATAACATCGTACGATCCGTTGAATTACATAACTTGCTTGTCATGTATCTAAAAATAACTGTTCTGCCTGCGTCTGGAGCTGACCTTGACACAAATCCACTCGTTTGCTTGCTACGTTGTATAATTCATGAACTAAAATTTGTTTATTCTTCCCATAATTATTATTTATATTTTTATGTTTCCCAAAATTACCCCAGGTAGGCCGAAATGTCCCGTTACAATACCCCCTCAATGAGAGGTTTTATGCCGAAGCATAAAAACTCTCATTGACACTCTCATACTTCCTAAAGGGATCAGCCAGGATATGTCGCCACAACCCCCTTATGTTTAAAAAAAAAATCATGGTCCACTTACCCCTTGGTCCAGTGACTGTGACCGCACCTGAATGACCTTACTGGACTTCTCTCTCGAGATCCCAACACCGTAAGACCAGTCAGGCACTTGACGCTCCTGCTCTGACGCGCTGGCCAGCTCAGGACCGCTGCCACAGCATCACCAGACACTGAAACATCAAATTAAAATCAAATAGTGGCCTTGTATAATACCATATCCTTAACTGATCTGTTTCCCCTTAGCTATGTGCTGGTTTGCATTAAGAAGCACTGGTTTTTTTCCTTAACTCCTAACATATATATAAATATAATATTTATTATAACAAAATATCAAACATTCAACCTCAATATCAACATTCTTCATACTCTTCTTTTGTTACATCTTACTCCCAAAATTCAAAATGTTTCTCTGATTCTATCAGAATTTAAATAAACATTTCCCATCACAACATTACAAATACCTTCCCTCATATAATTAATATTTCAAAACAATTAAATTCATTTTATGTTGTGAACAAAACACATTTAAATCAATTATATCAGAACAAATTATCTACTTAAAATTGTTAATTATCATAATACTTCCTAATTCAATACACCATCATTTAGTTATCTCATCAGCTCATCAACATGATTCATTTTAATATTTACTAATGCGTTACTAATGCTTTAGTAACCTCCTTCTCCATCATTATCTAATATCCCCCCTATAACCCAGTTACAATTAGGTAAATAACCTGCCGCTCGGTCTAGTTATTTACCTTGTGCACAGATACGTTATCTGTGCCCCTGGGTTATAACGGCCAGCACCTTTTCCATACACACTATTGTTTCCTGATGTAGCGCCCATTTGCATCCATAAGAACTGCAGTTTAATTAGGGTGTAGACGCTGCCTACCCCGTTCTTGCTTCAGCGTTATATAAAAATTCGGCATTACTGATGTCCGAGGACACCAGTAATCCTACTATAATGATTCATATGCCCTTAACACGGCACTATCACCCCCTTTGGCGATAGCCGCTGTTCCATAGTTATGTAGATTCCCCAGATAAAAACCCCCTGTTAATTTTTAAATTATACCAATTTCACAGGCAACCAACTATGGTCAGTTTTACAACAATTCTGCCCACAGCTGATTGTCATCCAAAACCACGGCCTGGGCTGGTAATACCGGGACCGCTGAAAGTAGGGGAATCTATTTAAACATACAATTTATGTTTAAGATCCCTACACTCTAACATAATACATAATACATCATAATAAAACATAGTACACTCATAATGAACATTGTTGTTATTACCTTAAAAATAAACAATTCACATTTAAGTTTGACCAAAATTACACACCTTACAGCTTTATTTTATCTTTAAATTCTATTAAATCTTTCACGTGTTTCATTTATTATTACATTTCAACCATGAATTTCTATTTAACATTTTTATCATTAATTGGTTCGGGTGATTCTCAGTCATTCACAATAATTTGATTTATTGAATGGGCATTTATATATAACCTTACTCACCTTCTTTCCACTAACAACCACTAACGGATTTGCATAGGATGACACCAATCTCTCAATAACAATCCCTTCAACACTTTTCTACTCTACTTATATCACTCTCCTCTTATAACAAAATACCTGATACCCTCTTTGTACCTAGGATGTGTGTTCCCGCCCCACCAGCTCATTCCCTTATCGGTTCCTGGCCCTTCCAGGTAACCCATAACCCTCTTTAAATCATTCACCTCCCGCCATAACGCCTGTCGTTGATGACTCCTTACCACACCACCCTCACTACAAAATATATGTACCCTGCTCTCACTTATTTACTCTCCACTTTCATCACTCCCTTTCTCTTGTTATATGCACTCCCGCTACTGTGTCCCTACTACTACCCCATTTCTGTATTACTTTTATTCCAAAAATTCTTATTTTGTCTAACACCCATTAAAGTTAACTCTCACTGACTTGAAATAATTCAATGCCGTATTGAAATAATTATCACTCAAACTCCATCTTTTACAACATTCTACATTAATATGATCATTGAAAATTACATTAGGAATTCTTGGATTTTGTTGTCCATGACGTGTCCGTTACTTAACTAAATATCACTGTTGTTTGACGACTCGGAACACTAAGTTTTGTATAAGTAAAATCGTAAAGATTTACCTTACAGCCTAAACCGGCTTTCACCTTTAGAAGGCTTCATCAGAGGCTGCCGTAGGTAGCGCTGTCCGTCTTGTTGTTGGCGACGGGATAGTTTTCCGAAAGATCGATGCTGTGTGTGTGTGGTGAGATGTGTTCGAATAATGTGTGCGATTTGAATTGTGACTGTTCGTTTAGGATGTCGAAACAACACCACTTATAAAAAGTCGATGTCGAAATGATTTTACTTATAAAAAACTTAGTGTTCCGAGTTGTCAAACAATAGTGTTATTTACATTAGGAAATTCATAACTTACCTCATCATAACAATATAACTCAACACCTAAACATATTGTATGTTTAATTATTTACTATTCATTATAGAATCTAAATCTCAGAAAATCATTTAAATTCATCACCAAAGTTCATTTATACAACATTAATTAATGAATTAATTACCCTCCATTTATTTAATTCAATCAGTTTTTAAAATTTCACATTATTTATTTACTCATTTATTTAGTCTGAAAAATGTTATAATTATTATTAAATCAATTCATATCACATACATACTGTACATTGTTTACATAAGATACAGAGTACACCATAATGTAATACACAAATACATTTGACATCAACACACAAAAGAATATACAATCCAAATTATTATCTGTTATCATTTACCACAAATCATTTCATAATACAATCTATTTCAAAACCACACTATTCACATAATTAAATGTTCATGAACAACAACTGTTTAACCGCCATCATCAAATAATACTCTGATCTTAGGTCTACACAAATCATTTTTTATTGGATACATTATATTATTACTATCAACATAATGACTATTTATATTCTCATATTCTTCCACAATATCAACAGGATTATTCCATATTATTATATCATACAACTTGTCATCATAGAGTATAGTCATGTCGCCTTTAGTATAATCTGTCACAATCAGGTAAGTGTAACGGGACAAACTATTTGGATTTATTTCTTCTAAAATAATTGTAAAATGTAATGGCCACTCCCGCCAAACAACGTTTGAATCATAAATGCTGGACAGTTTTTTAACACCTTACAGTCAGTGCGGTAACAAGCCAAGCTGTACGTAGGTGTTGTTGTTGCACAAAAGCAATTAACGAGTCTGAGAATGTGAAAGCTATCAGCGAGGGGGCGTATTCGCGCGTACATGCGCATGGTGTGACACTGTGAACAGCTTCAAAAACATGTACGAAACATTCTTTCTCACCCAATGTGCAGAAAACAAAGAACTCAACACAGTAAAATCCGCCTCAGTCGCAATTACGCTCTAAAACCGGCCGGTCGTAAAGAACAGTTCCGGAACAAAAATGCGGGCCCGCAACTCAAACAAAATGTGATTTTAAAACCGAGCATATAATTTAAATCGGAACATGATTATCCAGTGAGTAATTAAATAATTAAAGTAACAGTTTAGATAAAAGATGGTGCGACTAATATGTGCGGAGTGATGGAAGGTACTACGGAACATTGGACTCTTTCGTAAAGCCAGATCAGTAACCAGAGTGGTATATCAACTTCAAAATTATATTTAGAATTAATATTAGGCAATTACCTGTATTAACTTCCGTCTTGTGACTTATTTGGTTTTTTCTTAAAACGACGCGTTTCGAGAATAAATTCTCATCATCAGGTTTCAATACTATAAAAACATCAAATTCACCCAAAAGGGGTCGTCAACTAGTTAAAACATACAAACACAAAAACACCACACATAATTTAACACCGACACAGTCACGGCACAGTCCGATGTGCATCGTCTCGTTGCCAACGACCAACTGTTGCACTTTGTCTTATATGACCGTTATCATTGCCCGCTGACCCATCGATATCGATGGCCGTGTTGTACAGCAGATTCGATCGGAACGAAACTTTGTCATTAAGTAGCTGGTCCGTTTGTAACTTAGAAGCCCTGTATATCTCATATTCCTCCACAGCGTTCATGTATGCACCCTTTTTTACAATTATGAAGCAGTTTAAAGTTTGTGTGGAAGGCTGAGTACTTATGATTATACAGCATTAAGTGCTGACCGTAACTGGATCTAGTTTTCGAGATATCACTTTTGGGCAGGTGTTCTTTAAAACGTTTGGCTGACGGCCTGCCCGTTTGTCCTATATAGAATTTATCACAGTCATCGCATTCAAGCTTGTACACTCCAGTTTTCTCTTCAGCCGGGATATGAGTTCTTTGTCCAAAACGTTTTTTGATGTTATTTGTGGTTTTAAAGGCCACTGTTATTTTACGTTTTTTCAGCTCATTCTTTACAATGACTGGTAGTACATTCGTGTACTCAGTTACTATAAACTTAGTATCTTCTTTAGATGGGCCGGTTAATCTACTTTTACTATTGATTTTTACCGAGTGTTTTCTTATAAGCTTGTCTACGATTCCACTGTTATACCCATTAGCGATAGCTATACTTTTGATTATATTAGTCTCTTCCACTCTGTCTTTTTGTTCAAGGGGAATAGCAAGCATTCTATGAACGAACGCGTTGAAGGCTGCCATTTTTTGGGAATATGGATGGTACGAATCAGCATGAATAGTAATATTCGTGGTGGTGGGCTTTCTATAAATTTTGAATCTAAAACGGTCATTATATTTGCTGATAGTGAGATCAAGAAAGTTCAGGCAGCTATTATTCTCCATTTCTAGGGTAAATTGGGATTTCATGTTTATGGTGTTCATATATCCTTTCAAATTTTCTATTTGTCTACTCGTTCCATTGAATATCATAAAAGTGCCGTCAACGTAGCGTACGTAAAATTTAATTTTGTCTTGCTGTTTATTAAGACTAGACATTAAAAATGTATTCTCAAAGTGGTTCAAGTATAGGTCCGCTAAAATTCCCAATAAAGATGACCCCATTGCCAGACCATCCTCCTGCATGAAATATTCATTATCATAAGAGAAATAATTTTGTTTGAGTATTGTTTTTAGCAATTGCATAAGTTCATCAATTTCATTTCTACCTAACCTATTTGTATTAATTAAGGTATTTCTGAGAATTGTCATTGTCTCATCTACCGGCACATTGGTGTACAGATTAGTTACGTCAAATGAAGCCAACCTATAATGTGGTGCTGATTTAATAGTTTTAATTTTTTCAACGAGATCGTAGCTGTTTTTTATGCTGTAGTTATTTACTATGTCAATGTTCTCTTTTATGATTTTTACTAATCTTTTAGCCGTCCTATAACCAGGGGCAGTCGTGTAATTTACAACCGGGCGTATTGGCATATCGTCTTTATATATTTTGGGTAAACCCGTAAGTTCTGGGGCCCTGGCATTATGGGTTTTAAATAACATCTAGTGCTTTCATTGAGGAGATTGGGGCATTTATTTATAGCGTTGTTTAATTCCTTGACATAGTGGTGGGATCCTTGTGTAGTTTTTTAATATTATTGTTTTTTATGAATTCCTGTACCTTATTGGTATATATATTTTTAATCAGAATGATCACAGTTGCACACCACTATATAAAAATTATCCCGATTAGCGCTTTCAAGCCTCACAGCCCATCGTCAGATCGGAATAGGCAGAAATTATTTTAAAAACAAACCCTTCACCCCTCTCCCCCACCCTGCTCACACACAACAAGCTATAATATAAATGACCCTTCCCCACCCCCTAAACCCTGTCCCACACCATCTGTACAGTTACATATTTTTCTAGCAAATTCCTTGTGTTTCAGTGTGTGTGTGTGTGTGTGTGTGTGTGTGCATCCTTTTAAACTTACCCTACTTCCTCTCCACACACATGGGTCAGTCACACACCCTTATTTTAACCATCCAATTAGTACTATGCAAATAATTCTTAATCTTATCTATCTGTCCTCTATCATTTACTTCTTAATCATGTTATAAAATATTTCTTCATTATCAAATTTAATTTTAATATTAATTAAATTGTCTAACCCTTTTTCTCTTTCTTTTAATATTTCTACCTCCTCTCTAAGCTTCCTTTCAACTGTGTTATTTACTACTTTTACAATTTCGTATTCTTCCAAAGGATTAACAAACTTATGGTTGTCTTCTATGAAATGTCTTGCATATAACGAATTGGTTGTTCTATTACCTTCTCCACGTTTGTGGTCAGACAACCTGCATACGAATTTTCTTCCTGTCTCACCTAGGTACACTTTGTTGCAGTCTTTACATTTTAATTTATAAATTCCGCTTTTCTGTAATACTGGAATTTTTTCTATATTCTTATTCCTTATCTTATCAAATACCGTTTCACATTTTTTAATAGCTATATCTACTCCATATTTATTAAAACATTTTATAATTTTTCTAGTATGTGAACCTATGTATGTCAATGACCCTGCATAATTCTTTTGTTCTGGTTCTATTTTAGCTTTTTGTATGTTAACCCTTTTCATAACTTTATCCACTATGTTGGTGTTATAATTATTATTCCTTACAATTCCCTTTATCGTTTTTAACTCCCTAACTTTTGATTCGGTCTCTTTTAAACACTTCTGAGCTCTGTAACAAAATGTATTGATTGCCGCCATTTTATATCTATATGGGTGGTAAGACTCTCTTGGTATAATTATATCAGAATACGACTCTTTCCTAAATATCCCAAACTGTAGTTTCTCATTATCCTTAATTTCTATGTTCAAATCTAAGTAATTTATTTTCTTACCTCCTATCTCTTCTTTAAATTGTAAGTTTTTATCCTTATTATTTACCTCATTTATAAACTCATGCACTTCTTCTATGCTTCCTTCCCAAATTACTAATACATCATCAACGTATCTAGACCATAATTTTATATTGTCTTTATACTTAGTGGAAGTTATTAATTGCTTTTCAAAATCATTCATGTATATTTCAGCAAGAATAGGGGATAATGAAGACCCCATAGGTAAACCTTTTTTCTGTATATAAAACTTGTTATTAAACCTAAAATAGTTCTGATTTACACATTCTTTAATTACTTTCATCAACTGCTTTTTATACCTGTATTCTCCCATATTATTATCGTTTATTAACTTAATAACTTTATTTACTGTGATATTGGTAAACATGTCCTTAACATCCAGTGATATCAATTTTGTATTTACATTAATCCTAATATTTTCTAATTTTTCTATCAATTTTACATTATTCTCTATGTTATATTTTGTCCCAAATTCATATTTCTCTCTCTTTCTCTCTCTGCTAACTTCCTTTGATAATTTATAAATAGGTGCATTAATAAAAGAAACAATCGGTCTAATTGGTTTTCCTTCTTTATGTATCTTAACCTGACTTTTAAAAGTTGGTGCTGTTGGATTACTTTCCAATAAATACTTTTTCTTATTTTCTTCTATAAATGTTATCTGTTTCATCATTTGTTTTATCCTTGACTGGTACTTACTTGTATAATCATACTTTATTTCCTCGTATGGTCCTTCCCTTATAAATTCTTCCGTTTTCTTTATGTATTCGTCCTTTCTCAGTAGTACCATTGTATTTCCTTTGTCCGCCTTCGTAACTATAATATCATTTTTCTTTATTTTATTCTTTAGTTTAGTTACAGTTGATTTGATTTTTTGTTCATTTTTTGAATTATACAAACTTTTCTTAAATATTTTATCTACTACATTCCCTACTTCCCACCTTATTCTTTTTTTATCATTTTCATTTCCTAGTTTTTGTATTATGCTTTCGCATTCAATAATCGTTTTTTCTTGATTTCATTCTGGTGGCGGTGCGTATTTTAAGCCTTTTGCTAACATTTCTTTTTCTTCTGTATTGTGATTTCATCCACTAACACAAATTTCTTCATTAAATATATATTTTTGTTAATAATAACTACCGTATTACCCTTATCAGCTGTTGTGACGATAGCATTATCATGTCGAAGTTTTTCGTAAACATTCCGTGCAATACGCGCGTCATGTTTGTACTTATTTTGCAGGTTAGCGATGTGGGTATCCTTCTTAATAACTTTGTTTATTTTGTTATTTATGATGGCACGCGTTTCCTCCTGATGCGAAATATTATCAATAGTTTTTATGGCAGCATCCGCGCATATTATTTCACGGATCATAAAACTATTAAATCAGCACCACATTATAGGTTGGCTTCATCTGACGTAACAAATCTGTACACCAATGTGCCGGTAGATGAGACAATGACAATTCTCAGAAATAGCTTAATTAATACAAATAGGTTAGGTAGAAATGAAATCGATGAACTTATGCAATTGCTAAAAACAATACTCAAACAAAATTATTTCTCTTATGATAATGAATATTTCATGCAGGAGGATGGTCTGGCAATGGGGTCACCTTTATCGGGAATTTTAGCGGACCTATACTTGAACCACTTTGAGAATACATTTTTAATGTCTAGTCTTAATAAACAGCGAGACAAAATTAAATTTTACGTACGCTACGTTGACGACACTTTTATGATATTCAATGGAACGAGTAGACAAATAGAAAATTTGAAAGGATATATGAACACCATAAACATGAAATCCCAATTTACCCTAGAAATGGAGAATAATAGCTGCCTGAACTTTCTTGATCTCACTGTCAGCAAATATAATGACCGTTTTAGATTCAAAATTTATAGAAAGCCCACCACCACGAATATTACTATTCATGCTGATTCGTACCATCCATATTCCCAAAAAATGGCAGCCTTCAACGCGTTCGTTCATAGAATGCTTGCTATTCCCCTTGAACAAAAAGACAGAGTGGAAGAGACTAATATAATCAAAAGTATAGCTATCGCTAATGGGTATAACAGTGGAATCGTAGACAAGCTTATAAGAAAACACTCGGTAAAAATCAATAGTAAAAGTAGATTAACCGGCCCATCTAAAGAAGATACTAAGTTTATAGTAACTGAGTACACGAATGTACTACCAGTCATTGTAAAGAATGAGCTGAAAAAACGTAAAATAACAGTGGCCTTTAAAACCACAAATAACATCAAAAAACGTTTTGGACAAAGAACTCATATCCCGGCTGAAGAGAAAACTGGAGTGTACAAGCTTGAATGCGATGACTGTGATAAATTCTATATAGGACAAACGGGCAGGCCGTCAGCCAAACGTTTTAAAGAACACCTGCCCAAAAGTGATATCTCGAAAACTAGATCCAGTTACGGTCAGCATTTAATGCTGTATAATCATAAGTACTCAGCCTTCCACACAAACTTTAAACTGCTTCATAATTGTAAAAAGGGTGCATACATGAACGCTGTGGAGGAATATGAGATATACAGGGCTTCTAAGTTACAAACGGACCAGCTACTTAATGACAAAGTTTCGTTCCGATCGAATCTGCTGTACAACACGGCCATCGATATCGATGGGTCAGCGGGCAATGATAACGGTCATATAAGACAAAGTGCAACAGTTGGTCGTTGGCAACGAGACGATGCGCATCGGACTGTGCCGTGACTGTGTCGGTGTTAAATTATGTGTGGTGTTTTTGTGTTTGTATGTTTTAACTAGTTGACGACCCCTTTTGGGTGAATTTGATGTTTTTATAGTATTGAAACCTGATGATGAGAATTTATTCTCGAAACGCGTCATTTTAAGAAAAAACCAAATAAGTCACAAGACGGAAGTTAATACAGGTAATTGCCTAAAATTAATTCTAAATATTTAGTAACGTGACTTGGAGACAATTAAAACAAAATGAATTCAAAATTATGTTCTTTTAGAGTACGCTGATTACCATTAAATGAAATTGGGATCTCAAATGGGCATGGGGCATATGTATGAATGCGAGCGCGAATAAAAATAATAAAAATGATAAAATAAGAAGCACTGGTTTGGGTTAATTAAATTTTGATGGTAGTTTTAAAATGTTATTTTATCTATAAAGTTATATAGAAGAAAAATTAAGTTTTTGTCTGAATAATTTTTCATTTTGATATGCAAAAAATTGTTAAGAATTATGGGAATTGAAAGGGATATAAAAACAAAAAATGATCAATAAAATTTTAATTGCTTAGTAAAAAAAAAAAAGATCATTATTATTCAAATAACCAGTTCTGATTTTCCCGTTCGCTGATTCGAACCCTGGCAAGTGAAATCTTAGGTTGGCAGATAACAACATGGCGTCTACAGAGCCTAAACGCATAGTAAATAAACGAAACCGATTTATGAAATTATATAAAAAGGTAAGTATGATCACAATTGGTGCTTCCGAACAGTGACTTTATATAAATACAGCCTACCAGGAGGAGCAGAATGGTTATTTGAAGTAAATAATGTATAAATAAGGTACATAAGTAAGAAGGTTATGTTATAAATTTTATGTTATGTTTTTATGATGGTAGAGATATAAAGCAACAGTTTAAAAGAAACAGACATTTTTTTTCTCTTTAAAATGGCAAAAAATAATGAAAATATCAACTTCACTGTAGATGGAAGCCAATTGAGCATGACTGAATCAAAAATAATGAGTGAAGGAATTGTTCACTCAACACCAGTCACATGTAAAAGAACTGAAGAGAACGAAATAGTAAAAATGATGCAAACACTTTTTAATATACAGAATGCTAAATTTGATGAAAAATTTAACGAACAGAAAAGTGAAATTAGAGAAATCCAAAATAATTTTAACGTAAAATTTGATGAAGTAAAAAATGAGATCAGAAAACAGAATGTTAATTTTGATAGACGAATCAATGAAATAGATGTACGTTGTACAAATATTCAAGAACAGATAGTAGAAATAGTTAATGAGAAATACGATGCTAAAATAAATGATTTAGATGACAGAATCAATACAATCAATGAAACAGTAATTAACAAAGTTCAAAACCAAATAGAGACAAAAAGTAAAGAAATAGAGAATAAATGTTTAACCACAGTTAATGAGCAGTTAGAGAGTAGAACTAAATGTGAAGTAAATAAACAGATAGAAATTAAGACGAATATTTTATAAGATAAATTAGAGAAATTTGAATTGAATGTAGTAAACATAACCAAAAATATTGAAACAATTGATAATACAATATCAGAATATGAAAGTAATAACAACAGTAGAATAAGTGTAATACAGAGTAAGATCAAAGAAATAGATGATTTAAATATGCAAACTAATAATGAGATCTATGACAAATGTATTTTAATTGAGAATAATTTAATGAGTGTGGAAAATGAATTACGTGGGGAAATTAACAAAAAATTTACCGGAGTTACTGAAAGGGTGATAATAACTAGAGACTTACATAACGAGATAGAGTTAGAGACTTTCAGCTATGAGAATAGGACAATACACCCAATGAGATTCATGAACCAAACCCGAGAGTATAACCGTTTCAGTAATAGTAGCTGGGAGGTACAACTAACTAAAATAATCAAATGTTTTAAGGGTAGTTCTATAGTATGGGCAGAAGCACATAGGTTAGAATGGGACTGTTATGAGACGTTCGAAAAAGCATTTAAGGGGAAATATTGGACAGAAGAAGAACAAGAAATCTTAAGAAGCCGTATCATGGGAGCGGGTAATTTCATAGTATATAATAATAATAAAAATATATACGTGATGAAATTGTACGAGGCCAAATACCTAGAGCCACAGATACCCTTCAAATCTTTTGTTAGGCATGTAAGTAAGCACTTACCGAGAGAAGTGCAAACCACCTTAATGACAAAAGAGATTGAAGATATGAACGAGCTGGAGAGAATATTAGATATATTACAGAGCATTAGAGATCGAGAAGTGGGTAGGCGACCCTTACATAATAATAATAATAACAACACAGAGTTTAATCACCAGAGAAATAATTTTCACGGGAATAATAATAATATGCATAGAACTGGTTTCCATCAATCAGGTGAGTGGAGTTGTTCCAGGTGCAGAGGCGAGAACTACGCCAACAGACAACGGTGTTTTAAATGTAGTTTACCAAGAGAAGACCAGAGGAGGAGAAACGAAACCAAGCAGTTTGGACAGCAAAATAGGGGAACAAACAGTCATAACCAGGGATCGCCGAGGGATCACCAGGGACCAACCACAAGCAATCACAGACAACAACCGGAAAACTAGAACAGACAGTGGTAGCACGGACCAGACCACTGTACAGGGAAGCACATGAGGTCCAACCGTTGGAGGATGTCAAGAGTAACGTACCTAATTAAAACAGACGTAGTTGCAGATTTACTGGAGGAAGAAAACACACGATCGAGGTGAGAGCTGGACTCATGGAAATACAGGTAAATGTAGCCAATAAGTATTATAGAACACTTGTAGACACAGGTAGTGAGATTTCCGTTATTGCAGAAAACATTTTAGGAGAGTTAAGAGAAATTAAAAAGAATATTCCAATTTTACCAGTAGCAGGGGTTACAGTAGGAGTTACAGGGATACGCAGTAAAAGAATAACAAAACAGATACACTTAAGTTTTTTGATAAATGACACAGAATTTGAGAACACATTTTTGGTAGTTAAAGGGTTAAGTTTAGACATTATATTGGGTAATGATTTCCTGCAAAGAAACAAAGCTGTTGTAAATTTTAAGGAGAAAATAGTAGAGTTAGATGGGGGTGATCGGTCTGTAAAGGTTAATTTTGAACAAATAATAGATAAAGTTAGAACAACGGGGGTAAAAATACTACAAAAGAGAGTAGGCGAGAGTGATATAGATACTAGAGTAAATTTATGTAGAGAGGGTGAGTATATTGATGATTTTGAAGATGAAATGGGTAATATTAATAATGCAGTATGGGAGGTAAGGGCGGATAAATTTTGTAGTGGAGGTGCGGTGGTAAGGAGTGACCAGCGTGCGGCGTTGAGGCAAGTGGATCAGCGTGCGGCGTTGTGGCAAGTGATAGAGCAGTTTAAGGGAGTGTTTGCCGATGTTCCAGGTAGGGCAAAAGGTTACGAATATATATTGTAGATACGGGAACACACACCTTTCATGCAGCGAAGTTATCCCGTGCCTTATTCCAAAAGACGAGCGGTACAAGAGGAACTGGACAGGATGATGGAAGGAGGAATAATAGAAAGGTCAGTATCACACTACTCAAATCCATTAGTTGTAGTAATCAAAAAAGATGGCAGAGTTAGGTTATGTTTAGATGCGAGGAGAATCAACCAGATAATAATACCAGACTGTGAATCACCAGAGTCAATCAATGAAATATTTCAGAAATTCAGCGGGGTGAGATATATGACGTCACTTGATCTAACAGCAGGATATTGGCAGGTACCATTGGCGGTGGTGAGTAGGAAATATACAGCTTTCCTGTTTAACGGCAAGAACTACCAGTTTCGACGATTACCATTTGGATTGAACACCAGTGTAACCAGCTTCATAAAATGCTTGGACCAAATTTTAAAACCCAAAGACTTAGATTTTCTGACAGTATATGTAGACGATATTTTGATTGCGTCGAGAACTTTTGAGGACCATTTAGATCACTTAGGATATGTGTTAGCCAAGTTAAAGGAAGGAGGACTTACTATAAATTGGGACAAGTCAAAAGTTCTACAAACACAAATAAATTTTTTAGGATTTATAATCACACCAGAAGGAATCTCGGCAAATCTGGACAAAGTGGACTCCATCATGCACTTCCCTGAACTGAAGAACATCAAGCAACTACAGAGTTTTCTGGGATTGTGCAATTTTTATCACAAATTTCAGAAGAACTATGCACATGTAACAGCAAGATTGAGCGCAGTACTCCAGAAAAATAAGCAATGGAGATAGGGATTAGTGGAACGAGAGGCGTTCAACGAAATTAAACAGAAATTTAGTAAGATGATAATGATGAACCACCCTGATTTTAATAAAACATTTTTCTTACAGACGGATGCTAGTAATGTGGCAGTAGGTGCGGAACTCTACCAAGAGGATGACAAGAAGGAACACTTAACCATCGCATTTGCAAGCAGATCATTGTTGATGGCAGAGAAGAATTATACCACCACCGAAAAGGAACTGTTAAGCATTGTGTTCGCTGTCGGCAAATTCAGAACTTACATCTTGGGAAACAGGACGGTGATCCGCACTGATCACAAGGCATTATCCTTCTTAAATACATGTAAACTCGCTCACAGCCGTCTGACCAGGTGGGTGCTTGTTTTACAGGAGTATAATTTCGAGTGGGAGTACATCAAAGGGACAGACAACAAGATACCTGATACTCTTTCCAGGGTAGACATGTTGGACAACAAAATGGGTAGAGATTTGAAGGAGATCGAAATTTTCCAGATAAGCAGGGAGGGCAGAATTTTTGGAGAAGAGTTAAAGGACATCAGAACCATGCAACGAGCAGATGGTAAGTCAGGTAAGATTATAGATAGTCTAGAAATGGAATTAGCGGAATCAGAGTATAGTCAGCATTTTCAGATTTATCAGGGGTTATTATTTAAGAAAGTAAGCGTGATTGGTTGAGCGTGATTGGAAATTAGTTGTGCCAGAGGGGTTAGTTGATAAGATCGTTTGGGATTGTCATTTAAGATATGGTCATTTTGGGGCAAAGAAGTGTGTCAATGTATTGAAAGAGTCATGTGTTTTTAAGAATATGGAAAGAAGGGTTAGAAAATTGTTAAGGGGTTGTGATTCAGTGTTGTGTGTGTGTGTGTGTATGTGTGTGTGTGTGTGTGTGCATCCTTTTAAACTTACCCTCTTCCTCTCCACACATGTGGGTCAGTCACACACCCTTATTTTAAAACATCCAATTAGTACTATGCAATATAATTCTTAATCTTATCTATCTGTCCTCTATCATTTACTTCTTAATTATGTTATAAAATATTTCTTCATTATCAAATTTAATTTTAATATTAATTAAATTGTCTAACCCTTTTTCTCTTTCTTTCAATATTTCTAACTCCTCTCTAAGCTTCCTTTCAACTGTGTTATTTATTACTTTAACAATTTCGTATTCTTCCAAAGGATTAACAAACTTATGGTCGTCTTCTATGAAATGTCTTGCATATAACGAATTGGTTGTTCTATTACCTTCTCCACGTTTGTGGTCAGACAACCTGCATACGAATTTCGTCCTGTCTCACCTAGGTACACTTTGTTGCAGTCTTTACATTTTAATTTATAAATTCCGCTTTTCTGTAATACTGGAATTTTTTCTATATTCTTATTCCTTATCTTATCAAATACCGTTTCACATTTTTTAATAGCTATATCTACTCCGTATTTATTAAAACATTTTATAATTTTTCTAGTATGTGAACCTATGTATGTCAATGACCCTGCATAATTCTTTTGTTCTGGTTCTATTTTAGCTTTTTGTATGTTAACCCTTTTCATAACTTTATCCACTATGTTGGTGTTATAATTATTATTCCTTACAATTCCCTTTATCGTTTTTAACTCCCTATCTTTTGATTCGGTCTCTTTTAAACACTTCTGAGCTCTGTAACAAAATGAATTGATTGCCGCCATTTTATATCTATAAGGGTGGTAAGACTCTCTTGGTATAATTATATCAGAATACGACTCTTTCCTAAATATCCCAAACTGTAGTTTCTCATTATCTTTAATTTCTATGTTTAAATCTAAGTAATTTATTTTCTTACCTCCTATCTCTTCTTTAAATTGTAAGTTTTTATCCTTATTATTTACCTCATTTATAAACTCATGCACTTCTTCTATGCTTCCTTCCCAAATTACTAATACATCATCAACGTATCTAGACCATAATTTTATATTGTCTTTATACTTAGTGGAACTTATTAATTGCTTTTCAAAATCATTCATGTATATTTCAGCAAGAATAGGGGATAATGGAGACCCCATAGGTAAACCTTTTTTCTGTATATAAAACTTGTTATTAAACCTAAAATAGTTCTGATTTACGCATTCTTTAATTACTTTATAATCAACTGCTTTTTATACCTGTATTCTCCCATATTATTATCGTTTCTTAACTTAATAACTTTATTTACTGTGATATTGGTAAACATGTCCTTAACATCCAGTGATATCAATTTTGTATTTACATTAATTCTAATATTTTCTAATTTTTCTATCAATTTTACATTATTCTCTATATTGTATTTTGTCCCAAATTCGTATTTCTCTTTCAGTACTCTGCTAACTTCCTTTGATAATTTATAAATAGGTGCATTAATAAAAGAAACAATCGGTCTAATTGGTTTTCCTTCTTTTTCTTTATGTATCTTAACCTGACTTTTAAAAGTTGGTGCTGTTGGATTACTTTCCAATAAATACTTTTTCTTATTTTCTTCTATAAATGTTATCTGTTTCATCATTTGTTTTATCCTTGACTGGTACTTACTTGTATAATCATACTTTATTTCATCATATGGTCCTTCCCTTATAAATTCTTCCGTTTTATTTATGTATTCGTCCTTTCTCAGTAGTACCATTGTATTTCCTTTGTCCGCCTTCTTAACTATAATATCATTCTTCTTTATTTTATTCTTTAGTTTAGTTACAGTTGATTTGATTTTTTGTTCATTTTTTGAATTATACAAACTTTTCTTAAATATTTTATCTACTACATTCCCTACTTCCCACCTTATTATTTTTTTATCATTTTCATTTCCTAGTTTTTGTATTATGCTTTCGCATTCAATAATCGTTTTTTCTTGATTTAATTCTGGTGGCGGCGCGTATTTTAAGCCTTTTGCTAACATTTCTTTTTCTTCTTTATTGAAATTTACCTCTGTAAGGTTTATTACTCTTTTTTCATAGTTATTCTTAGAGAGGTTTTCCTTTTTTACTTCGTTCTTTCTTATCAATTTATTTAACTTATCTACCTTTTTTTTCCAATTTCTTTTCTACATACCCCAAGCCAAAATTATATAATATTTCTTCTAACTCTACATATGAGTATATTCTTAACAATTCTATGTGTCTGTCATATAATTCCCTATTATATCTTTTGATTGAGCCATAGAGTGACCTTATTTCCAGTTTTATCCACAACTTCTCGCTTTGTTCTTTTACTTTTTTGGCTACACTGTTCTTATTTTAAATTTTAACTTGAGCGTACTTTGGGATGACATTATTATCCAGACATTGTTTATTAAACCATATTTTACTTAAAACCCTCTTCAATTTAACTTTTAACTTAAGATATTTAAAAACTTTACTTACCTTATTGTTGTCGTTTATTACCTCATTGTTGTTGTCCATTACCTGTCACGATTGCACATCTTAACAGACGTTTAATGAAGAAATTTGTGTTAGTGGTTGAAATCACAAGCAGAATGATCACTGTTGCACACCACTATATAAAAATTATCCCGATTAGCGCTCTCAAGCTTCACAGCTCATCGTCAGATAGGAACATGTGACTTGCTAATCAATCACATTTATTATTATAATTAAATCTCAAATTAAATTGTTACTTACCGTTACGAAAACTTACAGGGTCCCAGGATTCGTTCACATGTACCTAGATACAAACATGGTCTATGGGTTATGCTAAGTACTGACACAACTCATTTTAGAAGAGAATTTATATTTATTATTATTCAATCTTGATTGCTTTTAAACTCATTAAAATTCATTGAGGTACATTGCTGCAAAGTGGTGCAATACCAACATAACACTTAAAGACTACAGCTTACCTTATTATTTCATAAAACACAAATACACACAAAAAATTAGCCCAGCTTGCTCACTCTCTCATCCATTCGAATTTATAAAACCCTTTATCATTTCATATTAAGCCCCTAGACCCCCAAACGCCTGCCACGCGGTCGCCGCACACACGCATCTTCTCACGAAAAATTGCTTGTTCTATATTCTTCAAAAGTTGTAACTGATACAGTTTCTTTTTAAAACCGACCGCGGTCACATGGATTTATACTGTTTTACACCCTTTACTGAAAAAATTAAAATATTTGTGACGAGCCTACTTGGGCCAGCCCGGTACCGGGGACTGCTGCTTGTAGACTGGAACGGTATCGTAACAGGTACTTTTTACTTTTTTGCCGGGAATCAGTGTTTCACTGCCACTACGCTTTCGTCGCTCCGGCTGCATTTGTTGGGAAGTAACCACTTTATATATGGATTAAAGCTGGTATGTGTGTGTGTCCAGAGGCCGATATTGGACTTGGTTCCGCTGATGTCACCAACAGTAGGCGGAGTTTAATGCGGCTTCCGTGAGGTCTTAGAGAAGGCGACGCATATTTTTTACTCGCTGGCCATCTTGAGTTTTCCAATCTCGCTTGGGTATGCGCCCATGCGCGCGTAGTGACGTGTGTGCACTGCCACACCAGTACAGATTTCTACGAATTTTGTGGAGATGCAAATTCCACTGCCGTGTTACACCACTGAAATTGCGCATCGCCTTTGTTCCAAACTCTGTTTCTCAACATCGTGCTGTTGCTTGTTAAATAACGTTGCACAATAACACAGTTATTTCGTCATTTTTTATAAGGCTCCCGACCAAAATGAAATGAATAAAAATATAATTATCCCATACTGTTGAAAATAAAAACACCCAAAATTTGACCCGCTACAATACCCCCTCGATGAGAATTCTGCTGTTCATAACAGAAGAAATCTCATCGACAACCCCGAAGAGGACCGGTGAGGAACTGGTGCCAACAACCCCCTGGTTCTTACTCTCATGGGTACACGACCCCCCTGGCTCAGTGACCATGGGCTCATCTGAACGAGATCACTGGACTTCTCCGTAAGAGATCCCAACACCGAGACATCGAACAGACTCGCACCATAGCTCACCTCGCCCTTCAACATGCTACCCCCAAAAATCCTCAATCCCTGGCTAAAATTATTCCAGCTCCTCCGCCGATATGGATCCCCTTTTTGCAAGCTAGGCTGTTTTCAGCAAATACTGGGCTCACACACACTAACATTACAGATTACCATAACACATAAAAATAAAACTTTCTTTTAAAATTTATCAAAAATTTAAAAAATTCAAAATTCACAAAAAAAATCTTTTATCAAAAATTCTCTTCCTGGTTTTTCTAATTTTTGTTTCAAAGGACTTAACCTAAACATTCCTACGAATATAAACACATCCTTATTCTCAGAAGAGAATCACTTATAGTCTACCAACACAACACAATACAATAAAAGAAATATGGCTAATGCACACATAAAAAACTCATTATCTAAAATATTCCCTCGCTGGCAGGCGAAAAATCAAGTTTTTTTTTTTTTTTTTTTTGCAATTTTAAAATTCAAAAAAAAAATGAAATTTATCCATTAAAAATTTTTATTAAATTTATTTATTAAATAACATTTATTAAAATTATTCAAATATTGGTTTGACTTGACTAAACCAACAAATTAAAATTTGATTCCTACTATACACAAGCTTAGTAGGTGTATGACCTCATCAGCTGATCGTAACTAGGTCAAGTCCAAAACCCTTGACCTACATATGTTATATATGCTTTCTGAAAATACACTGAACATCTGTAATATCCTACCTTGAAATACAAAACATAATAACAAAATATTTAAAACAAACAAAATATTAATATAATTAATCATCAACTTGACATTTAAATTATTTAAAATAAACACTTCTTGACTTTACATTATTTTCACTTCTATCAAAATTCTGTCACTGGTTTGAAAAAATAAACAATTGTATATTCTTTATTATAAATTCCTCTCTTTAGTTAACAGTTTAATTCTACATTACTGTGGGTGTTGTAATTCATTTATTCTCATTTACTGTATTAGATCTCTATACCTATATAAACTTTCTCCCTCTGACTCTAATATTAATCAACCTCAACTCCCATGACACCCATCTCTACCAAAATATCTACTAATCAATACACTCTAAACCCCAACTTACCATTTAACACAAATCGCTACCTTCTCCCATTATAAAATACTCTCTAACCCTTTGTACCTAGGATACGTGTTTCCCCGCCCCCAAAAAACTCAATTCCCTTATCTGGCGGCCCGGATTCTACCTAAGGCGGCCCCTTCCCCACTAAAATCTATTCCTATCCCGTCCCAACCCTTGTTGCGGACTCCTACATGACACTACCCCCTAATACAAAATTGCCATCCCCAAAATTCCCAATCTCATTACATTACTACAAATACACAAAATAACCTCATTAACTATAAAAACAACAATATATCACTCAAAATCTACATAAAGTCTCCATTACCACTGTGTCAACATTAATATTTCACAGAATTCTGTTACATCACATCAACTCAAAAACAACATTACATCATACTCATCTCTATTATTTCACATTCAACTTTTAATTCAATTCGGACAGGTCTACGTGTCCCATAAAACATTTATCACCCATAAATTAGCTCTTATTAATTTGCATAAATTATTGTTATTTTATTTCTCATATTCTTTTTGTCTTTACTTCAAAATATCTGTAGTACACTAAACATTAATTACTTGTAACATTTACAAATCAATATACCAGTGACGTTATTGCTGATCAGCTGATATCCTAACATAATAAAAACACATCTCAAAATTGAACAATTTACATGGAATATACATATTTATTTTTATTTATTCTCACTTCTCACCTCATTGTTTCCCCTTTTTTCCGATTCTGATGCTTATGTTAACCTGCCAGACGATTTACTTATTGGCTTAAACAAATACACACATAATAAAATTACATATTCTTATCAATGCTTATCTAATAGACAACAATAAAATAATACACTTAAAATTATAGCATGAACAACTTAATTTACGAGTCTGAGCATATAATTATGTGGACAGAGCACAAGCATTTTTTATTGGATTAAACCTTGAATAAGCAAAAACTTTTACGTCATAAAATATTAAATTCGTGACTCCTTTACGTCACCTCCCAGCCACACACACTATTTCAGATTATGGAGGACTGTCTCGCCCTTTCGCTTCCACAGAGACTGTATAATTTTGGAGCAGGGTTTTACCTCTCCGTGTCTCTGCTTCCGCTGTTAAGTTTTAAAGTACTGAACATCATAATGTTCTTGTTAATAATCATGCACCCTTAAAACGGATCTGCCACCGGTCTTGCTGTTCCTCCTCGAACAGAGTGGCAGCCGCTGTTCCCTAGTTCCGGGGATTTCCTCTAATTTCCCCCCATTAAATTTCAAATATATACCAATTTCAAGTCAGCTATGGTCAAGGGACTTGGTATGACCATAGCTGGCCGCTAGCCAAAACCACGGTTAGTGCTGGTAAGGCAGTAACCGCCCGAAAAGTCGAGGAAATCTAACTTTCATTTCACTGCCTGATTCACATCAATCTTATTATGTGCGACACTGTCATTTAATATTGTGTGTAAAAATTTTTATTTTACACGGATAAGGTGTGCCGCACATTTATCGCCAGTTTGGCCTCCGATGGAGGTAACACTCACTGCTACCTCCAACCCATTTCGCTATCTAAGAGAGCACAGGCCACCCCCTCAATAGCCACTTAATAACTAATTACAATTGAAAACTAATTAAAATTTTTGTATACATCATCATATAATATTTACATCAATAATCGTCTAACCCATTCATATCCTTTTACCATTTGACTTTCTTAGAATTTTCAAAATTTATTATTAATAATCATTAAATATCATTTTTTCATTTATTATTAAAATTTTTTAATTATTATTTTTATTAAACACAATGATTGCATTAAAATCTCACTATTGCATTAACACCTCAATCACACCTGTAAACAGCTTTTATTATACATGATTATAAAATTTTTCTACTTACAATTCCTCTATACACACAAAACATAATCACCATCATCTCTGAAACATTTCACAAAATTTATTAGCTTCAATTAAATAATTTATCATTCATTACCAACTTTGCATCTCGTAAAATAAATTAAATTTACACAAAAATTAATTATACAACATTTACACAATCAATTAAAATATTTAAAATATATCAAATTGTTTTAATTAAATTAATTATTAACAATATAGAATTCATTACCATCCAAACAATTATAATTCTCTGATTACTTGTTTTCCAAATTAATTTGGTTTATTTATTTAAATTGCAAGTATTTCAATATTACTATCACAACAATCATCTTGCATACACACATATAAATTCACTATATTTTATTTACATACTCTTATTAATTATTATTCCATTTTTTCCACACTTCTGTCCAAATCTGCCATGTCAAACAACCATAAAACATAATGTTTAATTGTCTTTTATTGTTTTATATTTTAGCCACCATCGTCAAAGATTAATCTTGGTTCTAAATAACACTTTTCAATTATAGTGACACACATATCGTTGTCTTGTGTGTCATAACCAAACAATTTCAATTTATCCGTCATACCATAATAATCATTCACCAAGTCTACGTTAAGTATTTCTGTTAAATCTCCGTCAGTAAATATTTCCAATATCGGGTTAGTTACTTTTGTATTATCAATTAAATCATTCTTGTTTAAATACACTTCTAATATTTCTTTCAACTCATCATAATCTCTCTTTAATTCATATAACTCTATCTCTCTCTCAACACACAATTCTCTATTTAAATCTCTCTCATCATAACACCATCTCATACTTATAAAATCATTCCACACAGAGGGTATAAACTTATACAAATAAAATAAACTCAAATCTTCTACTAACACGGGACTCTTGCGACCACATTAAATCATCATAAATAATAAAAGGAAAATTTCCCCTCTGTCCCCACTCTACTACAACATTATTTTTTCTCTCTCTCTCTAACTCACTGACACACATTAACATCTCATAATCACTGCATTCTATACTTTCATTAGTACTTTCATTATTTATTTTTACCGTATCACTTTCTGATACCAATTTCTCAAACACATTATTATTCTCAATATTAAATTCATTATTTTTGACATTGTTATTATTTGTTAACTCTTTGTCTGATATATTTTTACACTTGTCATTACCATTTTCATTTGTTTTATTTTTCTTTGGATTCATTACAACTACTCCCATTCTCTCCACACTCTGTTCTAATTTATTCAAACTGGATCTTATTATTTCGTTAGTACTTTCTACACATTTACTCATTTCTTGTATTTCATGTTTCAACTCTTTAATATCCCTATTTTGTCTATCAAATTTGTCGTTCAATTTATTGTATTTGACATTAGAATCAATTTGTCGGTCTTTATTTTGTTTTTTCAATTCATTTAAATCACTACTTATATTTTCGGACATTGTTTTTATCAGTCTGAACATATCGTCCATCGACAACCCTTTAGTTCGTGTTGTCGACGGAGTAGATTGCGCTGCTATATTTCCGTCAGTGAAGCCGACTTCTTTACTATCAATTCTACTTTCCCTATCTAATTTCGGGGTTATTTGAATCCCTGAATCTTCATTTCTTTTACTTTGATCTGTTATACTTATTTCTGCTTCACTCTGACTCACACTTGGAGTCGAGTTCGTTTCATAGTTACTAACGTTTGAGTCGTCGAAAACTTCGACACTCATTTTATTTACGTCATTTTCGTTATTTGACATTTTATATTATTGATATAAATTAAATTATATAAATTGCTTAAATAGAATAATTAATTAAATTAAATAAAATAAATACAGTAATTATTTAAATTTTGTAATCTACTGTTAGGTTACTAAGCTAACCCAGAACATGTTTGTATCCCGTCGATGCGGAATCCAATTAATTAATTATAATTAATTCAATTCGTGCCTGTTTCGTGGCACCAACTGTGACTTGCTAATCAATCACATTTATTATTATAATTAAATCTCAAATTAAATTGTTACTTACCGTTACGAAAACTTACAGGGTCCCAGGATTCGTTCACATGTACCTAGATACAAACATGGTCTATGGGTTATGCTAAGTACTGACACAACTCATTTTAGAAGAGAATTTATATTTATTATTATTCAATCTTGATTGCTTTTAAACTCATTAAAATTCATTGAGGTACATTGCTGCAAAGTGGTGCAATACCAACATAACACTTAAAGACTACAGCTTACCTTATTATTTCATAAAACACAAATACACACAAAAAATTAGCCCAGCTTGCTCACTCTCTCATCCATTCGAATTTATAAAACCCTTTATCATTTCATATTAAGCCCCTAGACCCCCAAACGCCTGCCACGCGGTCGCCGCACACACGCATCTTCTCATGAAAAATTGCTTGTTCTATATTCTTCAAAAGTTGTAACTGATACAGTTTCTTTTTAAAACCGACCGCGGTCACATGGATTTATACTGTTTTACACCCTTTACTGAAAAAATTAAAATATTTGTGACGAGCCTACTTGGGCCAGCCCGGTACCGGGGACTGCTGCTTGTAGACTGGAACGGTATCGTAACAGGTACTTTTTACTTTTTTGCCGGGAATCAGTGTTTCACTGCCACTACGCTTTCGTCGCTCCGGCTGCATTTGTTGGGAAGTAACCACTTTATATATGGATTAAAGCTGGTATGTGTGTGTGTCCAGAGGCCGATATTGGACTTTGTTCCGCTGATGTCACCAACAGTAGGCGGAGTTTAATGCGGCTTCCGTGAGGTCTTAGAGAAGGCGACGCATATTTTTTACTCGCTGGCCATCTTGAGTTTTCCAATCTCGCTTGGGTATGCGCCCATGCGCGCGTAGTGACGTGTGTGCACTGCCACACCAGTACAGATTTCTACGAATTTTGTGGAGATGCAAATTCCACTGCCGTGTTACACCACTGAAATTGCGCATCGCCTTTGTTCCAAACTCTGTTTCTCAACATCGTGCTGTTGCTTGTTAAATAACGTTGCACAATAACACAGTTATTTCGTCATTTTTTATAAGGCTCCCGACCAAAATGAAATGAATAAAAATATAATTATCCCATACTGTTGAAAATAAAAACACCCAAAATTTGACCCGCTACAATACCCCCTCGATGAGAATTCTGCTGTTCATAACAGAAGAAATCTCATCGACAACCCCGAAGAGGACCGGTGAGGAACTGGTGCCAACAACCCCCTGGTTCTTACTCTCATGGGTACACGACCCCCCTGGCTCAGTGACCATGGGCTCATCTGAACGAGATCACTGGACTTCTCCGTAAGAGATCCCAACACCGAGACATCGAACAGACTCGCACCATAGCTCACCTCGCCCTTCAACATGCTACCCCCAAAAATCCTCAATCCCTGGCTAAAATTATTCCAGCTCCTCCGCCGATATGGATCCCCTTTTTGCAAGCTAGGCTGTTTTCAGCAAATACTGGGCTCACACACACTAACATTACAGATTACCATAACACATAAAAATAAAACTTTCTTTTAAAATTTATCAAAAATTTAAAAAATTCAAAATTCACAAAAAAAATCTTTTATCAAAAATTCTCTTCCTGGTTTTTCTAATTTTTGTTTCAAAGGACTTAACCTAAACATTCCTACGAATATAAACACATCCTTATTCTCAGAAGAGAATCACTTATAGTCTACCAACACAACACAATACAATAAAAGAAATATGGCTAATGCACACATAAAAAACTCATTATCTAAAATATTCCCTCGCTGGCAGGCGAAAAATCAAGTTTTTTTTTTTTTTTTTTTCAACAATTTTAAAATTCAAAAAAAAAATGAAATTTATCCATTAAAAATTTTTATTAAATTTATTTATTAAATAACATTTATTAAAATTATTCAAATATTGGTTTGACTTGACTAAACCAACAAATTAAAATTTGATTCCTACTATACACAAGCTTAGTAGGTGTATGACCTCATCAGCTGATCGTAACTAGGTCAAGTCCAAAACCCTTGACCTACATATGTTATATATGCTTTCTGAAAATACACTGAACATCTGTAATATCCTACCTTGAAATACAAAACATAATAACAAAATATTTAAAACAAACAAAATATTAATATAATTAATCATCAACTTGACATTTAAATTATTTAAAATAAACACTTCTTGACTTTACATTATTTTCACTTCTATCAAAATTCTGTCACTGGTTTGAAAAAATAAACAATTGTATATTCTTTATTATAAATTCCTCTCTTTAGTTAACAGTTTAATTCTACATTACTGTGGGTGTTGTAATTCATTTATTCTCATTTACTGTATTAGATCTCTATACCTATATAAACTTTCTCCCTCTGACTCTAATATTAATCAACCTCAACTCCCATGACACCCATCTCTACCAAAATATCTACTAATCAATACACTCTAAACCCCAACTTACCATTTAACACAAATCGCTACCTTCTCCCATTATAAAATACTCTCTAACCCTTTGTACCTAGGATACGTGTTTCCCCGCCCCCAAAAAACTCAATTCCCTTATCTGGCGGCCCGGATTCTACCTAAGGCGGCCCCTTCCCCACTAAAATCTATTCCTATCCCGTCCCAACCCTTGTTGCGGACTCCTACATGACACTACCCCCTAATACAAAATTGCCATCCCCAAAATTCCCAATCTCATTACATTACTACAAATACACAAAATAACCTCATTAACTATAAAAACAACAATATATCACTCAAAATCTACATAAAGTCTCCATTACCACTGTGTCAACATTAATATTTCACAGAATTCTGTTACATCACATCAACTCAAAAACAACATTACATCATACTCATCTCTATTATTTCACATTCAACTTTTAATTCAATTCGGACAGGTCTACGTGTCCCATAAAACATTTATCACCCATAAATTAGCTCTTATTAATTTGCATAAATTATTGTTATTTTATTTCTCATATTCTTTTTGTCTTTACTTCAAAATATCTGTAGTACACTAAACATTAATTACTTGTAACATTTACAAATCAATATACCAGTGACGTTATTGCTGATCAGCTGATATCCTAACATAATAAAAACACATCTCAAAATTGAACAATTTACATGGAATATACATATTTATTTTTATTTATTCTCACTTCTCACCTCATTGTTTCCCCTTTTTTCCGATTCTGATGCTTATGTTAACCTGCCAGACGATTTACTTATTGGCTTAAACAAATACACACATAATAAAATTACATATTCTTATCAATGCTTATCTAATAGACAACAATAAAATAATACACTTAAAATTATAGCATGAACAACTTAATTTACGAGTCTGAGCATATAATTATGTGGACAGAGCACAAGCATTTTTTATTGGATTAAACCTTGAATAAGCAAAAACTTTTACGTCATAAAATATTAAATTCGTGACTCCTTTACGTCACCTCCCAGCCACACACACTATTTCAGATTATGGAGGACTGTCTCGCCCTTTCGCTTCCACAGAGACTGTATAATTTTGGAGCAGGGTTTTACCTCTCCGTGTCTCTGCTTCCGCTGTTAAGTTTTAAAGTACTGAACATCATAATGTTCTTGTTAATAATCATGCACCCTTAAAACGGATCTGCCACCGGTCTTGCTGTTCCTCCTCGAACAGAGTGGCAGCCGCTGTTCCCTAGTTCCGGGGATTTCCTCTAATTTCCCCCCATTAAATTTCAAATATATACCAATTTCAAGTCAGCTATGGTCAAGGGACTTGGTATGACCATAGCTGGCCGCTAGCCAAAACCACGGTTAGTGCTGGTAAGGCAGTAACCGCCCGAAAAGTCGAGGAAATCTAACTTTCATTTCACTGCCTGATTCACATCAATCTTATTATGTGCGACACTGTCATTTAATATTGTGTGTAAAAATTTTTATTTTACACGGATAAGGTGTGCCGCACATTTATCGCCAGTTTGGCCTCCGATGGAGGTAACACTCACTGCTACCTCCAACCCATTTCGCTATCTAAGAGAGCACAGGCCACCCCCTCAATAGCCACTTAATAACTAATTACAATTGAAAACTAATTAAAATTTTTGTATACATCATCATATAATATTTACATCAATAATCGTCTAACCCATTCATATCCTTTTACCATTTGACTTTCTTAGAATTTTCAAAATTTATTATTAATAATCATTAAATATCATTTTTTCATTTATTATTAAAATTTTTTAATTATTATTTTTATTAAACACAATGATTGCATTAAAATCTCACTATTGCATTAACACCTCAATCACACCTGTAAACAGCTTTTATTATACATGATTATAAAATTTTTCTACTTACAATTCCTCTATACACACAAAACATAATCACCATCATCTCTGAAACATTTCACAAAATTTATTAGCTTCAATTAAATAATTTATCATTCATTACCAACTTTGCATCTCGTAAAATAAATTAAATTTACACAAAAATTAATTATACAACATTTACACAATCAATTAAAATATTTAAAATATATCAAATTGTTTTAATTAAATTAATTATTAACAATATAGAATTCATTACCATCCAAACAATTATAATTCTCTGATTACTTGTTTTCCAAATTAATTTGGTTTATTTATTTAAATTGCAAGTATTTCAATATTACTATCACAACAATCATCTTGCATACACACATATAAATTCACTATATTTTATTTACATACTCTTATTAATTATTATTCCATTTTTTCCACACTTCTGTCCAAATCTGCCATGTCAAACAACCATAAAACATAATGTTTAATTGTCTTTTATTGTTTTATATTTTAGCCACCATCGTCAAAGATTAATCTTGGTTCTAAATAACACTTTTCAATTATAGTGACACACATATCGTTGTCTTGTGTGTCATAACCAAACAATTTCAATTTATCCGTCATACCATAATAATCATTCACCAAGTCTACGTTAAGTATTTCTGTTAAATCTCCGTCAGTAAATATTTCCAATATCGGGTTAGTTACTTTTGTATTATCAATTAAATCATTCTTGTTTAAATACACTTCTAATATTTCTTTCAACTCATCATAATCTCTCTTTAATTCATATAACTCTATCTCTCTCTCAACACACAATTCTCTATTTAAATCTCTCTCATCATAACACCATCTCATACTTATAAAATCATTCCACACAGAGGGTATAAACTTATACAAATAAAATAAACTCAAATCTTCTACTAACACGGGACTCTTGCCCTTCAAAAACTCTTGCGACCACATTAAATCATCATAAATAATAAAAGGAAAATTTCCCCTCTGTCCCCACTCTACTACAACATTATTTTTTCTCTCTCTCTCTAACTCACTGACACACATTAACATCTCATAATCACTGCATTCTATACTTTCATTAGTACTTTCATTATTTATTTTTACCGTATCACTTTCTGATACCAATTTCTCAAACACATTATTATTCTCAATATTAAATTCATTATTTTTGACATTGTTATTATTTGTTAACTCTTTGTCTGATATATTTTTACACTTGTCATTACCATTTTCATTTGTTTTATTTTTCTTTGGATTCATTACAACTACTCCCATTCTCTCCACACTCTGTTCTAATTTATTCAAACTGGATCTTATTATTTCGTTAGTACTTTCTACACATTTACTCATTTCTTGTATTTCATGTTTCAACTCTTTAATATCCCTATTTTGTCTATCAAATTTGTCGTTCAATTTATTGTATTTGACATTAGAATCAATTTGTCGGTCTTTATTTTGTTTTTTCAATTCATTTAAATCACTACTTATATTTTCGGACATTGTTTTTATCAGTCTGAACATATCGTCCATCGACAACCCTTTAGTTCGTGTTGTCGACGGAGTAGATTGCGCTGCTATATTTCCGTCAGTGAAGCCGACTTCTTTACTATCAATTCTACTTTCCCTATCTAATTTCGGGGTTATTTGAATCCCTGAATCTTCATTTCTTTTACTTTGATCTGTTATACTTATTTCTGCTTCACTCTGACTCACACTTGGAGTCGAGTTCGTTTCATAGTTACTAACGTTTGAGTCGTCGAAAACTTCGACACTCATTTTATTTACGTCATTTTCGTTATTTGACATTTTATATTATTGATATAAATTAAATTATATAAATTGCTTAAATAGAATAATTAATTAAATTAAATAAAATAAATACAGTAATTATTTAAATTTTGTAATCTACTGTTAGGTTACTAAGCTAACCCAGAACATGTTTGTATCCCGTCGATGCGGAATCCAATTAATTAATTATAATTAATTCAATTCGTGCCTGTTTCGTGGCACCAACTGTGACTTGCTAATCAATCACATTTATTATTATAATTAAATCTCAAATTAAATTGTTACTTACCGTTACGAAAACTTACAGGGTCCCAGGATTCGTTCACATGTACCTAGATACAAACATGGTCTATGGGTTATGCTAAGTACTGACACAACTCATTTTAGAAGAGAATTTATATTTATTATTATTCAATCTTGATTGCTTTTAAACTCATTAAAATTCATTGAGGTACATTGCTGCAAAGTGGTGCAATACCAACATAACACTTAAAGACTACAGCTTACCTTATTATTTCATAAAACACAAATACACACAAAAAATTAGCCCAGCTTGCTCACTCTCTCATCCATTCGAATTTATAAAACCCTTTATCATTTCATATTAAGCCCCTAGACCCCCAAACGCCTGCCACGCGGTCGCCGCACACACGCATCTTCTCACGAAAAATTGCTTGTTCTATATTCTTCAAAAGTTGTAACTGATACAGTTTCTTTTTAAAACCGACCGCGGTCACATGGATTTATACTGTTTTACACCCTTTACTGAAAAAATTAAAATATTTGTGACGAGCCTACTTGGGCCAGCCCGGTACCGGGGACTGCTGCTTGTAGACTGGAACGGTATCGTAACAGGTACTTTTTACTTTTTTGCCGGGAATCAGTGTTTCACTGCCACTACGCTTTCGTCGCTCCGGCTGCATTTGTTGGGAAGTAACCACTTTATATATGGATTAAAGCTGGTATGTGTGTGTGTCCAGAGGCCGATATTGGACTTGGTTCCGCTGATGTCACCAACAGTAGGCGGAGTTTAATGCGGCTTCCGTGAGGTCTTAGAGAAGGCGACGCATATTTTTTACTCGCTGGCCATCTTGAGTTTTCCAATCTCGCTTGGGTATGCGCCCATGCGCGCGTAGTGACGTGTGTGCACTGCCACACCAGTACAGATTTCTACGAATTTTGTGGAGATGCAAATTCCACTGCCGTGTTACACCACTGAAATTGCGCATCGCCTTTGTTCCAAACTCTGTTTCTCAACATCGTGCTGTTGCTTGTTAAATAACGTTGCACAATAACACAGTTATTTCGTCATTTTTTATAAGGCTCCCGACCAAAATGAAATGAATAAAAATATAATTATCCCATACTGTTGAAAATAAAAACACCCAAAATTTGACCCGCTACAATACCCCCTCGATGAGAATTCTGCTGTTCATAACAGAAGAAATCTCATCGACAACCCCGAAGAGGACCGGTGAGGAACTGGTGCCAACAACCCCCTGGTTCTTACTCTCATGGGTACACGACCCCCCTGGCTCAGTGACCATGGGCTCATCTGAACGAGATCACTGGACTTCTCCGTAAGAGATCCCAACACCGAGACATCGAACAGACTCGCACCATAGCTCACCTCGCCCTTCAACATGCTACCCCCAAAAATCCTCAATCCCTGGCTAAAATTATTCCAGCTCCTCCGCCGATATGGATCCCCTTTTTGCAAGCTAGGCTGTTTTCAGCAAATACTGGGCTCACACACACTAACATTACAGATTACCATAACACATAAAAATAAAACTTTCTTTTAAAATTTATCAAAAATTTAAAAAATTCAAAATTCACAAAAAAAATCTTTTATCAAAAATTCTCTTCCTGGTTTTTCTAATTTTTGTTTCAAAGGACTTAACCTAAACATTCCTACGAATATAAACACATCCTTATTCTCAGAAGAGAATCACTTATAGTCTACCAACACAACACAATACAATAAAAGAAATATGGCTAATGCACACATAAAAAACTCATTATCTAAAATATTCCCTCGCTGGCAGGCGAAAAATCAAGTTTTTTTTTTTTTTTTTTTTTTTTCAACAATTTTAAAATTCAAAAAAAAAATGAAATTTATCCATTAAAAATTTTTATTAAATTTATTTATTAAATAACATTTATTAAAATTATTCAAATATTGGTTTGACTTGACTAAACCAACAAATTAAAATTTGATTCCTACTATACACAAGCTTAGTAGGTGTATGACCTCATCAGCTGATCGTAACTAGGTCAAGTCCAAAACCCTTGACCTACATATGTTATATATGCTTTCTGAAAATACACTGAACATCTGTAATATCCTACCTTGAAATACAAAACATAATAACAAAATATTTAAAACAAACAAAATATTAATATAATTAATCATCAACTTGACATTTAAATTATTTAAAATAAACACTTCTTGACTTTACATTATTTTCACTTCTATCAAAATTCTGTCACTGGTTTGAAAAAATAAACAATTGTATATTCTTTATTATAAATTCCTCTCTTTAGTTAACAGTTTAATTCTACATTACTGTGGGTGTTGTAATTCATTTATTCTCATTTACTGTATTAGATCTCTATACCTATATAAACTTTCTCCCTCTGACTCTAATATTAATCAACCTCAACTCCCATGACACCCATCTCTACCAAAATATCTACTAATCAATACACTCTAAACCCCAACTTACCATTTAACACAAATCGCTACCTTCTCCCATTATAAAATACTCTCTAACCCTTTGTACCTAGGATACGTGTTTCCCCGCCCCCAAAAAACTCAATTCCCTTATCTGGCGGCCCGGATTCTACCTAAGGCGGCCCCTTCCCCACTAAAATCTATTCCTATCCCGTCCCAACCCTTGTTGCGGACTCCTACATGACACTACCCCCTAATACAAAATTGCCATCCCCAAAATTCCCAATCTCATTACATTACTACAAATACACAAAATAACCTCATTAACTATAAAAACAACAATATATCACTCAAAATCTACATAAAGTCTCCATTACCACTGTGTCAACATTAATATTTCACAGAATTCTGTTACATCACATCAACTCAAAAACAACATTACATCATACTCATCTCTATTATTTCACATTCAACTTTTAATTCAATTCGGACAGGTCTACGTGTCCCATAAAACATTTATCACCCATAAATTAGCTCTTATTAATTTGCATAAATTATTGTTATTTTATTTCTCATATTCTTTTTGTCTTTACTTCAAAATATCTGTAGTACACTAAACATTAATTACTTGTAACATTTACAAATCAATATACCAGTGACGTTATTGCTGATCAGCTGATATCCTAACATAATAAAAACACATCTCAAAATTGAACAATTTACATGGAATATACATATTTATTTTTATTTATTCTCACTTCTCACCTCATTGTTTCCCCTTTTTTCCGATTCTGATGCTTATGTTAACCTGCCAGACGATTTACTTATTGGCTTAAACAAATACACACATAATAAAATTACATATTCTTATCAATGCTTATCTAATAGACAACAATAAAATAATACACTTAAAATTATAGCATGAACAACTTAATTTACGAGTCTGAGCATATAATTATGTGGACAGAGCACAAGCATTTTTTATTGGATTAAACCTTGAATAAGCAAAAACTTTTACGTCATAAAATATTAAATTCGTGACTCCTTTACGTCACCTCCCAGCCACACACACTATTTCAGATTATGGAGGACTGTCTCGCCCTTTCGCTTCCACAGAGACTGTATAATTTTGGAGCAGGGTTTTACCTCTCCGTGTCTCTGCTTCCGCTGTTAAGTTTTAAAGTACTGAACATCATAATGTTCTTGTTAATAATCATGCACCCTTAAAACGGATCTGCCACCGGTCTTGCTGTTCCTCCTCGAACAGAGTGGCAGCCGCTGTTCCCTAGTTCCGGGGATTTCCTCTAATTTCCCCCCATTAAATTTCAAATATATACCAATTTCAAGTCAGCTATGGTCAAGGGACTTGGTATGACCATAGCTGGCCGCTAGCCAAAACCACGGTTAGTGCTGGTAAGGCAGTAACCGCCCGAAAAGTCGAGGAAATCTAACTTTCATTTCACTGCCTGATTCACATCAATCTTATTATGTGCGACACTGTCATTTAATATTGTGTGTAAAAATTTTTATTTTACACGGATAAGGTGTGCCGCACATTTATCGCCAGTTTGGCCTCCGATGGAGGTAACACTCACTGCTACCTCCAACCCATTTCGCTATCTAAGAGAGCACAGGCCACCCCCTCAATAGCCACTTAATAACTAATTACAATTGAAAACTAATTAAAATTTTTGTATACATCATCATATAATATTTACATCAATAATCGTCTAACCCATTCATATCCTTTTACCATTTGACTTTCTTAGAATTTTCAAAATTTATTATTAATAATCATTAAATATCATTTTTTCATTTATTATTAAAATTTTTTAATTATTATTTTTATTAAACACAATGATTGCATTAAAATCTCACTATTGCATTAACACCTCAATCACACCTGTAAACAGCTTTTATTATACATGATTATAAAATTTTTCTACTTACAATTCCTCTATACACACAAAACATAATCACCATCATCTCTGAAACATTTCACAAAATTTATTAGCTTCAATTAAATAATTTATCATTCATTACCAACTTTGCATCTCGTAAAATAAATTAAATTTACACAAAAATTAATTATACAACATTTACACAATCAATTAAAATATTTAAAATATATCAAATTGTTTTAATTAAATTAATTATTAACAATATAGAATTCATTACCATCCAAACAATTATAATTCTCTGATTACTTGTTTTCCAAATTAATTTGGTTTATTTATTTAAATTGCAAGTATTTCAATATTACTATCACAACAATCATCTTGCATACACACATATAAATTCACTATATTTTATTTACATACTCTTATTAATTATTATTCCATTTTTTCCACACTTCTGTCCAAATCTGCCATGTCAAACAACCATAAAACATAATGTTTAATTGTCTTTTATTGTTTTATATTTTAGCCACCATCGTCAAAGATTAATCTTGGTTCTAAATAACACTTTTCAATTATAGTGACACACATATCGTTGTCTTGTGTGTCATAACCAAACAATTTCAATTTATCCGTCATACCATAATAATCATTCACCAAGTCTACGTTAAGTATTTCTGTTAAATCTCCGTCAGTAAATATTTCCAATATCGGGTTAGTTACTTTTGTATTATCAATTAAATCATTCTTGTTTAAATACACTTCTAATATTTCTTTCAACTCATCATAATCTCTCTTTAATTCATATAACTCTATCTCTCTCTCAACACACAATTCTCTATTTAAATCTCTCTCATCATAACACCATCTCATACTTATAAAATCATTCCACACAGAGGGTATAAACTTATACAAATAAAATAAACTCAAATCTTCTACTAACACGGGACTCTTGCCCTTCAAAAACTCTTGCGACCACATTAAATCATCATAAATAATAAAAGGAAAATTTCCCCTCTGTCCCCACTCTACTACAACATTATTTTTTCTCTCTCTCTCTAACTCACTGACACACATTAACATCTCATAATCACTGCATTCTATACTTTCATTAGTACTTTCATTATTTATTTTTACCGTATCACTTTCTGATACCAATTTCTCAAACACATTATTATTCTCAATATTAAATTCATTATTTTTGACATTGTTATTATTTGTTAACTCTTTGTCTGATATATTTTTACACTTGTCATTACCATTTTCATTTGTTTTATTTTTCTTTGGATTCATTACAACTACTCCCATTCTCTCCACACTCTGTTCTAATTTATTCAAACTGGATCTTATTATTTCGTTAGTACTTTCTACACATTTACTCATTTCTTGTATTTCATGTTTCAACTCTTTAATATCCCTATTTTGTCTATCAAATTTGTCGTTCAATTTATTGTATTTGACATTAGAATCAATTTGTCGGTCTTTATTTTGTTTTTTCAATTCATTTAAATCACTACTTATATTTTCGGACATTGTTTTTATCAGTCTGAACATATCGTCCATCGACAACCCTTTAGTTCGTGTTGTCGACGGAGTAGATTGCGCTGCTATATTTCCGTCAGTGAAGCCGACTTCTTTACTATCAATTCTACTTTCCCTATCTAATTTCGGGGTTATTTGAATCCCTGAATCTTCATTTCTTTTACTTTGATCTGTTATACTTATTTCTGCTTCACTCTGACTCACACTTGGAGTCGAGTTCGTTTCATAGTTACTAACGTTTGAGTCGTCGAAAACTTCGACACTCATTTTATTTACGTCATTTTCGTTATTTGACATTTTATATTATTGATATAAATTAAATTATATAAATTGCTTAAATAGAATAATTAATTAAATTAAATAAAATAAATACAGTAATTATTTAAATTTTGTAATCTACTGTTAGGTTACTAAGCTAACCCAGAACATGTTTGTATCCCGTCGATGCGGAATCCAATTAATTAATTATAATTAATTCAATTCGTGCCTGTTTCGTGGCACCAACTGTGACTTGCTAATCAATCACATTTATTATTATAATTAAATCTCAAATTAAATTGTTACTTACCGTTACGAAAACTTACAGGGTCCCAGGATTCGTTCACATGTACCTAGATACAAACATGGTCTATGGGTTATGCTAAGTACTGACACAACTCATTTTAGAAGAGAATTTATATTTATTATTATTCAATCTTGATTGCTTTTAAACTCATTAAAATTCATTGAGGTACATTGCTGCAAAGTGGTGCAATACCAACATAACACTTAAAGACTACAGCTTACCTTATTATTTCATAAAACACAAATACACACAAAAAATTAGCCCAGCTTGCTCACTCTCTCATCCATTCGAATTTATAAAACCCTTTATCATTTCATATTAAGCCCCTAGACCCCCAAACGCCTGCCACGCGGTCGCCGCACACACGCATCTTCTCACGAAAAATTGCTTGTTCTATATTCTTCAAAAGTTGTAACTGATACAGTTTCTTTTAAAACCGACCGCGGTCACATGGATTTATACTGTTTTACACCCTTTACTGAAAAAATTAAAATATTTGTGACGAGCCTACTTGGGCCAGCCCGGTACCCGGGGACTGCTGCTTGTAGACTGGAACGGTATCGTAACAGGTACTTTTTACTTTTTTGCCGGGAATCAGTGTTTCACTGCCACTACGCTTTCGTCGCTCCGGCTGCATTTGTTGGGAAGTAACCACTTTATATATGGATTAAAGCTGGTATGTGTGTGTGTCCAGAGGCCGATATTGGACTTGGTTCCGCTGATGTCACCAACAGTAGGCGGAGTTTAATGCGGCTTCCGTGAGGTCTTAGAGAAGGCGACGCATATTTTTTACTCGCTGGCCATCTTGAGTTTTCCAATCTCGCTTGGGTATGCGCCCATGCGCGCGTAGTGACGTGTGTGCACTGCCACACCAGTACAGATTTCTACGAATTTTGTGGAGATGCAAATTCCACTGCCGTGTTACACCACTGAAATTGCGCATCGCCTTTGTTCCAAACTCTGTTTCTCAACATCGTGCTGTTGCTTGTTAAATAACGTTGCACAATAACACAGTTATTTCGTCATTTTTTATAAGGCTCCCGACCAAAATGAAATGAATAAAAATATAATTATCCCATACTGTTGAAAATAAAAACACCCAAAATTTGACCCGCTACAATACCCCCTCGATGAGAATTCTGCTGTTCATAACAGAAGAAATCTCATCGACAACCCCGAAGAGGACCGGTGAGGAACTGGTGCCAACAACCCCCTGGTTCTTACTCTCATGGGTACACGACCCCCCTGGCTCAGTGACCATGGGCTCATCTGAACGAGATCACTGGACTTCTCCGTAAGAGATCCCAACACCGAGACATCGAACAGACTCGCACCATAGCTCACCTCGCCCTTCAACATGCTACCCCCAAAAATCCTCAATCCCTGGCTAAAATTATTCCAGCTCCTCCGCCGATATGGATCCCCTTTTTGCAAGCTAGGCTGTTTTCAGCAAATACTGGGCTCACACACACTAACATTACAGATTACCATAACACATAAAAATAAAACTTTCTTTTAAAATTTATCAAAAATTTAAAAAATTCAAAATTCACAAAAAAAAATCTTTTATCAAAAATTCTCTTCCTGGTTTTTCTAATTTTTGTTTCAAAGGACTTAACCTAAACATTCCTACGAATATAAACACATCCTTATTCTCAGAAGAGAATCACTTATAGTCTACCAACACAACACAATACAATAAAAGAAATATGGCTAATGCACACATAAAAAACTCATTATCTAAAATATTCCCTCGCTGGCAGGCGAAAAATCAAGTTTTTTTTTTTTTTTTTTTTTTTCAACAATTTTAAAATTCAAAAAAAAAATGAAATTTATCCATTAAAAATTTTTATTAAATTTATTTATTAAATAACATTTATTAAAATTATTCAAATATTGGTTTGACTTGACTAAACCAACAAATTAAAATTTGATTCCTACTATACACAAGCTTAGTAGGTGTATGACCTCATCAGCTGATCGTAACTAGGTCAAGTCCAAAACCCTTGACCTACATATGTTATATATGCTTTCTGAAAAATACACTGAACATCTGTAATATCCTACCTTGAAATACAAAACATAATAACAAAATATTTAAAACAAACAAAATATTAATATAATTAATCATCAACTTGACATTTAAATTATTTAAAATAAACACTTCTTGACTTTACATTATTTTCACTTCTATCAAAATTCTGTCACTGGTTTGAAAAAATAA
>JAWRYS010001742.1:0-241410 GCA_034769895.1 Magicicada septendecula
ATCATATAATAAATCTTAATGACATTGGCTGTCCTAAAAACATACCATATCTATTTCACAGGACGTTATTTATTACAGCATTGTTAATTTCGTTAAGCAAAACTTGTAGACGGACGCGGACGATAGCTATTTCTGTATGAAAGTAAGCCATGTGTCAAATTAGAAAGCGAAAGTAGAATGCATTGATTTAGACACCAAACCTCTGAACATACATGCAATTATTTGTATAGTAATCAGAAATGTGTGAGAGAGAGAGAGAGAGAGAGAGAGAGAGAGAGAGAGAGAGAGAGAGAGAGAGACAATTTAATGTGCATCAACTTTCAAACGTGTACGCGTGCTACCCTACCACCGTATGATATATATATATATGTATATATACACACAAGACGACATGTCACTATTTCTCATTTGTATGAGACACTCATCGTACAATCGACTATTGTGTGTGTGTGTGTGTGTGTGTGTGTGTGTGTGTGTGTGTGTGTGTGTGTATGTGTGTGTGTGTGTGTGTGTGTGTGTGTGTGTGTGTGTGTGTGTGACAACAACATTTAAGAAGTAAGTAAAAGATTTGCATATGTTAATAAGTAAACATAATTTTATTGAATATTCAGATTTTATTTAAATTGAGCTTATAGTCGTCTATTTTGGTCTGTTGCCTAATGAAGCACATGTGCTTAGGTCAGTCACTGTTGTCTCTCGATAAGAACGGGGTTTTTGTTTGATAGGGGTTTGACAGATATTTTTGATGTGTTTGTAGATTTCCAATTTTAAGTGTTCTAAATACGCTGTCCTGTAATTATTATTATACGAGGTTAATCTGTATTATTACATGAGTCATCAATCGTTTAACATGAACATCAATCGCGAACACAAGTAGTTATGTCGAGTTTAATAATGACTACGACTCAAGAAGCGATTACCAGGTACGTTTATGTACTAGACATTTGAGTTGACGTTTAGACAGAATTTACTGATATCACGAGTAGGCCTGCTTAAATACGTTCAATACAAAAAGGATTAATTGCCCTACACCTGAGTGCTGTATTTTATGAATGCGTGCGTATTTGCTACATAAAGATTAATATAATTACTAATACGTCTGATCAATAAGATCTTTTGTAAAACTTAATGATTCCGCCTGGGTGATTGTAGATTTATTCTGTACTCAGTTTCTGAAATGTATCAATGAAAATACTGTGAGAGTAGAATATATCGAGTACCAAATCCATCAATTTTCAAATGTTAATGACACAATGGTTTATTTCGTTATAACCCTCTGAACATACATGCAATTAGTTGTATAGTAATCAGAAATGTGTGAGAGAGAACGAGAGAGAGACAATTTAATAGTTTGAATTTCATACCACAAGGTAAACTATATTTTTTAAGTCGTGGGTTGTTTCTTGCAATCACGAAAATTATTTAAAACTGATAATTGTTTTATTAAAATCTTAGCGCTATATACTAGACAATGGCCGTGATACACTTGCGTACGTGCCAAATTAATTGCCGACGGCGACGACGACTCTGCTCCCCCCACTTGCTAAAATTCCACGTTACACCACCTGTTAAAAACAAAAACAACAAAAAAATTCTCACTGTGATATCCATAGTTATTGCCTCTCCATACTTCAGTTCGGACGGCTGTAAACGTAAGTTTGCGTATTATTATCATTGTAACGATCTTTGTGTTTATACATATTAGTTTGTAATGTGTGGTTTCTTTTTTTTTATAGTATAATGGAAAACGCTGCTGTAATAATTGACTTTCACTGCTTTTATGATGACAACGGCAATTATATAGTAAAGGAGTTGTCGGTTATGGACATAACACGTTTTGCATGCAGACATTGGATTTTCGCCCCGCCTGCTACAGTCGTTACGAATTCGAAATACATTAGAACCAACTGCTGGTTAACGACAAACTATCATGGCCTGAGATGGAGTGAAGGAGAGACACCGTACGACAATCTTGTTTCAGTGTTAACAACGTATACGAACATATATAAATATGTGTTTGTGAAGGGTCTTGAGAAAAAACGTTTTTTAGAATTGAAAATAATCCATCATCATATAATAAATCTTGATGACATTGGCTGCCCGAAAAACATACCATATCTATTCCCTGGTACGTTATGTCTTACACATTGCAATTCTTCTTCTACACTATGTACAAATCAAAATGTGTACGCACTTAGAGAGTGGATAATTAATGATTTTTCTGTTATACAAACATTTTTAATGTGAGTGTCTCATGGCATTGTTAATTTCGTTTAGGTAAACTTGTATATGGCTGCAGGCGATAACTATTTCTAGTAGTCTGTGGGCTTTCCTAATATATATATTATGTAACAGCCATAGTTCTGCATGTATGTACATGCAAAGCTTCAGGGGATGAAAAATTTCCTGATAACTACCGCCACCATTACATTCCACTAGTCTTCTTTGTAGTCATTGTTTACTTCCACCTCGTTTGATACAGACGTCTTCACTTCTAATAATGTCATTTATCACAAAATTCAATGCAGTTTCTGTTATTGAGTACAAACGGTGTGCAGAATTAACAGTGAACAAGCAGTATCCGATCGTTAACACGGTGCATGTGGACACTAGATATGGGAAGTCTGTGCTTGTAACGTTGGAAGATGGTGAGCACCGCTATCATGTATATCTACCTAAGAGATATGCTGGCGTCTTTACAGATGAAGAGCTCCGTCATATAAACCCCAGCGACCTACATCTCGTGTTTCGAGGCATGAGGAACCAAACAGCGCAGGTGGAAATATTACCTCGTTAAGGTAACAAACTACTTTTAATAAACAATTTTTATCACTGTGTGTGCGTGTGTTTGAATGTAGTGCAGATTCTAATTTACAAAGTTTTGATGAATGGACATTAACTTATGAGAGAGAGAGAATGACACATAATTTAAGAAGTTACTCGCGTAAAGCGTTGATTCTGCCAACTATACATGTGTGTGTGTGTGATATTTAACATGATTTTTATACTGCTTGTATTGTTATGTTGCAGGTTGCTTCTCCTACAAGTACGACACAATTATATATAAACTTTCGAAAAAGTATCAATTTTATAATGTATTTATTTATGAATTGTGAATTTATAAACTTTTCAAAAAATCAATTTTATATTGTGAATTTTAAAATATATTTAATCATTTAAACAAATTATGGCTTTATTTTATTTCACTATACACCTCTGAACATGTGTACAATTAATTTTTTGTGTGAACTGTATTACTTGTGGGAACTGTTACATCAGAAGATTTGTATGAATTTCAACCACCATTTTCATCTGTGTATAATTTTAATTTATTTCGCTATACACCACTGAACCTATGTGTGTAAACTGCAACCATTAATCAGAAGTATTGTACCACATGAAGAAGAGCGTATTGAAGATTGTTAAGCCGTTAACGTATGGATTTGTCATCTGTAACAGCACACGCACATGTAAGTAGTTCATTGACAACAACACACATACATAGTTAATATTTGCCAACATTATAAACTATTAATTAATTATTTAATACACTGAAAAATGAAGACGACGTTTTGACAACGAGTGAGAGAGCTAAAATTATTTACTCACCACACCGACTACTCAATGTACACGGTAAGAGAGAGAGGAGAAACGGTATGAAACCTTGCACAGTTGAAACCTGCTCTACAAACGCTTCACACGGAGCGTTATGTTAAGAGAGTGAGAGAACACGCATGTAAGTAGTTGACAACACATACGCACACATAGTTAATATTTGTTAATTATTTAATACAATGAATAATGAAGTCAACGTTTGACGACGAGTGAGAGAGAGAGAGAGAGAGAGAGAGAGAGAGAGAGAGAGAGAGAGGGGGGGGCGTTAATATTTGTCGAATATATATAAACTTTCTAATTTCATATACGTGTGCGGTAATGACCACAGAGAGGAGAAACGGTTTGAACATAACGTTTGACAACGAGAGAGAGAGAGAGAGAGAGAGAGAGTCTGTACGCTAAAATTATTTAATCATCACACCGACTACTCTACTCAATGTACACAGTGAGAGAGAGAGAGAGGGAGAAGAGAAACGGTTTGAACATAACGTTTGACAACAAGAGAGAGTGAGAGAGAGAGAGAGAGATAGTTTTACTTACATTCAAATGTAAGAGAGGAGAAACGGTTTGAACATAACGTTTGACAACGAGAGAGAAAGAGAGAGTGCGAGAGAGAGAGAGAGAGAGAGAGAGAGAGAGAGAGAGAGAGAGAGAGAGAGAGAGAGAGAGAGAGAGAGAGAGAGAGAGAGAGAGAGAGAGAGAGAAACGGTTTGAACATAACGTTTGACAACGAGAGAGAGAGAGAGATAGTTTTACTTACATTCAAATGTTAGAGAGAGAGAGAGAGTAACAATCATGATCATATAGTTTGAATTTCCCACCACAGAAGAGAAAAAAAAATGTTGGCAGATCTGCTCTATACACAATAATGTAAGATTGGTAACCCTGATCATAATACAAAGGTTGGTACACCTGATCATATAGATTTAATATACATTATAACACGCGACAAATTTGAACTCATGCAAAGGTTGGTAACTCTGATCATATATTTTAATATACACTATAATGCATCAAGCTGGAACCTCCCACCCACCACCACCCACTGATATGCAAATCAATTTAATTAAAAAAATAAAAAATTATATTAACGGATGCTGGTGGTCCATTGAACCTCATCCCACCCCCTTGATATGCAAATCAATTTAATTAAAAAAATAAAAAATCAAATTAAAAAAATAAAGAAATTTATTCGCGGAAATTCACTGATGCTGTGGTCCATTGGGATGCTGCGGGTCCAGCGGTGGCGGCGTCATCTCTTAGATCATGTTTTTTAGTGTTTTTTATTGTTTTTTAAGAAAGGCGGCATTCCTTTGTGCGTTTGAACCCCCATTATACCACTACTTAGTATGCACAACATTATTTGATTATGTTTGAATTTACGGCAGTTATCGTTCGTCATAGAAACAATTACTCTTGTTACCACATAAAAAGTTGCAGGTAAACGTCACCTTTCTCTTAACTGATCTTCACCAAAATCAATAGGTTTTGAGTGAGTCCTCTACAATTGAGGAACATATGCAAAAAAAATATTTGATTCTGTTTGAATGTGCGGCAGTTATCGTTCGTCATAGGAAAAATGACCGTTGTTAAAACATAAAATGTTGCAGGTAAACTACCCCTTCCTTAACCGTTCTTCACCAAAATCAACAGACATTGAGTTCTCTACAGTTCAGGAAGGTATGCAAAACATTATTTGATTCTGATTGAATTTACGGCAGTTATCATTCGTCATACAAAAAATTACCCATGTTAAAACATAAAAGGTTGCAGGTAAACTACCCCTTTCCCACATCCGATCTTCAACAAAAACAATAGGTCTTGAGAACTCTACAATTCACGGCTGTATGCAAAACATTTGATTCTGTTTGAATGTGCGGCTGTTATCGTTTGACATAGAAAATACCCTTGTTAAAACATAAAACGTTGCTGGTAAACTACCCCTTCCCCATAACTGATCTTCACCAAAAACAATAGGTCTTGAGAACTCTACAATTCAGAGCTGTATGCAAAATATTATTTGATTTTGCTTGAATTTGCGGTTGTTATCGTTTGACATAGAAAAATATCGGTATGGAGAACCATACGTAACTTCCATGTTCTAAGATTTATAATTAAAATCATTTACAAAATGAAATGTTTCTATAGAAACTACCTTCAACACGGCTGTTATCGTTTGTCATAGAAAATAACATTGTTAAAACATAAACGTTGCAGGTAAACTACCTCTTTCCCTTAACCGATCTTCACCAAAAACAATAGGTCTTGAGAACTCTACAATTTAGGGCTGTATACAAAACATTATTTGATTCTGTTTAAATTTGCGGCTGTTTACGTTTGCCATAACAAAAAATTACCCTTGATTAAAAAAACAATGTTGCAGGTAAACTACCCCTTTCCCTTAACCGATCTTCACCAAAATCGACAGACCTTCAGTTCTTTCCAATTTAGGAACGTATGCAAAACATTATTTGATTCTCTCTGAATTTACGGCAGTTATCGTTCATGGTAGAAAAAATTACCCTTGTTTAAACATAAAATATTGCAGGGGTAGTTTACCTGCCACTTTTTATGTTTTATTAAGAGTAATTGTTTCTATGGCAAACCATAACTGCCGCACATTCAAACAGAATCAAATAATGTTTCGCATATAGCCCTGAATTGTAGAGTTCTCAAGACATATTGTTTTTGGTGAAGATCGGTTAAGGGAAAGGGGTAGTTTACCTGCAACATTTTTCGTTATCAAGGGTAAATTATTTTTCTATGGCAAAAAGATAACAGCCGCAAATTCAAACAGAATCAAATAATATTTCGCATACAGCCCTTAATTGCAGTCCTCAAGACCTATTGTTTTTGGTGGAGATCGGTTAGGGAAAAGGGGTAGTTTACCTGCAACATTTTATGTTTTAAATAGGGGAAATTTTTTCTATGGCAAACGATAACAACCGCAACTTCAAACACAATCAAATAATGTTTCACATACAGCCCTGAATTGTTTAGTTCTCAAAACCTATTGTTTTTGGTGAAGATCGATTACGGGGAAAGGGCAGTTTACCTGAAACATTTTTTGTTGTAACAAGAGTAAAGTACTTAATTTGGATAAATAAAGTATCCTGATAAGAAGATCTTAATAATCCACTGTAGAAACGAAGATGAAATATCTATAAATGAAGAGTCTAGTTGAACGGGTTGGGGGTAATTTTCTATAAATGAAAATTATTGTTGTAGGGGGAGGGGATAATTTTACTTCCATGTTCCACAAGGACATGGAAGTATGGTGATGGCAAAAAAAATCGTGTTCGAGATAATTGCAGATTCTGATTGTACTACCCTCAAAACATGATAAATATCGGGATGGAGAACCATACATGAATTCCATGTTAATCATTTACGAAATGAAATGTTTCCATAGAAACTACTTCTTTCCACGTATTTCTTCAGCCTTAACCACAGTACTGTGGTCACTAACGTATACCACCACACGTTATCGCACTCGATTTTCAGTGATGATGGCAGTCGATGGCACAGTCGAAAAGTCTGGTTTTGCAGAAAACATTGGACTACGGCCAAACAGGCTGGGAAGGAATACAAACAACAGACAAAGACAGAAAACAACAAATTCATAACATTAACATACATCAACAAACAAACTGAAAAAAAATTGGCCACAAATTCAAAAAAGCAGGATACAGAATCGCTTACAAAACTACTAACAAAACAGAACACACACTATCAAAACGCACGCACAAAGCACAAAACAAATTCGATCTACCCAGTATATACAAGCTAAATTGCTCAAATTGCAATAAATTCTACATAGGCCAGACAGGACGTAGCTTCAAACAGAGATACATTGAACACACAAAGGCACTCCACACCACTACGGAATCCACCTTTGCAAACCACCTCATTGAAGTAAACCACACATATAAAAACATCGACAATAACATGAACATTCTACACGTACACACAAAAGGCCGAAAACTAGACACTCTAGAACAATTAGAAATATACAAACACACAAAAACAAATAAAAACAACATCCTAAACGAATAGACACAATTCAAATCGCACGCATTATTGGAACACATCTCACCACACACACACAGCTTCGATCTTTCGAAAATCTATCCTGTCGGCAACAACAAGACGGACAGCGCTACCTACGGCAGCCTCTGATGAAGCCTTCTAAAGGTGAAAGCCGGTTTAGGCTGTAAGGTAAATCTTTACGATTTTACTTATAAAAAACTTAGTGTTCCGAGTCGTCAAACAATAGTGATATTTAGTTAAGTAACGGACACATCATGGACAACGAAATCCAAGAATTTAACTCAGCAAGACGAGCCACAGTCCAAGCGTACAAATACACAACTTTGAAGGTTAGAAAGATTGTAGCTCACATAACATTCAACAAAACATGCATAAACAAATCATTAACACCTAAATATGCCCAAATCAAAATTAAACACAACAACCAGGCAGCGCGAATAACACAAAACATCGCACAAAGGACATACATAAAAGAATCCATTAAACAACTATATAAGAAAAAAGACGCCCTCAACCGCAAAGCACTAACACTACACCAACAAATCGCCAACACATACGGACACAGTTACATGACTGAACTAATACATCACACAAATGAATGGACAAAAAAACAAATACATAACATACAGACAAAACACGACAGAAAAATAAAAAACCTGACACCAATCAACACAGATATAATTCCCTCGCACAAATTCTCCCCACGTACAGTAAACCTCACGAACGTCACACTCACAAAAAACGAACAAACACTCCTTGATAAAAGCCTAAAACATAACATACATTACAAACATAACAACCAAACACTAACAAAGCTCATAATTGACACAGAAACAAATGTACAAAACACAACACTAGAACATCAAGACACACTAAGACATAATATAAACAACATAATAGGAGTACATAAGACACCAGACAACAACAACCACAACTCAGAAATACACACAGCCATTAAACTGAGGGAAAAGGCACACAAACACAACATCACATTTGTAAAAGCTGACAAAGGCAACACGACTGTAATTATCCCCACAGACAACCTACACAAAAAAGTACAAAACTTCATGGAACAGAACAACATCACAGAACTAAAACACGACCCCACCGACAAATACCAAAACTCAGTAAAACAACTAGTCAACAAAACCAAACACATAATGACACATAAACAAAAGCCCTACATGAAACAAATCCGACCATCAGCACCTACCCTCCAAGCGCTTCCCAAAATCCATAAAGAAGACATTCCGATCCGCCCCAGTATCAACTACCGTAATGCCCCTGCACACAAACTCGCAAAATGTCTAGACAAAATTATTAGACAACACACACAAATAGACAACAACATTGCAGTAAAAAACAACACTGACCTAGTAACAAAAATAAAAGACATACACATCCCCCATAATGCCACATTAGCCTCCTTTGACATTAAAAACCTGTACACAAACATCCCCATCTCTGAAACAATCACCATCCTACAAAACAAACTCAAACAAAACAACACACCAGACAAACTTATCAACGAAATAACAGAAACTCTGAACATTATCACAAAACAAAACTACTTTACTTATAACAATAAATACTACACACAGAACGATGGCTTACCCATGGGCTCCCCCATATCCAGCATTCTAGCAGAAGTCTTCCTCCAATACTTAAAAAAAACAAAAATACTCACAAACAATGACATGACAGACACTCATATAAATACTATATTGGCACAGATATGTTGATGACATTCTAATACTATACAGGGGGAACAAAACACAATGTGAACAGTTACTAACGCACATATACAAAATACATAAAAACATAACCTTCACTGCCGAATACGAACACAACAATACCATAAACTTCTTAGACCTCTCCATCACAAAACTAGAACACAAGCACAAATTCAGTATATACAGAAAACCAAATACAACTGACACTAATACACAACACCTACAATCACCCAACACAACACAAACTAGCTGCTTTTAGAACCATGATACATAGACTTAACAACATCCCCTTAGATGAAAAAGACTACAAAGACGAACTAAACACGATAAAATATCTAGCAGAATCTAACGGATATGACAGAACAATAGTCAGTAAACTCCTACACAAAACACAAAACAAACAACAGACAAAGACAGAAAACAACAAATTCATAACTCTAACATACATCAACAAACAAACTGAAAAAATTGCCCACAAATTCAAAAAAGCAGGATACAGAATCGCTTACAAAACTACTAACAAAACAGAACATACACTATCAAAACGCACGCACAAAGCACAAAACAAATTCGATCTACCCGGTGTATACAAGCTAAATTGCTCAAATTGCAAATAATTCTACATAGGCCAGACAGGACGTAGCTTCAAACAGAGATACATTGAACACACAAAGGCACTCCACACCACTACAGAATCCACCTTTGCAAACCACCTCATTGAAGCAAACCACACATATAAAAACATCGACAATAACATGAACATTCTACACGTACACACAAAAGGCCGAAAACTAGACACTCTAGAACAATTAGAAATATACAAACACACAAAAACAAATAAAAACGACATCCTAAACGAACAGACACAATTCAAATCGCACGCATTATTCGAACACATCTCACCACACACACACAGCTTCGATCTTTCGAAAATCTATCCTGTCGGCAACAACAAGACGGACAGCGCTACCTACGGCAGCCTCTGATGAAGCCTTCTAAAGGTGAAAGCCGGTTTAGGCTGCAAGGTAAATCTTTACGATTTTACTTATAAAAAACTTAGTGTTCCGAGTCGTCAAACAATAGTGATATTTAGTTAAGTAACGGACACGTCATGGACAACGAAATCCAAGAACGTTACTCTTGTTACAACAAAAAATGTTTCAGGTAAACTGCCCTTTCCCCGTAACCAATCTTCACCAAAATCAATAGACCTTGAGTATTCTACAACTCAGGCTCATAGGTAAAAAATTATTTGATTCTGTTTGAATTTACGGCAGTTATCGTTCGTCATGAAAATATTTCTCTTATTACAACATAAAATGTTGCCGGTAAACTACCCCTTTCCCTTAACCGATCTTCACCAAAATCAACAGGCCTTGAGTACTCTACAATTTAGGGATGGATGCAAAAACTTATTTGATTATGTTTGAATTTACGGCAGTTATCGTTCGTCACAGAAACAATCAATCTTGTTAAAACATAAAATGTGGCAGGTAAACTACCCCTTTCCCTTAACCGATCTTCACTGAAATCAACAGGCCTTCAGTGTTTTACAATTGATGAATGTATGCAAAAAAATATTTGATTCTGTTTGAATGTGCGGCTGTTATCGTTGTCAAAAAAAAAAAAATTACCGTTGTTACAAAATAAAATGTTGCAGGTAAACAACCCCTTTCCCTTAACCGATCTTCACCAAAATCAACAGATATTGAGTTCTTTATAGCTCAGGAAGGTATGCATAACAGTATTTGATTCTGTTTGAATTTACGGCAGTTATCGTTCGTCATAGAAAAAATTACCCATGTTAAAACAGAAAACGTTGCAGGTAAACTATCCCTTTCCCTAAACCGATCTTCAACAAAAACAATAGGTCTTGAGAACTCTACAATCTAGGGCTGTATGCAAAACATTATTTGATTCTGTTTGAATTTGCGGCTGTTATCGTTTGCCATAAAATAAAGTTACCCTTAATTTTTAAAAAATCGTTGCAGGTAAACTACTCCTTTCCCTTAACCGATCTTCACCAAAAACAATAAGTCTTGAGTACTCTACAAATCAGGACTGTATGCAACAAATTATTTGATTCTGTTCGAATTTGCGGCTGTTATCGTTTGCCATAGAAAAAAAATCTACAGACAGTAGACACACAGACACTTTTCAAAAATATCGGTATGGAGAACCATACATGACTTCCATATTCTAAGATTTATATTTAAATCATTTTCGAAATGAAATATTACCATAGGAACTACTTGTTTCTACTTACTGCTTCAGCCTTAACCACAGTACTGTGGTCACTAACGTATACCACCTCACGTTATCGCACTCGATTTTCACTGATGATGGAAGTCGATGGCATTGCCGAAACGTCTGGTTTTGTAGAAAACATTGGACTACGGCCAAATATCCCGGGAAGGAATTTTAACAAAAACTACTTCTTTGTTGCCGATAACGTTGTAGACATATATATATAAAATATATGCATAAAATTAATGGCTTGTATAAGTTAATGATTAAACTCCATTAAGTAGTGCTCAAGTTTCCAAAGTTTTAATATTATGATGTCCGTAATTAAAACATCAGAGCAGGTTTAGTGTGAATGAGGGTACACTGTGGACAAAAATTTTCAACATTTCCTATTGAGCGTTGCTTAGAGTAAAGCTGCGAATCTACAGTGTATGTTTCACAGAACAAACACGCGAAAAAGAAGGATCGCTCCGAAGTCACTCATGGACCCTCAGCATCTTGCAGAGGGTTCATTCCCAAAAGACGAAAAGTCTGTCTATGAATCGTTCCTCTGTAAACAAGTGCAGTTACATTGCCCAGCGATCCACAGGAAGCAAATTGATGTCCATTTTTTCGGCTTGCATGCGTTATGTTGGTGTGGGTTTCGGCACTTTCCATTTAAAAAGCGTGCAAATGTAAGAAAATAAACATGAGTGAGGCCAGAAATAACGTGAATTGTGTGTGTGTGTGTGTGTGTGTGTGTGTGTGTGTGTGTGTGTGTGTGTGTGTGTGTGTGTGTGTCTTACCTGCCTTTTTATTGTTGTAGGCATAATAATAAAATGGAAACGTAAACATTACATAACTGAGATATGCTTACCTGCCACGAACGATATATTATTTTATACATGGAGGAGTTCAGTGACATACGCACGTACAGAAGAATTATATATATAAAGATAATACCTCATACATAATTTACATTAAAATGAAAAAATTATAATGTTATTGCCTGGCAACAAAATTATTTTATTTTTAACAATTACCATTGTTTCAAAAAGTTTAAATGGATTTTCAAGTACTTTACTCTTGTTAAAACGTAAAAGGTTGCAGGTAAACTACCCCTTCCCCTTAACCGATCTTCACCAAAATCGATATTCCTTGCGACCTCTACAATTCAGGGTCGTATGCAAACAATTATTTGATTCTGTTTGAATTTGCGGCTGTTATCGTTTGCCATAGAAAATACGCTTGATAAAAAAACGTTGCAGGTAAACTACCCCTTTCCCTTAACCGATCTTTACCAAAAACAATAGGTCTTGAGAACTCTACAATTTAGGGCTGTATGCAAATAATCTTTTGATTCTGTTTGAATTTGTGGCTGTTATCGTTTGCCATAGGAAATACCCTTGTTAAAACATAGTAAACTACCCCTTTCCCTTAACCGATCTTCACCAAAAACAATAGGTCTTGAGAACTCTACAAATCAGGGCTGTATGCGAAACATTATTTGATTCTGTTCGAATTTGCGGCTGTTATCGTTTGCCAAAAAAAAATTTCCCTTGATAAAAAAAACCGTTGCAGGTAAACTACCCCTTTCCCTCAACCGATCTTCACCAAAAACAACAGGTCGTGAGTACTCTACAAATTAGGGCTGTATGCAAAAAATTATTTGATTCTGTTTGAATTTGCGGCAGTTATCGTTTGCCACAGAAAACAAATCTACACACAGACAGACAGACACATAGATAGACAGACAGACAGACACACACACACACACTTTTCGGAAAACGACTTTTTTTCATGTTTTGAGTGTAGTACAATCAGAATCTGCAATAATCTCGAACACGATTTTTTTTTGCCATCACCATACTTCCATTTCCTTATGGAACATGGAAGTAAAAATTACCCTTGATTAAAAAAAAAAGTTGCAGGTAAACTACCCCTTTTCCTTAACCGATCTTCACCAAAAACAATAGGTCTTGAGTACTCTAAAAATCAGGGCTGTATGCAAAAAAATTATTTGATTCTGTTTGAATTTGCAGCTGTTATCGTTTGCTATAGAAAAAAATCTAAGATAGACAGCACACACACACACACACACACACACACACACACAGACGCTTTTCGAAAAATGACTTTTTTTCATGTTTTGAGGGTAGTACAATCAGAATCTGCAATAATCTCGAAAACGATTTTTTTTTGCCATCACCATACTTCCATTTCCTTATGGAGCATGGAAGTAAAAAGGGTAACTATTGTATTAGTGTACACACCTGAGCAATTAATGAAACATTTCAAAAATTAAGAATTAACGATGTTTCTTGTCAACTTTTGACCTTTTAGGGGGGGGGAGTCTGGTAAGTTTCATCCCCTCCCCGTAAATACGTCAATACACCTCTAAATAATACAAGAAATGTAAAAAAAAACTTTGTTTCTAAAAATCAAAGACCTCATAATAATGTTTCACTCAAATGTGATAAGGCTGCAGATTGTAAACAGAAAGACAACTTTTTTGAGTTGACAACACAAAATAAGCCCATACGTAGAGTGAAACCTGACCAAGGGACTAAATAAAACATAATGGCAATCAGAAAATATGTTTCTAACTGTGTAAAACCATATGGTATGGACTGTTGTTTGGATACAACTTGTTTTTCTGGTCTCTCATGCACAGACCATGCAAAACATCCAAAATTATGCATGCAGTGGCTAACAAAAAACTGATTTGTCCTAAGGAAATTATATAAAACACTAAAAATGACTAGAGCAATGTAAATATGTTATAATATTTTAATCAGAATGTAAATAATAGAAATACCACTATTGTATTAACGACTCGGAACACTAAGTTTTTTATAAGTAAAAGCATAATATATATATATATATATATTATAATTATGAAGAAAAATGATATAAAGCTAAATGCTAGTAGAAGTCAACAATACGTTAATAAAGCAAATTTATATAAAAAATGTAGGTTTGTTTTAAATTCCTTGTTTTAGTCTAATAATTTTCATTATCAGAAAGTATTTTGTGCACATTGGATTTTGCGAATGCCGTCGGACGAACATGAGCAGACACTCGTACAAATGGCTCATTCGTCACTGACACAATATGAAGAATACGGTGCTTTATACTGTCAGTTATCACTATCAATGAAACCTAGGTACACCATAATGTTTAAATTATTATCCGGGCTGTGATCTTCCAAAATCTTCATGCTGATGAATGTTATTCGAGTGATCATCCATTTCGGCCTCGCCTCTAGAGTGAAAGGACTTTAAAAAACTGACAAGATGTACATCAGTCAACCACAGTACTGTGGCAAAGGCCACAGCTTGTCAGTTTTACTTCCATATTCCTTAAGGAATGGAAGTATGGTGATGGCAAAAAAAATCATGTTCGAGATTATTTTAAGTCCTTTCACCAATATTAGTTCACTACTGTAGTGAACTAATGCACGTAAAAAATTATTTCTTGTAACAGCATTTGAGGGACTGACTGACAAATTTATTAATTAACTACACAATTATTATGACTATTGGGAAGAACAGTGAGGCCAACAGTTGTTGTAATTTATTTCCACAGGTAGTTTACGGAGAATCCTCCTTCCTTCCTTAGTTACCAATCCGGAGATTGGTTTGTAGCAGTTCTCCGCACCGATCTTCTCCAAGCTTTCCATTTCGTCTCCTCATAAGAATTATCAATTATCACTTACATCACCAATAATCTGTTTCATATATTGGAGTCTTCCTCTTCCTCTTTTCCCTTTAATGTAACCTTCAATAAATGTTTTTATCATATTCTCATGACACATAATATGGCCAGGAAGTTTGACCTTTCAGTTCACAAAACTTTGCCCAAAAACTTCTTTTGTCTCCAACTCTAGTCAGAATTTCATCATTACTTAACCTTGTCAAACTTACTTACTTTCAGTAACTTTCCGTAACACCAGATTTCCAGTGCTTCAAGAGTTCTCCTTTATTCTGTCCATGCCTCACATCTGTATAGAGCTATGCTCCATGTGTAACTCTTCAGGAACTTTTTTCTTGTTCCAGGGCTATTTTTTAAGAAATCAGTAATTACCATTTACTAGTAAATGCAACTTTAGCCTGTATGATCCTACTCAAAATTTCTCTTTTACTTCTTCCGTCTTCTGTGATTTTACTTCCTAAGTAGGTGAACACTCTGACTTCCTCTATCTTATTCCCATTCAGCGATACATTCATACTGGACTGCCCGTGTTTACTACAGAGCACCAATTTAGTTTTATTAACATTTATTCTTAATATAGAGAGTGAATCTCTAAAGAGCCATAATTTGTGCTTGTCTCCAATTGGCACTGTATGCCTACATGTGGATTGACTACAATTAAGACTTTACAAAGGAGAAGCAGTTTGAAGAGATATTTTCTTCTCTCAAAAGAAACATGTTTTTTCTTTGAATATTCTTACAATTATTACAGTTTTATAATATAGAGTGGGCCACAAGTCTCTTTCAGTGGCATATTTATGGGAGGGGATGAATGGGACCGGACCACCCTCCCCAAAAGGGTCAAAAAAGTTGACGAATTTTGTTAATCTCTAATTTTAGGCTATTTTCTATTTTATTATTATTATTATTTTAGAAAATGAATAACTCTTTTCTAAATACATAAACAGACTTCTTACACAGCATTTGCGACATATGAGACATAAAATATAGAAAAATCAATTCTGTCAATAAATATCTTCTAAACAATGCTTCATTAACACATATTTTTATTGTGTTTTACCATTTACATTAATAGGATTGATTTGAGAATGTTGGTACACGATTTCCAACCACTTTAAAGATAGTAATATTGATTTTTTTTTTTTTTTTTTTTTTTTTTTTTTTTTTTTTTTTTTTTTTTTGAAGTTGACTTGACTGGACCCTCCCCCACAAGGCCAAATTCTAGATATGCCACTGGTTTCTTGACAAAAATATATTTTTTGATAATTTCTAGTTTCAAGTGATTCATGGCCTAGCCTGTAGTTCTAAAGTGGTACTAAGCTTATTACTACTACTTCGGCGATATAGCTTAAAGTCGGGCCCTGGTTTTCTTTACCTCTGTCCAGTGCTGGCTCATCCATAAGGGCTGCAGGGCTGCAGCCCTCCCTAAAATTTTCAAGGAAAACTAATTACCACATTTAAATAACTTTTTATTTAGGAAATTATGTATTCTTCAAAGATTTGCCAGTATAAGAAATACATTTTTATATTCGCGTTCAGCCACAACTGATGGTCGTGTAAATTGATGCGTGTATGTGGCAGGCAGTCTGTGCCCTACTTAGACAAGTCTGCGTTGCGTCTGCGCTTGAGGCACATGGTGGGTGAACGCTTTGTTAACAAGCCAAACCTGGGCTGCATTCAGTCCAGCCCAAGGCTGTCGAGAAGTCGAACGTGTGCATGCAAATCTTTTGCTGATGGAGTGTTCCGTGTTTGTAGACTGTGCTAATTTCTATCATTGCATTTTTAAAACAAATATGAATAAAAATAAAAGTAGTGTTTTATATTTGAAAAATATCAGCTTTTCATCATTACTGTAGCAGAGAAGAATGAAAAGAATTTAGGTCGCGAGACTCCTAATTTATTAATTTCTCAATCATCGTCAAGCAGAAATCAGACTTATTGTAGGAAATTTAATGTGTCCATTCCAAACATAAGTGGTTGTGTGGCTGTCCTGAAAAGACACCGCTATTTTGCTTTCCTTGTTTATTATTTGGAGGTGATGCAAGTTGGAAAAGGTTGGAGTGAATGATTTAAAACATTTAGGTGAGAAAGTAAAAAAGCACAAAAATTCAGCAAAACATATGAAGAATGTAATTGATTTAGCTATGTTAGGAAAAGTAAACATTGCACGTCAGTTAAGTGACGCTTACAAACAACAAACAAACAAACACAATGAAAAAGTGAGACAAAATCGAGAAATTCTCTTGAAAATTATTGACTGCATCAAGTTTTGCAGAAAATTTGAGCTTCCATTACATGGTCACGATGAAACTTCACGGTCATCGAATCCTGGTGTATTTCGAGGATTGTTAGAATTTGCTGGAAAGTTAGATGAGTCTCTTAAAAGTCATTTTATGAAGTCAACAGTGTTTAAGGGAACATCTAAGACAATTCAGAATGAAATTCTAGACTGTATCCTTGAGGGGCGTCGTGATGAAATATGTGCTGAAATTAAACAATCTAAATTTTTATCAGTAATGTCGGATGATACATCAGATGTGTCAGGTCTACACAGCAAGTTATTGTTTTTCATTATAAACTTAGCGGAATTGTGCATGAAAGATTCTTGGGATTTTTTTAACCCAAAATGCTGAAGTGTTAGAAGAATGCATTTTGGAACAGGTAAATATAGTCCTGAATGGCAACAGTGACAAACTTATAGCTCAGACTTACGACGGAGCCCCCGTTTTTAGTGGCGAGAAGGGAGGTGTGCATAAAATAATTCAACAGTCACACAAATATGCACATTTTGTGTACTATTATGCACATCAATTAAATTTAATTATAGAAAAGGCAGCATCACAAAACTCACAAGCTTGTATTTTTTTCAGTAGTCTTGCCGCTATACCTGCATTTTTTCGAAGTCACCCTCACGATTATCTATTCCAGACAGTATTTCTAAATGAATACCTCAAGTATCAAAGACAAGATGGAATTTTTAAAGCCAGTTAGTGAACACCGTTTTTGAAAACAAGGAAAGTCTAATAGTATGCTTTGAGAAATTTCAAATTAACCAAAATCATTCAACTGTGCAAGCGGCTGCAGGTATTCTCCGTGTGCTGAATGACCAGGACTTCAACTTTTCTCATCACATCATGTCTCATGTGGATACTTTATATAACCAGCTGTAGCATCATAATGCAAACTCCAGTAGTATCTATAATGCAGTCAATAAATTTCTTGAGGCAATCATGAATGAAAGAAATAGACTTCATTCTGTTACTGACCAACAAGAAGACACTCCACTCATGAAGAAAAGGAAAACGTTATCGTATAATCTTGTCTCTGCAAAGGAGGTGTGTGATATTATTTGTTATCAGATAAAAGAGAGATTTTCTTTTAATAAACATCTGTCAGCAGCAAAACTGTTAAATTTCTCCCTCTCCAAACACAATATAAGTTCTTCACTCGAATTTGCTGAAACTATTGAAACTTACCTTTCTTGTGTAAAGAACGTTTGGAAACTGAACTATCTGTTTTGTACGAGAGGCAAGAATTCCGCAGTAATTCAGAGGTTATGAAAACTTACAAAGTCGTGTTGGATACAGGAATTGCCGAGTCCTGCACAGAAGTGTTCACTCTGCTCCAAATAATTCTAACTACTCCCATGACTACTGCTGAGCCTGAGAGGTACTTCTCCACATTGAAAAGAGTTAAGAGTTTCCTAAGAAGTACAATGACACAAGAGTGTCTTGCTGCTTTAGCAATGTTAAGCACAGCAAAAGAAATGATTGAAAATATTAGTTTAATTTTAATGGCAAAATTATCAATATAAGTTTTCCAGTTGCAAAGAAAGGAGAATGGACTTCATGTTTAAATAAAATTGTGAAAGAAATAGTGATTTATTTCTGATTTTATTTAAGAACATAACCCACTATTATATTTTCATTTGAAAATTTTTATGTCTATTATAACCTCTTCTCTTGAGTTATAACAGAACTAACGAATTTACTTTGGTTACTTTGGGAACCCAAAGTAATTGGTTCTGCCAATTACTTCAGGCTGCCTTATTCGGGACGAGCTGAAATTAAAACAGAACAACACACAGTAAATATAAAAGGAATCAGGGAAGGGAAAACCGTTGATTTATGTACTCAGTATATGTGTGCAACAAGAAGATTTCCCTTTATTAAACATTTAAAAAAACAAATGACATTTACTCAAAAGACAGATCCCATTACATTATTAATTAAATTATTAAATTATTTAAATTGCATTATATAGACTGCGGGATCACAACAAATTATATTTAGCTTTTCCCCGGATCCGGGTAACCATTGGTATTTAGTCTTTAAACTTTTAATTATATTCAATTCAAGATAATAGCTTGCAAGACTGTTACTTTTACTTTTACTTTTACTTTTAAGTTTCATTATTATTCCATTTGAAGAATGGTATTAATTATACTACGTTACGTTAAAATCTAAACTGTTACAATTGTAAGAAGCCTGAATAGTTACAATTAAATTCTTAGATTTAAATTTTTATATTCTTATAAAGTCAATAGTCTCTGAAAGTCTCTTTAAGAGAGTATTGTGTTACAATTACTATTATTATTATTCCTCGATAGACGTGCTATCGAGTCACCTTTAATTTGGGATGTAGAAATCTCCTCCATATGGTTACATCTTGGGAATCCGAAGAGCGTCGTCCTCGTCTAGGTCTGGTCTCAGTTGTTCACGGCTTAAACATCTGCAGGATAGAGTGGGCCTTCTACACAGGTACTCGTTGATTCTCAGATGTCTCGAACTGCATTATCGGTCGGGTCTACTAGAGTTGTAATTCTGATGATTCATGTCTCCAGGTAGGATGTTGTGAAGAGTCGTCAATCGGAGAAGATAGCTGTTATAGTTACTAACACTCGTACTATTTGTTGTCACATATTTCTTCCTGTTACAACGTTTTTTAATTTTTCTTATTCTTAACGTTACATATTACACTCTTTTGTAGCAGTTAGTAAAATACATAAGAATTAATCCAAACTAATAACCAATCACATAACATTTCAACAGAGCATTTTGCTCGTGCGTGTGCACTGCTTGGAGTCGTCATTGCGAGAGAGAGATTTTTCGTCCGCTACCACTGGTACAGGACAATAGGTAGTGGGGTGTTTATTCCGCGAGAATATAGTCCCGGTCTCTCTCTAAATAAAACTTTTTATTTATACAAACTATCGCTAGATAAAAATACATCATTTAAATTAGTTGTTTTCGTGACTATCTGTGTCTTCAGATTCTTTAATTATTAACATTATTTTTCTATATTATTTTAATTACAGAAGACTCGGTAAACATGTCGAGTCCGGTATCAACAGGTAGGCGCCTGATAACAAGCAAAGGGTTAAATGCGACAATAATAATTATTTACAATATATCTTTTCTTTACCGTTTCTTTGCCCTTATTAATTACTACTTCCATTCACACTTAGTACCTACATGTTTTTTATTATCATTGTGAGATTTAAATGGTTAGTTGTTCGCAACTTAAAATTTTTTTTTTTTTCTTTATTTTTATAATTGTCATAATTTAAATCGTCACATACTCCGCCTCTTAACCAACACCGACTCCGGAAAATTTGGTTAGATACGTACCGAGAGTATGCTTGGGGAGTACAGTGAGAAATTTCTCTATTATTATCATTATTTATTATTAGTGCAAGGTTTGTTTTTTCTATCTCTCTTTAAATGATCTTGTTCTCATTTAAATGTTCCCCCTTTGTGAAATTCCCTTTTTCTCACTTCTTACAGTACTAACTTATAATACTAATTTCCCTAATTTCAGCAACTCACAATATCGTGGCCCGACTGACATCAGCTTACTCTAACACTACAGGTTAGCTTTCAGCATTCATAAATGATCTCTTGGCTCTCTTGGCTCATCATTATCCTTTTCAGCCGGCGCCGTTGTGACTCGTTACTTAACATGTATATAATTCTATCTTGATTATACACCGGTATATAATTCTATCTTGATTATATACCATAGACTTACTTTTAAATAATCCAAAGAGGGTCACATACTACACTCTTGATTATAGTTACTTGGAGAGAAGCGGAATTTCACGAGGATACTTCTCTTTTAACTCTTTAACAATAACCAGACAAACTATGCGGAGGGGGGACACTTTACACACTGCATAGTATTTCACACGCGGTGGCATTCATTGTTTAGGGAGTGCTACCGTTTATACAATAGAGAGGGTGGCTGCTTAGTACAATCCTGAACACGCATTATTTCTTCTAACTGGCCACCACAACTGGGGTGCTTACTAATCTACGTTACTTGTATTATTATTACTCCTTTCTCTTACTTCTACGCTACACTTCACACAATTAGTTTAAATCAAGAATTAATTAGCCTTATTATTTAAACAATTATTATTCTCTTTATTCTGATTTACTTTCTTTATAATTTATTAATTACTTTGGAGCATTTACGAAACGCACCTAGAATTATTTACTATCTACTACCATATTATTTAGAATACTCTTTATTTACTTTGTTTTGGGACTTGGGGTATAATACTTTATCTAACAAGGGAGGGTTAACTAAGTCATTTATTCATTTGAACTTTAAGTCACAATATTATTCGCTTTACTATACTACACAATTATTTCCTACACACTTTAGTACATGGTAAACGTTTATTAACAGAGGTAATTAAACATAGCATTAGTTTTTTTTATTTAAGCGATCAGCTGTTTCGCTGGAAAGTAGGTTAGACTAGTTTTAAACAATGGCATAGTTTTGCTTACTAAGGGGATAAGTCAACTCGAGGGAGAATATTTCTCTATTGTTCCATTTAACAATAGCTAACGGACACCTTATTAACTTGCACTGGCTTGCTTCAAAAGGGGTGGCGTGTGCAATACGTACGCAATGTTACGGCCCGTTACCAAGCTGAGTTTAGTTACACCTTTATAATTATAATTATACTAACGTGTTATAATAATTTACGATATTATTAAACCTTTTATTTTAAATGACTAATCATTTATTTCTTATTATTTACTTTACTCAGATTTAAGAAACTTCGTATTTTATTTGTTTAGCTCGGTTGTTTACTTCGGGAATCATCTTTTCATAAAATTAATTAGTACACTTGTTTTGTTTAGTCAGTAGTTTATATAACTCATCGTGTCAATAGAAACACGAATTACACATTTATGCAGGCTTGTACAGGAAAACTACAGGTCTTAAATTGTCGCAAAATTGACGTGTTAGAGACTGAATACTTTGACACGTACATACATGAATTGGTATAATACAATCTAATCTTTTCACGTATAATTATATACGAGTATGTGCGTAATCTCACACAAAATATACACTTATAAATATCGTCAATATTATTCATATATGCTACTTAGCCTCTTTCTTTTTACATACAATTTCCTAACTGAGTGCATAGATATACAGAGTAGAGTATTTTACAATTGACACTAAGTACACTAAGCATTTACACAAAATGAAACCAAAAACAGTGGCGCATTTTAATAATAAAATTTATTTACTTGTTTTTTTTTGTTTTAATTTTCAACATATGTCTGAAATCTTTTATTACTGGGCAAGGGGTCACACATTTTTTTTAATACAATAGAGGGAGGTGATGTATTGTCTAACGCAACTTTGAGCTAGGGTGACAAGGACACTCTCACACATGCTTGGACAAGAATTAAACTGGTTTGATTTTGTTTACAAACAGACATGTTGTTGAATGAGCTTTTGACAAGCACATACCTGATGTTATATCGAATACACGGGGCATCTTTAGTTAATATTATGTTCATTGCTATATCTAAATAATAATTAAAATTACCTATTTACAAAACTATTATAATAACTATTATCGTTTAATTTTATTTAAGATTTTAGACACATTTAAAGTACATGAGTAAATAAATCAACAGATTATGGTCCGGGTTAATAGGCACAATTACTGCTTAATAACACAAGTCACAAAATATCTTTTTTTTTTTTTAATTAGCAGCAAAATTTTAACTAATTAGCAGAGTGGCGCAATTTATAACCTCTTCTCTTGAGTTATAACAGAGGGAACCCAAAGTAATTGGTTCTGCCAATTACTTCAGGCTGCCTTATTCGGGACGAGCTGAAATTAAAACAGAACAACACACAGTAAATATAAAAGGAATCAGGGAAGGGAAAACCGTTGATTTATGTACTCAGTATATGTGTGCAACAAGAAGATTTCCCTTTATTAAACATTTAAAAAAACAAATGACATTTACTCAAAAGACAGATCCCATTACATTATTAATTAAATTATTAAATTATTTAAATTGCATTATATAGACTGCGGGATCACAACAAATTATATTTAGCTTTTCTCCGGATCCGGGTAACCATTGGTATTTAGTCTTTAAACTTTTAATTATATTCAATTCAAGATAATAGCTTGCAAGACTGTTACTTTTACTTTTACTTTTACTTTTAAGTTTCATTATTATTCCATTTGAAGAATGGTATTAATTATACTACGTTACGTTAAAATCTAAACTGTTACAATTGTAAGAAGCCTGAATAGTTACAATTAAATTCTTAGATTTAAATTTTTATATTCTTATAAAGTCAATAGTCTCTGAAAGTCTCTTTAAGAGAGTATTGTGTTACAATTACTATTATTATTATTCCTCGATAGACGTGCTATCGAGTCACCTTTAATTTGGGATGTAGAAATCTCCTCCATATGGTTACGTCTTGGGAATCCGAAGAGCGTCATCCTCGTCTAGGTCTGGTCTCAGTTGTTCACGGCTTAAACGTCTGCAGGATAGAGTGGGCCTTCTACACAGGTACTCGTTGATTCTCAGATGTCTCGAACTGCATTATCGGTCGGGTCTACTAGAGTTGTAATTCTGATGATTCATGTCTCCAGGTAGGATGTTGTGAAGAGTCGTCAATCGGAGAAGATAGCTGTTATAGTTACTAACACTCGTACTATTTGTTGTCACATATTTCTTCCTGTTACAACGTTTTTTAATTTTTCTTATTCTTAACGTTACATATTACACTCTTTTGTAGCAGTTAGTAAAATACATAAGAATTAATCCAAACTAATAACCAATCACATAACATTTCAACAGAGCATTTTGCTCGTGCGTGTGCACTGCTTGGAGTCGTCATTGCGAGAGAGAGATTTTTCGTCCGCTACCACTGGTACAGGACAATAGGTAGTGGGGTGTTTATTCCGCGAGAATATAGTCCCGGTCTCTCTCTAAATAAAACTTTTTATTTATACAAACTATCGCTAGATAAAAATACATCATTTAAATTAGTTGTTTTCGTGACTATCTGTGTCTTCAGATTCTTTAATTATTAACATTATTTTTCTATATTATTTTAATTACAGAAGACTCGGTAAACATGTCGAGTCCGGTATCAACAGGTAGGCGCCTGATAACAAGCAAAGGGTTAAATGCGACAATAATAATTATTTACAATATATCTTTTCTTTACCGTTTCTTTGCCCTTATTAATTACTACTTCCATTCACACTTAGTACCTACATGTTTTTTATTATCATTGTGAGATTTAAATGGTTAGTTGTTCGCAACTTAAAATTTTTTTTTTTATTTCTTTATTTTTATAATTGTCATAATTTAAATCGTCACACTATAAGTTTAATGCGTAAATTAAAAATTATAATTTGTTTGAATTTTAACGTGTAGGCTTTTAGTGTTTGGAACTTAAATCATAATTAATCATAATCATAAATATCATCACCAACAGCAGCAGAGCACCAAAGAGGATTGGACCAATGTTTTGTCACAGCTTCAGCTTCAATACAGGTAAAAGACGTAGTAATAGCATATAAATTTCACTAATATATGATAATGGTAAATGTTGAAAGTTGAAAACAGTAGTGCAGCCCCACCAAACTAAAATCTCACCAGCTGCCACTGCCTCTGTCCAACATTGATCTCTACCAATTCGTTATTGGTACAGGTGCAACTCCCACTTCCCATGGTTTTGTAGTTCGGTATCCTGTTTTCCCTGCCCCATTTGCCCAGCAGGTCTAAGATACTCATATGCCATCATATCTTAAACTTTTTATTATTACTTTTAATTTTGTAACAGATTTTATAATATCGTAGAATGCACGTGTGCGTGTACTTGAGTGTCAGTGCATGAGCATACATGTGCGTTTGTGAAGATATACTGTGAAAACATGTTAACAATGAGTTTCCATCAACACAAAGTGGAAAAGGGAGAATGATCTCATTTTACATTCGAGAGCGCTCCTGTGCGTGAGTCGTCTACCATGTGAGAGATATAACTGTAATTATAGTTTTCGCCTGAATATTGATGAATATGCAACCATTTCTATGTAAAATATGCACACCTAGTTTCTAAAAATGGCAAAACCTAACCTCAACACTGCTTCCGAACGTCAAGGTCAAAGCAGCTTTCCATGTATTTCTTATGGGCGAAACATGTTTGCAATGGTCCCCCCTTTGAGGTAGGAAAATTCAAACTGGTGCCAGTGAAAAACTAACTCTGCCATCTTATTCTTCACTTCTCAAAGTATATGTAACTAATTAGAAATTGCAGAAAAGTGAACGATAACTATTTTTAAGAATTATTGAAATTTAGCAATTTACCTTGAAATAGGGAACATATGTTTTGTCGCTTCGTGTTTAGAGTAACAGTTTTGACCATTTATAGTTATTTTTTAACATTTTGTGGGCTTTTATCTATATAAATTTATTGTGTATAATAATAATAAATACTTTTTTATAAATACATTAAGATATTCAGCAATTAAGATATTTTACGTCCCGCCCTCCTATTTTTGGGGAGATCAATCTCAAAAACAACAGAGTTCTGTAGGGTATAAGTATGGACATGCATGCCAAGATTTACAAAAATTGGTTGACGCATTACAAAGTTATCATGAGACATACCCAAGAGAGACTGGCAGAAAAATGCCAAATGGTCAACTTAAAATTGAGAACTCACTTCGCTCGTTCAACGATATTGTTAATTTTGAAATATGAATGAGGAGATCTTGGCTAACAGATTAGAAGTAATAATAGACTTTTTACATATGTCCTTTTATAATTATCTTGTTATACTTACCTTCAGAAGTGGAAACCGTTTATTACTATTATGTTGCTTACATTTGTTTAAAACAATTAATGGTTATTAAATTAAAATTTTTAAAAACTGTTAGAATGTTTATATACGGTTATGACTGTGTTTCAGTATATTGTTCAGTAGTATTTTTTTTTGGTATCGTCCATCTCAGAACCACATGCTAATTTCAATTCCTTATTCCTTGTTCTTCTCTTTCTCTCCAATATTCTTTCATCTTTTCACTGTGTCTCTTCTTCCTGTCTTCGGTCCACTTTGACCCTACGTTTTTCTCTGTCCTACCCTGGACTCCTTCCATTTTTAACACTTTTGCCCGAAAAACTTCTCTTTCAATTCCTTCTTCTGTGTTTATATTATTTTTTTCTAAATCCTTTTTGACTTCTTTAATCCAACTTTATGTTGACTTCTTTCCCCACAGATATTTGAAGATGTGTTTTGTTAACCTATTGTCGTCATTCTATATAAATGTCCAAAAAATACTACTCTTTTTTCTCACTGTTTCTGTTATATTTTCTATACGTTGATATATTTCATCATTACTTCTTAATTTCTAACCTTCTGAAGTTTTTCGTGAGCCTAATACTTTCCTAATAATTCATCTTTCCAATATTTCTAGTTTGTCTAAATTATAATTCAATGCTAGACATTCACTTGCATATAGGCATTCTGGCCTCACTACTGTACTGTAATGCCTTATTTCACATTTTTATATATATACTTTTTATTGTAAATGTCTTAAGTTATACCATATGCTCTTTCTATTGTATGAATCCTTTCTTCTACAGCAGGTTTTTCTAAACCATTCTCTTGAATTATTTCACCTAGATACTTAAACTTTCTAACCCTCTCTATTCAACCAATATTCGTTAGCAGGAATTTTGGCACATTTTTAATGTTCATGAGAAACTGTTTTTTTCTGCAGAAATTCTTAAGCCTGTTCTAATGTATATGTCTTGTGTTACTGCAGATGTCAGATGTTCGGAAAGTATAGCAAAGTCATCTGCAAATCCCAAACAGTTTATTTCAATATGTTTGTTCCTTCTTCCCAACAGTTCAGTAGTATTTATTATTAAAGATTTAAAGTCTATACAACAACTTTAAAGACTGAACAAAAAATTATCTAGCCTACAAAATGATGATAAGAATTTCCCATATTTCACGTAACTTTATTTAAGCTCAGATTTAAGGTCAGTCATCTACTTATTTTTGCTACCACAGGGGAGAGAGTACAATATATGGCTATAAACTTGCTTGCAGCTAAAATAAGAGATAAAACAGGTGTCTGGATGGGCATCTCAAAAGATCTCATTGCGCATGTGTAGCTTTGATTCATCACATGGTTGTATGTCATGGTTGCTCACCTCTCACCCCACTTCCTGCACTACCTTCCCTGCCCTACACTACGATCTGCATAAACCATTTCATGTCTTATTATTTTACCCGTACATAATGACTGAACAGCCCTGTAATGATCTGCTCAGACTTCAGGCTCCCATGTACAACAGGTCTGTTATTATAACAAGAAGGCATTCAGGTTTTGTTTGACAATTTATTCAATCAGTGATAATAATCATTATGTGATACAATAAAAGAAAACATACACACACAAAATATTTCTTTTTTATATGGATAAGTTAAAACTTGTTTTCAATAACGTCCAAACAGCTTTAGTGTCAGAAGAAAAAATTAGTTTTGGCTGGAGCTGAAAAACAAAACAAAAATGCATCGTAAGACAATCACTATCAAATATGTCTTAACTATGGCTAATATTTTTCAGCTAAGATAAAAAAAGCTTCTTCTAAAATTAAATTCAAATTTTTCTGGACTTAATAATGTTAAATTTTAGAATGTATAATGTAGGTTCATAAAACAAACATATAATGGGATTGGATTGGATAATAAGAGTATAGATCGAGTGTCACATTTCCATTATCTTGGTTGTGACATCGCTTTTATGATGTGGTTCATGATGGTGACCAAAAGTTGACCAACTTTCAGTCACTATGTGGAACAATTCATCAAGCTTTATCGAGGAAAACAAGAAAAGATTTGGCTTGACTACAATTGTATAAGGTAATGTCTGTGCCAGTGTAGTTGTATGGTTCTGAAATTTGGGTTCCAGTGAAGAAACATCTGACCAGGATACAGGGATCGGAGATATAGTTCTTGCTGTTAAAGGCTGCACATAAACAGAGGCACATTTATGGAGGGGGCAAATGGGACCAGACCCGCCGCCAGAGGGTCGAAAAAAGTTGATGAATTTTGTTGATCTCATAGTGTTAGCCTGTTTAATTATTTTTTTCAGCTGTGTATGCTAAAATAGTAGTAACCCTTTTTAAATATACAAGCAGGTTTATTGCACAGCATTAGCATATACATTTGTAACGGGGCTAAAAAGAGGGGTTTTTATTTTATTAAAAAATCATAAATTTATTTTCCATCTGTGTGGCCAGTCACATGTTAAATAAAAGTGTCGGCAAACAAAGTAACAATGATGTGAAGTTTGAACGAAGTCGGGCGTTGGAATGCGATGTGTGTTTGCCAACGGAATTGAATTCCAAGAAAACAGGTGATGTGTTACACACTAGTGCGCGCAACCATGAGCACGTGCGCGGACAGGACGCTGAGACCAACATGGCTTTTTTGTAAAATTGGTTCGCCATGCGCTCGGTAGCACGCGGAAATGTAATTGAAACTACGCCTATTTGAGTGACGTAACCAGTGGCAGTAAAATTTCGTTAACGCTTTGGGAGCACTCACAACCCATGTTCCCGGTGCCACTACTAACAATTTGCCACATGAAGGCTGTGAACGACGGCGAAATTTGGTAGCAAGAAAGGCAGTGACTTCCGCCCACATGTAACGGCAGTCGATCTTCAGCCGCGGCGTCGGCTAGCCGCCCGCTAAGACTCAGGAGCCCCAAATAAATTCTTTCAATTGTAAAAGTTTATAGTAAAACAATAGTTCGGAGTGGCGTAAGTGGAGTGAAAGAAAAGAAGAATTGAACAGGTGGTGAACGGACATGATATTCAGACATGTACGTAGTGCGGAACGATGTGAGGTAGGAAACGAAGAGTTAAGTAGGCGACGACCCATTTGTCAGAATTATTTCAAATGTGAAAGAGCGCTCGCTAAGATAAGGGAACATTTTAAATGTGTGTGAATGAAGTGTGTGTATGCAAATACTGGGCTGTCTTTATAAATTTATCTACATAAAATTTAGCATATCAATTACCATCTCAATACCATATGATTGATTGTATTTCTATTTTGTATAATTTTCAAAGAGAAAAGAAACAAGTAAGAGGAACAGTAAACATATTTGTTTCATAATATAAAATGTGCTAGTTTAGTTATTGCGCCATAACCATTTCCTATTCTGTGCTGACAACCTCGTCTAACGTTCTAGGGGTTTTCTGAGTTTTAAAGGTAGTCAGATAGCGGGATTTTTATAAGGGCAAGAGTGTAGAGGTTTCGATATTAAACCATAAAAATATCATGGCGACCTGGGCAGTTTAATAAGGTAAGTTTAACGGGGACTATGACGGTAAGTAAAATTCTGGCAGCGGTGAGTGCAAGTCGTAGTACTATATTAGTGTATTATTTTAAGAAATGATAAAAGAGCAGTATCTTTACAGTGGCGACCCTGCCAGGATCCTGATATAATTTTATACGAGGTAGACCTATTTTAAAGCACAGAAAGTAGGATTTGGTAACGGCGTATTTGTAGAAATTACCGTATATTTACATTAAATTAGGTTATGTTTTGGTAACGTAAATGTTGGGTTTACTTCCACGTAATAATAACGATTTTATGTAGTGGGTATTTGTAGTTAATGTGTATAATTATTGAGCAATAGAGGGGTTGTAGTTTTATAAAGGGTATTATATAAAAAATTGCATAAACATGGCTGATGTAAGAGAAACCGAAGAAGTCGGGTGTTCAATGATGAATATGATGAACTTTATGAAAACCATGTTTGAGAATATTAATAATAGATTTGATGTTAAATTTGAGGAACAGAGTAGAAAGTTTAATGAACTTAAAATTGATATTAATGAGGTAAAAAATCAGTATGAGAGTAAGTGTAACGAATTGAAACGAGATATTGAGAAAGTGGTAGAGTCAGTAGGGGAACAAATTAAAAGTAAAGCAACTCAGATAATTAATAACAAGGTGGGTAATAATGATAATTGTAGTAATAAGGTAACAAGTGATAACAATGATGTTGAAAGGGGTAATGTAATTGAAAATGTGGTATCAGAGAGTGATGATAATGAGGTTAATTACAAGTCTGAGAGTGAGAGAGAAATGGGTTGCAAAGGGGTAGAAACAGATGTTGATAAGATAGAGAGAGAGTATGAAGATAGTGTACAAGTAGAGGGATGGCAGAGGGTAAATTTTTTTCAAGGTGTTGTGGGGTGTGAAGAAAAGTCTTCACGAAGGTATTGGGTAGAAAAGTGTTCTAATAATAATTGTTTTTTGAAATTTTTTGTTGTTCCTGGAGAAAGCACGAAATGTTTTAATGTAGCAGTACCCTCTGCATGGAGTGAGAGTGAAAATGTGAGATGGTGGTATGATGAGAGATATTTAGATAGTGAGTTGTGTGTAGATAGAGAGATAGAATTATATCAGTTAAAGAGAAATTATGAGTTGAAAGAGAGGTTAGAATTGAAGGAGATAAACAAGATGAAATGCTTACCTGGTGAAAGAGAGATAAATGATTATTTTGATGATACCTTTATAAACAATAAACACTTACCTGTAGTAGAGGAATATAATGAGAAAATAAATTACTTTATGTTGAACAAAAATATGTACGGAGACAGAATTGAAATTACCCATGTAGACGGGTTTTATGGATTAATAGATAATAATGGTGTCAAATATTATGTTGATAATAGTCATTATAATAATAATAATAAATGGAAGCTTGATAAAAATGATGTATGTTTTAAATATATCAGATATTTATACGACGATGGAGGGTAGATTAAAAAAATCAATAAATGGACATTTTAAATATTTTAATTTATGGTTATGACTTGCTGAATTAGGAAATGAGGTGTGGAAAACGGAAAAATAATGACAAAGATTTGTAAATAAATTTTAGTGAAATTAATTGTGTTTGTATGGTAACAAGTATGTAATGTGAACAGTATGTGTGTAGTAGAAATTGATGTAGGCCTAATAATAATAATAACATTTTGGTAGACCAAATAAATAACAAGAATAATTAAAGAATGGTAATTGTTTTAGAGTAAAGTAATTGAAATATGTTGTGTTCTTGAATAATTGATGGAATTAAAGTAATTGGAAATGTTTAAATATTTTTGATTAATTTACAATGTTATAATTGAATTGTGCTGATGAATTTAAATTATTTTATGAGATTTAAATTTGATAATAATTAATAAATAAATAGATGCTAAATTGTGTTTAGTTTATGGAATAACATGGTTGGTAAAATGTTTCAGAAGGTACATGGAGTTATTGGTGTTTGGTGTTGGTATTTTGTGTTTATGACAGTATGTGAGTGATGTACTGTAAGTATGAATTTTATAATGCAATTTAAATAAAGCAAAATGTTCAATGTTTAAATGAAAAGTATATGGTAATGACTAGATAATTTTGTGTATCTGTATTAATTGTATGCAGTATGTTAGATATAAGGATTGTAAAAATATGTATTGTTGAATGGTATCTATAGTAAGGTCATTCACCTTGCCAAGAAAATCAGCTGATTGCTGGAATTATAAATGTAGTATGTCACTTCTAACTGATTTGCAAATTTTTCAATGTAATTAACTGTTTGAATATAATTAAAATTGAATATAGTTAATGATTGAATAATATATTTTCAATGTGTTTGATAGATTGGGAATTAAATGGTAAACTGAGTTGAGCTAGTTTTGAATTTTCAATGGTAAAGGTACTGTAAAATGCGGTAAATGTTAGAATTTGGGTGATTATTATTTTGTTAGGACATTTAAATCAGTCCAAGTTAAGGTTAAAAGGGGAGTTGAACAAAGTAAGCTTATGGTGACTAAAAGTAATGTAGAATTTGAGAGGTAATAGTGACACAGTAGCCATGGAGAAAATATGTAGAGTAATGAGTGATATATTGAGGTAATAAATAAATGGAGATATTTTGTAGATGAAAGTGATGTATTGGGAGAGTAATTAGTTGATGGGGAATTTTGTAAGGGGGGTGGTGTGATAAGGAGTCCTCAACGAAAAGCGTTGTGGCGGGAAGGGAACCGATTAGCGCCGGAAAGGGTTACCTAGGGAGGGTCCAGGAACCAAATAAGGGAATGAGCATTGGGAAGGGAACACACATCCTGAGTACAAAGGGGTAGAGAGTATTTTGTTATAAGGGTAGAATGATGCGAAATGAGTTAGAGTAGTAAGTTAGAGGTAGAGAATGGTTGGTAGATGTTTTGATAGATTGGTGTCAGACAGGGTAAAGCTGTTAAGCGAGTATTAGAGTCAGAAGGGGGTAAGATTATATATAAATGCCAAGTTATAAATCGAAATGTTGTTGTGAGTAAATAAGAGTCACCCAAACTAATTGAGTAGGAAAATATTAAGGAAACAAAGTCATAGTTAAAATATAAAAATAATTGAAACAAGTGACAGGTTCTAATAGAATTTGAGAATAGTATGAAGCTATAAAATGTGTCATTTTTGGTCAATTGAAATGTAAATTTTATTGTCTATTGTAAGATAATAATAACCATGTCAATTTTAAATGTCTTATTTTATTATGTTGTACTATGTTCGAAGGTAAAAATTTTAAAGATGTTTCATGTATTTTATGATGTAGCTTTGTGTAACATATGTATGTCAAGGTCGTTCACTTGACCCAGAGAGATCAGCTGATGGTTGATGTTATAGACAAGACCAGTTTCTAGCAATTGATTGATGCAATTTTGTTGCTTAATTGAATTAAATGATTTTGATTTTTTCTGTGATTGGTAAAAATGATATTTTGATAAATTTAATTTTTTTGGGAAAAAAATTATTTTTCCGCCTGCCATATAAGTGATGTTTGAGTTTCAAGTATATTATTGTTTATGTGCGTTACTAGTGTTTATTGAATTATACTGTTTAGAATATATGTGTAAAAAAATGTTAGAGTAAGTGAATTCATGTTTTAATAAGGTGTTTAATTTGTTTTTTCTTTAGGATTGTTATTAGTAGTGAAGAAAATTGATAGGGTTGATAGATTCATGTAAAAGATTTTTTTATTTTTTGAGTTTGAGAAAGTAATGGAGATATAACAATTTGATTTTAAACATAAATGAATTTTTGAATTTAAAGATAAATATGTTATGAATTTTAAATAAGGAATTTGTTAGGATGTATTAATGAATATGTGTACGCGCCCAATACTTGCTAAAGGCAACCCAGTGTGCATGTAAGGGGAAATATATCGGTTGAGGATTTTGCATGGTATAAGACCAGGGTTTTGATTTTGGGGTAGAATGATAGAAGGTTAGGTACGCTGTGGTGCGTGTCTGTTCGATTTTATGGTGTTGGGATCTCGTATAGATAAGTCCAGTAATCTCGTTCAGGTGCAGCCATAGTCGCCGAGCTAGGGGGGTAGTTTACCCATGATGCGTTAAGAATTAATGGGGGGTTGTTGGCACCATATCCTCTCCGATCCTCTTAGGGGTTTAGCAATGAGAGTTCTTCTGTTCCAGCAGAAGATCTCTCATTAGGGGGGTATTGTAATGGGGCTAAAAAGAGGGGTTTTTATTTTATTAAAAAATCATAAATTTGTTTTCCATCTGTATGGCCAGTCACATGTTAAATAAAAGTGTCGGCAAACAAAGTAACAATGATGTGAAGTTTGAACGAAGTCGGGCGTTGGAATGCGATTTGTGTTTGCCAACGCAATTGAATTCCAAGAAAACGGGTGATGTGTTACACACTAGTGCGCGCAACCATGAGCACGTGCGCGGACAGGACGCTGAGACCAACATGGCTTTTTTGTAAAATTGGTTCGCCATGCGCTCGGTAGCAGGCGGAAATGTAATTGAAACTACGCCTATTTGAGTGACGTAACCAGTGGCAGTAAAATTTTGTCAACGCTTTGGGAGCACTCACAACCCATGTTCCCAGTGCGCCACTACTAACAATTTGCCACATGAAGGCTGTGAACGACGGTGAAATTTGGTAGCAAGAAAGGCAGTGACTTCCGCCCGCATGTAACGGCAGTCGATCTTCAGCCGCGGCGTCGGCTAGCCGCCCGCTAAGACTCAGGAGCCCCAAATAAATTCTTTCAATTGTAAAAGTTTATAGTAAAACAATAGTTCGGAGTGGCGTAAGTGGAGTGAAAGAAAAGAAGAACTGAACAGGTGGTGAACGGACATAATATTCAGACATGTACGTAGTGCGGAACGATGTGAGGTAGGAAACGGAGAGTTAAGTAGGCGACGACCCATTTTGTCAGAATTATTTCAAATGTAAAAGAGCGCTTGCTAAGATAAGGGAACATTTTAAATGTGTGTGAATGAAGTGTGTGTATGCAAATACTGGGCTGTCTTTATAAATTTATCTATATAAAATTTAGCATATCAGTTACCATCTCAATACCATATGATTGATTGTATTTCTATTTTGTATAATTTTCAAAGAGAAAAGAAACAAGTAAGAGGAACAGTAAACATATTTGTTTCATAATATAAAATGTGTTAGTTTAGTTATTGCGCCATAACCATTTCCTATTCTGTGCTGACAACCTCGTCTAACGTTCTAGGGGTTTTCTGAGTTTTAAGGGTAGTCAGATAGTGGGATTTTTATAAGGGCAAGAGTGTAGAGGTTTCGATATTAAACCATAAAAATATCGTGGCGACCTGGGCAGTTTAATAAGGTAAGTAACGGGGACTATGACGGTAAGTAAAACTCTGGCAGCGCTGAGTGCAAGTCGTAGTACTATATTAGTGTATTATTTTAAAAAATGATAAAAGAGCAGTATCTTTACACATTTGAAATGAAATATAATAAAATCAATTCAGTCAACAAGTATCTTGTAAACAATGTTTCAGTAACACGTGTTATTACCGTTTACTTTAATGGGACTGATTTCAGGATGTTATCACACGTTTTTCAGCCACTGTAAAGGTACTAACATTGATTAACCTTAACTTGTTTTTTTCTTTAATATGAAGCCAACTCGACCCCAGACCCTTCCCACAAACGCCAAATTCTAGATATGCCACTATGCATGAAGAGATAGACTCTACAATGATGGACATTTACAAAGAGTTGAACTTTTTTAATATCAAAGAGTGTATTGCAGAAAATAAAGAAAGATGGATTATTGCTCATCAACGGGTGGGACAATTGAACTGACAGTGAAGGGGTAACATTCCTATACATTCCAAACGTTAAACTACATTCACCAGACTCTAAGGAGATTCTCCACAGATTCTTCAGGCACTCTTTACAGATTCAACAGAAAACCCTCACAGATATGTCTCATCGTTGCTAATAAATTTCAGTCCATTTTAACTAAGTGCACGAGATGTTTAAGTATATAAATAACTCCTACCACACCAACTCATCATTCAGTGAGTATAAGTCTCATTTGTAAACAGCCTGGTAACTGGATCAGTTAGTTTGTCATTTAGTTTAATTATTCACTTATTTGTTTGCTTTATATGTTTTTGATTATGACAGACTAATTAACAAAATTAACTCAAAATTAAATTATCTTAAGAATTATTTTAAGGAACAAACTGAGCGATTGTGAGGAAGTGTGCTGCCCATTTTTTACCATGGCACGTGTAGTGAGTTATCAACCAGGGAAGCTAAAAATAGTTTACTTGTCAGTGTTCGTGAACGAGTTCCGCTTTGGTTCACAAAAATCAATGTCAAATTGTCCTCTCATGTGAACTGATAAGTTTCGAGTCACGTGCAGAGTCCAGTTCTGATTGGCTGAATTTTGGGCATTAATTCATAGACTTTTTGCGTTACGCAGGGTATAAAACTGATGAGAGCGCTGGGAAGTACACACTCTCGTTTTTCACTTGTTCACTTTTTGGCGTTCTTGCGCATTCTCCGTACATCCTCTGTCTACGATGGAGCCACATCAAAAGCGTAATTACAACTTTGTTTTGTTTTGTTTTACTTTGTTCAAACTTAAAGCATTAATTGATTTTGGATAATGAATTATTTATATTCAGAAGTGCTCAGTAGTGTTCAGGAATATGTATAATTGACATCTTAATCATTTATGCCTAATTTAAAGTATTAACGTACCAAATTCAGAAATATAGTTAGTAAAGCTTTTATAATAAATATCACTATTACTTTAACGACTCGAAACACTAGGTTTTTTATAAGTAAAAGCAAAAAGTTTTACCTTACAGCCTTTTTGCTTTCACTTATAAAAAACCTAGTGTTCCGAGTCGTTAAAGTAATAGTGATATTTAGTTAAGTAACGGACACGTCATGGACAACGAAATCCAAGCTTTTATGTTTTAATAAAGAATAGTCAGTATATAAAGAATGTATTTTTTTTTTATATAATATTATGTCTTAATGAAAACACTCAATAGAATTATTGTAACGAGAGTATGTCACTTCAATTATTGTTATTTTGTTCATTTGTATTGTCATTATTGTCATTTTTTCATCAAGACAAAACTTGTTAACAAACGTAGTTACTCTAATGAAATATTATTAATCTAAGTAAATGCCTTATTTAATAATGAGCCATTCCCACAGCTATCCTGTCCGCATGACTGGAGCTTTCACTTTGTGAGTCCCCAGCCCCGGGCATTACAACAATGCCAAAGAAAATCTTGATGGCACAAGTCTGTAAAAGAAGAAAGGGGGCGGCCAACCTAGGATAAGATGGTTGGATGATGTGCTAGAAGATCTCAGAAAGATGGATGTGATGAGATGGGAGTGAACAGAAGACTTTGGAGAAGATTGGTGTTGGGAGCCAAGGCTCACATTGGGCTTTAGTGCGGAAGAAGAAGAATCTGAATAACAATTATTCAAGATATACTATTCTGAAATTGTAACGGTACAGGTAATACCGTCCAGGGATATTTTGTGAATGTGGGTAATTTTATTGGTAAATTTCATGGGGGAAACGTTATTAGCGTCAAGGCCGGCGAACGAACAGCGGAAGACAGTTATTTTTAGACAAACGAACTCTGAACTTTGCATTTTGAAGTCACGCTACACAACGTCATAAGCCGAGCCCAACATACGTCACATAGGAATGCGGGAGTGTCCGCTAACTTGCCGAGACGGCGTCAGCAGTCTGTCTGCGCTTGGTTTAAAAAGGTCAGTCGCCAACCAACATATAGTGACAACGGACATAATTTCGGGTGGGCAGCCTGAGGGTTAAATTTAAGGGCGTCCACCTGCTAAACCCAGTTGAAATTACATTCTTGTGCTGATCGGTCACAAAAAAGTTCCGCGGATAATAGTATGGGTGCGCCCAAATACTTAAAAATGTAAAGTGTAAAAGAAAACAGTCTTTATATTAATATAAAATGAAGTTTATGTAACGCCAAAAAAGTATAAAGAATGTAATAAAAAACATGGTTCGGAAAATAACTACCAGTGTCGAGTGTGCAAAAAGAAAATGAAGCAACAGATTCGGCGAGGTTAGTGACAGGAACCACCAGATACCACAAGAATGACTCCACGCGTGGAATAAAAAAATCCAGCTAAGTAACACTGGGGAGGGGTAAAACAAGATTTAAATAAGCTTAAACAAAATTCAAAAATCAAGTCTTCTAATTTTATTTGAGATCTCACAAGGGCATGGGGTGTGTACGAGTGTGTGTGTGAATGGAAATTACCTAATAAGAAGCGCTGGTTTGAGGTAAAAGTAAATTTAAGTTTGTGTTTAATTTTTTGTTATTTTGAATTTATATACAATTTTTTCTGTTTTTTCATTATGTCTATACAATCATATAGTCAAGGTATTGTTTATTGTTAAATTCATAACAGGTAAGGGAGGGAGAAAGAATATTTTGTTTGTGATGGGAAGTAAGTGATTTGAAAGTGTTTTTTTTTTTTTTTTGAAATAAAGTAATTGATGGAAAAATAAGAATTGAAATAATCTTAATATAAATAAAAGTCATTGTATCTATGTATGTATGTATGTTCCACACCTCCTCATAAACCACTGGACCGATTTCAAGCAAACTTGGCATAAGTATTTTACGCAAAGGGAGAACCAACATAGGACAGGTGTTTTTTTTCGATGGGGTCCTTTGGGGTCTTCCACATCTCCTCCTAAACCACTAGACCGATTTCAACCAAACTTGACACAAATATTTTACGCAACAGTAGAACCAACATAGGATAGGTGTTTCTTCGATACGATCCTTCGGGGGGTCCTTTGAGGTCTTCCACATCTCCTTCTAAACCACTGGACCGATTTCAACCAAACTTGGCACAAATATTTTATGCAATGGGAGAACCAACATAGGACAAGTATTTTTTCGATAAGATCTTTTGGGGGGTACTTTGGGGTCTTCCACATCTCCTCCTAAACCACTGGACCGATTTCAACCAAACTTGGCACAAATATTTTACGCAATGGGAGAACCAACATAGGACAGGTGTTTTTTTCGATACGATCCTCTGGGGGGGTCTTTTGGGTCTTAAAAATCTATTAGATCTGGTTACCATGGCAACCCAATAGAATAGATTCTGGTTGCCATAGCATTGGTGGAAGTCTCCCGCATAGGAAAAGCACGGGAGTTGTCCGACGGGCCTTCCCCGGAGTCCGTCCACAGAACCCAGGGAGTCTTAGGTCGGATCTCGCGAAAGATGCCCGGGCCAGAGTCCCAGCTCCTCGCCCGACATGTCGACGGCTTTCCCGGGCTTCGGAGAACCTTCCGTACCCCGGGGAGGTCTCTGACCAAGTCCTAGCGCGGGAGTTCGACCGGCCTGGATGCCGGAATAAGCAGGAGGTGTCTCGGCATAGGTGGAAACCTCCCGGGTTGGAAATAGCGTAGGAGTCGTCCAACGGGCCTTCCCCAGAGTCCGTCCACAGAACCCGGGGAGTCTTAGGTCGGATCCCGCGAAAGACGGCGGGGCCAGAGTCCATGGTTCTTATAAATAAAGATATAGGTTATGCTATCAAAGGTGGTGTATGCATCTTAAGAAACTTCTTATTAGTGTGAAAGTTTGAATGTAAAAGTGGATAAGTTAAGATCGAAGTAAGTTAAAAGCGAGTATAAAAAACAAAGTTTTGATAGCGAATGTATTCAGATCATAGTGTTCAGACAATATAAATGCACTTGCTTCAGTTTGAATTTAAAAATTGATAAGCTGAAATCTATAGAGGTATTGTATTGTTAGAATACGTTTAGAAGACACTAATTTAACAAATGCCTTATTTCAACATTAACACAATGAATTATAAAACGACAGTTAATTACGCAGCACGTGCAAGTACTGTAGACATTTTATTGAAAACTAATTTAGCTGTTCGCCCTCTCCCAGAGTTAGAAATCGAGCAGGAGCATCACGTGCAACAGAATTCTTCTCCACATATGAGAATACAGTTTATGACATGTTCTTAAACAAGTGCACTACAAAGAATTCCTCCAGTGAGAATGTAAACATAACAATATAAGGAAGATTATACAATATAGAAGTAATATAACGTTAGAACAAGAATAGGTGCCTATGAGCCTATGAATAAATTATGAACCCGAGCAACGCTGGGTAAATCAGCTAGTAACAAATAAAACTTAATTCATTGGAAACAAGTAAATGAATTATTTATTTCGAATAACCATTCTGCTCTCTCATTAACACGCTCAAACAAACCTTGGGTAAGTATTTGTTCATACGCAGTTGGCAATAATTCAAGATGGCGTCCGAAAGCAGACACAGGCCACAGCTGTTTTGTTTGTAAACAAGAAAAGTAAAAGTAAAAAAGTAAGTAGTAAAAAACATTACAAAATCAGTGGTTTGCCATTTTTTGAACCATTGTATTTCAAGGGGGTTTACTCAAAAACTTCTCCGGCATAAAGCATTTATAAAATGTATTTATATAATTGTGAATACTAGCGTATATTAGTATGTTTATTGGCCAAGAATACTGAATTTCTTATTTGTCCTGAGGAAAATTGGGACTCCAATATTCAAACTAGTCTTGTCGCCCCCCCCCTCTAGAAACCTAGTCTCTTCCATCTCATGCAGGAGCAGCTTCTAGTTATGCTATCGTGCACGCGTGTGTGTGTATATATGTGTGTGTGTGCGTGCTCGCGCGTCTTATGTCTACTACTTACTGTCCACAACAGCTGATAAGACGTATCTGTTCAATCCACAAGTTCCATCACCACGATAGATTCTGTAGTAACCCTAAATTTTAAAACATTAAATTATTATACTTTTAAAAGTCTAAGCATCAAACCAACAACATAACTTCATATAATGACAACACATATTTTGGTCGACAACCAGATATTATTATCAGTGGCGGCTGCCATCAGATATGTCTTTTATTACAAAAAGGCGTGTTCCAACGGGTTCTATACTATAAAAGTCACACTTACCTTTTCCCCTACTCCGGTTCCCCAGCTATTCTTGATGATCCAATAGGGTACATCCTCATTAGTCTTGGGTGATTCTGCACAAGAAAAAATATCATATAATATAATAATACTTATCTGTGGAAAAGTACCAGCAGAAAAGTAAAAGGAAAAATAGGAAAACATTTACGAACAATGGACAATCAAGAAGGGAAAACCCTGGAGAAGCTGTTCCATATTAATACCCAGCCGTGACTGTCTTGCATGAATGAAAATCGACCAGTCAAGCGAATGCACTGTTTTTGTCACAGTGGTAAACTGATAGGGATTGATAGGGAAACTGTGCAGAAAGTTTTAACTGAAGACCTTGGCATGCGCAAGGTGTGTACCAAAATGGTACCAAAGGAGTTCACCAATGAACAAAAGCAAAGGAGGGTTGAAATGTGCACAGACCTGTTGCAGAGGCAAGTCGCTGTTTTGGCCTAAATAATCGCAGACGATAAAACCTGGTTTTTCGTGTATGACCCTGAAACAAAGCAACAAAGTGCCCAGTGGAAGTCACCTGATTCTACACAACTGAAAATGTTCTGTCAATCAAAAATCAATAAGTTGTTGATAAAGTTTTTTAATATCCGAGGGATTGTTCACTATGAATTTGTTCCACTAGGACAAATAGTTAACCAAGTGTACTATTTTGGAGTGCTGCAATGTTGTGTGAAAAGTGAGATGCAGACGACCAGAATGTTTTGCCAACAACTCATGGCTCGTGCACTACGACAATGCACCTGTGCACAGGCACTGTCTGTATGGGTGTTTTTGGCCAGGAAACAAATAACTTTGGTACACCACACACCATACTCACCTGACCCTGCACCCCCCCCTAATGACTTCTTTCTTTACCTGAAGGTCAAAAACGTTTTGAAAGGAAGACATTTTGATGACATTGGGGACATTAATGCTAATATGATGGCAGCTGTGAAGACCATTCCAAAAAATAAGTTCCTAAATTGCTTCATAAGGTGGAGTAGGCATTGGCTTCAGTGTATAGCTTCCCAGGGGCAGTACTTTCAAGATGATCACAGCGGTATTCAGCTACAAGGTATGCAGCATTTTTTCTGGGATGAGTTCACGAACTTAATTGTCAGACCTAATATAGTAGCAAAAAATACTGAAAATAAAGTATATCTTGTTTCAATTTCACTATAAATGGTACAATTCCACCCAAGTATGGCAGCTGCATGTATACAATGTATATAAACTAAGAGTAGGTGTCACTGATTGCAAATTGTTTTATGGATTAAGCAATTGGAAAGTTGTGTAAACATGGTAAGATAATAATGAACTGGGTACAAGAAATGGATTTCAAAAGTACTCAGCTCAAACTATCAGCATGTGTGTGGTGCATTTTCATTTATCATGTTTAAATAGGTTTTTAATAATTGTTATTCTTGTAATGGTGTTTAAACATTTAGAATATACTCACACTCTTTAAAATATTATGCTTTGCGTAAAGCACTCATATTTGTGGCAGTGGGGATTTTTGTGCTTAAGTGGGGAAATTTGTAGTACCTATGTGAGGAAAAGAGGTTTGACTAACCCATGGATGTTAATATAACTGGATGCCCAACAGGGCGCTCTCTAGTGAAGCAAATCTGAGATCACAGCAGCCATATTTAAAGCGGGCAAAAAAAGGTAAACAGACGTGGAGTTAGGTTGATTTGTGCGGACCTTTTGGAGTGTAAATTGATTTAATGCTTGCTTGACTTATGACTTCAAAAAGAAGATAAAATGCCTGACTCTTGTTGTTTTGTAGGTTGCACAAATCGACGGAAAAAAGAAGAGAACTTGGAGTTAAAAAATGAACTTATAAATCAGGAGCATGCTTTCAAAGAGCACCGATACAGCAGGGAACTGAAGCAGTTTGCCTTCACCTTAATGTAACTAGTAAATTTGGACTAGATGTTAAGGTATTTCCCAATTCCACCAATTGTCCAGATGTGGAAATAGGGTTTGATGTCTCTCATAAACTTCGATTAATCCGAGCTGTCAGTGAAAGATATTTAAAAATCAGATTGCTTTCATTTGGAAAAATTTGTACTGAAGACATTATAAAACCTGTTAGCAATCGCCACAAGCTCAGCAAGTTAATTTTATTTAATAATATGTAATTGTAAGGCACTTAGGCAGGGCTGGAAAAGATGGGAGATTGGCCCATTACAGCAAGGGGCATATCCAATGTTCCTATTGGGAACCTAACCTGACATCTCATCAAGCTATAACAATAGTAATAATCTAAATGTGTGGAAGGGTTTTCTGTAAAATTTAACAAATGTAACCTCATTTTACATAAGCATCCATTTAATAATAATTAATCTTGCCTTTGAGTGGAGCAATGCAGGAATAGTTTTCATTGTATTTGTAAACACTGAGGAAGCTCACTAGTGGAGCAAAATACTTGTCTGTGGGGTTTGAATGGATAGTGTCGGCCAGTAGTTTTATGAAATTTGTTGTCCATATGTGCAACCAGGTATTTTGTACATTCGCTTTTTGGTAAGTGTGACTATTGATTTTCAAGTCAAAGCTGTCATTTTTGTGGCACATTGAGAAGAACATAGCTCATGGTTTGTAAATTTTCTCTGTACTTCTTGCTGTAAAATATATTGTAAAATTTCTGTGTGTTTTTCTTGTTTTATTTTATATATCATTTTTGAAAGGAAGAAAGCAGCTTATTTTATGTAGATTGATGATAATAATAATAACAACAATAACATCAATTAATGGCTTTTTCTGGTAGTATGCAGTACTGGCACATTTTTAAGCCCAAGTTTCTCAAGATTTATAATTTCATTTATCTCTATAGAATTTTCCAAACTTTTACATCGATCTACCTCCCCCGGATTTGAACTCGCGAGTTCCTGGTGAGTACCGGTACCTTTTCATAAATAGCCCTAATAATAATGAAAGTTGGAAATACAGCCTTTTATTTCTAATTCTTCGTTGAGAAACTTTTGTTTTTAAATTTCATTTTACGTTCCCATAACACTATGACCCCACGGTGTCGGCTAATAAATTCTTTGATTACGAGTGGAAATAGCAAAAGATTTAACAGGTAAGTGAGAATTACCATTCGGGCTGATGGGTTTGACAAAAAATCGTATTATTCAGGACATACCGTAGCATGTACTTATCATCAAAAATAATTAATTGTCGCGTAATTCCTTTTTGGAACACTTCGGACGTCTTCACCCGGTTAGCCGCGAGATGTTTCCCAACAATATTTAAAGAGTATCTCACTCCATTCGAGACCTGTACATTTCCAATAAATAAAGTTCGGCCAGCAAATTAGCAGGTATCGTTGTATCCTATTGAAAAAAGCGCTTTTTCAATGGCACAATTATGTACCAGTTGTATAGGTAGAACTGTGGGCTCGAGATCTCTTGCCCGGGTTAAAGATGGCAGCGTGACATCACACTTGCTTCAGCTCTCACAAGCATACAGGGTTGGCAGTCGGGCATCCAGTTAGTATATAAACACCCATGAACTAACCTAGCAACATTGATACCAACCTAACCCAGATTTATTCTTGTCAAATTAACAAAAAAGTACTTACTTTCAACTCCATATCCAACAATCACAACTGCATGATTCAAGTAGTCTGGATCACAATAATCTTTACTTGGATGCAAAACTCCTTTGCATACCAGCTTTGGAACATACAAAATACATCATTACATATACTGTGGCACATTAATGATATATGTTAAGGTAGGGTGACCAAATGTCCTGTTTGAATGGGATTGTCCCTTTTCTTTGATCTTTGCCTTTAAACTTCTAAAATTTTTAAAACCTGCTAAAAAAATATATTTCAAAACAAATTAGAATGTTTAAGACTTATTATCTGTGTTGTTTCAGTACTAGTAATAATACATATCCAATATCATGTTTCCAAAAAATCAATCTTTACATTGTTAATTTCAATAGCTATGTGACGTGGGATTCTCACAAACTGCTCAATGGGTACTGTCAGCGAAAGCATAAATCTCATGATTATTAACAATGTTTCATAGGTTGTATTTTGTGAGTTGTTTTTCTGAAACAGTGTTAATTTTAACCTCAAGGAGAAACTATTTTTTTGTGGTTGGTGTTGGAGGGATAGGAAGGGGCAGAGGAGTAAGAATATCATTTCATCAAATCTGGTCACCCTACCTTATAGCTTAGTACACAAACACAAAACAAACTATGAAAGTGCAATAGATTAATATTTGAAATCCATGACCTGCTACTCTGTCACACATTACAGATTACAAAGGTAATTCTAAAATTACATCATGCATATCACGCCGAAACGCGTATGGGAGGAAACAAAGTAAGTTGACAAGTGACAGTTTAATAACCAATATTAATTTAGTGCTGTGAAAAAAGATGATGAACTATCAAAACAACGTATGAATGGTTCATAACATCACCAGCAAGAATTTTTACAGAGGTTTGTTTTGTTGGTTGTATTGTGTTGTGTTATCAGTCACTGGAAAAGCAGGACACTAAACAGAAGATTCACTGAAGATGACTGCTGTATCTGCATGTATAAGAAGAGAACCAAGGCCCAACGAATGGGAAAATAATTTTACTGAAGGTGGCTCCAGCTGTGAAAGATTTAACGTTATGAGCCAACTGTGACCAGGCAGGCGACATAGTCTTATCTGACCTTCATGACACAAGATTTGTTTTAGTTGTCATCTTACTTAACAGACTGTTGTGGGGGGGGGATGAGATGCTGCATAATGATATGTGGAGAACAACAAAGGTTAATTTTGGATGAAAGAATTCTACTGAAAAATAAAACATTTTACTGTGTAACGGTACATATATTACCATCCCAAAACATTGGGAATCTTAACATATTATTTGTAATCTGAATGGGGTAAAAACCATGTATATGAGTTGGAGTCAAGGTCAGTGGGTTAACTGCGGAAAACAATTATTTTTAGCCGAATGATCTATGAACTTTGCACAGCTGGGGTCACGCTATATGACGTCAGGAGCCAAACCCTGATGATTTCAATTGGGAATGTGGGGTGAGGTCAACAACGCTTCAGAATGTGTTGACGTAATACACAAAAAACAATAAAACGAGACCACGTGATCACCCCTCCATCTCAGATTTTGGACCAGTTTCAGGCTTCTCAGTTGAAAATATACTCTCGTCCAGTATGGCCGTACACTAATTCGGGGACGAATTACGGGTGCGCCCAAAAACAAAAAGGTGTAAAATGTGAAGTATCAAAAGTTAAACTGTCATTAGAAAAACTTAACAGTTAATTGATTTCTAAAAATAACCATTAAAATCAGTGAAGCGAATATGGAATAATCTTTACAGTGTGTGTGCAACAAGGTGACATTTTCAGCTAGGTACTATCTAGGGAGAGTAAACAAAGAATTTTCAAAAGTATAAAACAACCCAAAAATTAAAGAGGAAATGACCATTTAAATTTTCTATATATATTTTAAAATAATGAGCTCAAAGGGGGTTATAAAAATATGTAAGGTATGAAAGTGTATGTGTGTGAGGGTGAATGAAGCGGTGGTTTGCGTAAAATAAATATAAGTCTATGTCTAATACTTTGTTTGTTTCTATTTAGAAATTATGTGTATGAATTCTATTATTTTGCGTATAATGGGAAGTTAAATGAATTGAAATTGTTTGCAATAATGTAACGAAAGTAACTGACAGTGGTGGAAAAAGATGAATTTAAAATTTAATAAAATAAGATTTATTTGAGAATAAATAAATGAATTATTTATTTCGAACAACCATTTTTGCTCTCATAAACTCGCTCAAACGAACTCTGGGTAAGTATTTCATTGAAGTTGGCAGTAGTTCAAGATGGTGTCCGGAGTGCGGAAGCAAGCCACAGCTGAATGATGTTAGTAAACAACAAAAGTAAAATAAAAAGTGTAAGTTGTAAATAAAGTTACAACTGGCAATGAGGTTTTACCGCATATTGAAATTGAAAATGTATAGAACAAGCCACTTAAAGAATTAGAACAAATCGTGATTCCATAATGCAGGAAAGAAATACGAAATCATCAAGAAATATAAAAAAAACTCCAACAATCTAATTCACTCAAGTACCATTGAAGATCATATTCTTTACATATTATATGAATAATATGGTGTTTTAATCCATTATTTATGATGGATAAACTCAACAGTTTCTTGCAGTTCTTTGTTGTATAATATCAAATATAATTTCTTCTGCAGTAAAATACATTACGACTACTTCCAGAAGAAATTATATTTGATAATACATAATATGAATTATATTGAACAATTTGTTATTAATGAAAACCAATTAATAAACCATTAAGGGTACCAATTAATGAAAATGAACAAAATATCTTGTACCGATGGTAGTCCTATGGAATTCAATGCTATGGTCATGGGTCCCCTCAAGTAAAGCCATTTTGCCATTTTTTCCTCATCTGGTGGAATTTGAACGAATCCTGAAATGGTTGCTTTTACTTTAGTCTTGTTAAACGCGCACTTCATCTCATGTGTTTGATAAGGATAATCTTCCATTGTTTCTAATCCTCCCAGTGACATAACGGCACGATACGCTGTGCATGGGTCTCCTCCATGGCAACCATCATCATTTTTATCGCAATCCAGAAGCTCTGTTAACACAACACCAAACAACTTTATAATAATACAAAAACATTTACGACAACAATGATGATAATAATAATATGACTATGACGATCATGATGGTTATTATTATTATTATGTTCTTTCTCACAAACTTAGTCTTAGTTCATTTCATACTAAAACCTTTGAAGATTTCTGTAGAGTTCTTCAGACATACCATGCAAGTGTGTTTTGATGTCTGTTAGTAAAAAATCTTTAAATGCCTTTAATAAATGACTTCAATTTAAACTCCTTCTCAGTCTTCGTTCCTTTCATGCCTTAGTCTTCTCAATCTAGGTTTTAAAAGCATACTCTGTTGCCTGATTAAAAAGTATACGTGACATCAAGTCTCCCTGCATTATTTATACCTTCTTCTATACACATTGATCGTGTTTCTTCATATATATGTTAATAGTCATTACATGCCTTAAATTGGACACTTCACAGCGAATGCTCTGTCTATAATCCATTCTGTTGTAGTATAAAGAGCATTTAACTGCCAAGTGTTGAAAGTCTCTCAGAATTTTCAAATGATGCAAAGCACAGTATTTGAAATTCATTGGCTTGTTGTACAAGGAATTTCATTTTAAAAACTGATCATTTGTACTAAATTTCCCTTTCTGAAGGGCTGCCTGCTGTTGATATTGTAAAAACCCGATGAGCAATTAAGCCACAGTCAGGGGTCTCCTCACAGACACGTCAGCTGTACCCACAACATAAAATAGAAATTTTTCCACTTTGAGACTTACTGGGCATGGAGATCTCTGCTCTCATACCACTGATGACAGACTGTCAAGGGTACAGTTGAAACTCTGGAACCTCCTGAGGAGACTGTAGATCAGACCCAAAATTTTTTTAATAAGGGGGAATGCATTTATGTACAAGTGTGGCTCCCATCTCAAGTGGACTACCCACTAAAACCCCTTGGTCCAATGATTGAGCACTAGCCTGGGACCGTTTATCACATCACTTCAGATTAGGTAATTTTTCTGTGCCCAGTAGGCTCACAACTTAAATGATCTGCTTGTTCTACAGATGGTGTAGATCTCTCTTCTTTACCCAAAGGATGTCCTCAGCGTAATGTGCTATGTGGTTCCAGATGTCCTCCCCTCTCAGTGTGCCTCTGATGATTTTATGTGGAGCTATCCACAACCAGGGATTGTCTTCTTATGGCACATCTATCACAGTTGAAGAAGGTGTTCTCCGCATTATCCTCTATACCCAGTCAGTACAGGCAGACTGCAGGCAAGGCTTTACCCATCATATGGAGGTAGGCTCAGAAGTATCCATGGTAACTCAGAAGCTGCATCATGTAGAAACAGATCTCCCCATGCTTTCTCTCAGTCTGTGGTCCTCAATTTCTTTCTTGTCTCCTCATCCCAATTTCTTTGCCACCTCTCAAGGGTGCACAGCCTCTCATGGTGTTTTGCCATCTCCTTGCTGACCTCAGCTTTCCATTCCTGAAAAGAATATCAATAGGGATGACCCCAGTGATCACCATAGCAGCTGGTTCAGAGACAATGTGGTAAGCAGAGGCTACCCTCAGTGCTCCCATCTCCTGCACCTTGCCAGACTTTATCAGTATATCTTCTTAATCAGTGCTCTGCCAAGACTTCTGCACCATACAAGAGGACTTCCTGGATCGCTGATAGATTACAGCATAACAATATCCTGCTCTTCAACAAACAATATTTACACAGTTTATGTTCCTGTTCATTGTTCTTAATCTTCTGACAACTATTTATGTGAAGATCTTGTCTATATATATATATATATATATATATATATATAAAACTCAAAGTCTGAGGATTTCTTTGTACTGATTACAAATCTACACCGTTACACCAATTGCCACCAAATTTTGCACAGGTAACCTTTGACACAGCAAAAACACTGTCTAACTTGGAATTTGATACTCTGCCCTGTTCACATGATTTAGGCTTTGTTAATTATACCCTTTTGTTGATGAATATAAAGATGTCAATAACACCATGGAGACCAGAATTAATTACCATAGTAACAAGTAAATAAATGAAAGCTATTTAGCGGCATAGGAACTGTACCTTTATCTGTTCCTGCAGTACATTTTCAATGTTTTATATAATATGCGATTGTAACAATATATTAAGATGTAGAAAAGAAGAAGTGTAATAATTGAAAATTTTTCTATTTCTTACTGCAAAGTGAAAGTACGTCTTGATTTCATTTGTGAGGTTAGGTGACAAATTTTAATTGGTTTCTAGTTTACTGCTAATATAAATACAAGCCATGGTTGAGGAAAACGGTACTTTATAAATATCTCCAAAGGCTTTATAAACAGGTGTTTTTAAATCTCCAAAGGCTGTTACACCAACATAATAATTTAGTACAAGTGTTGAAAACAGCTTTGAAGAGAATTTGACTAATGAGTTCAAAATTGTTATACGAGCTGACAGAATGCCATATAGACATAGACAATAAAAATTATATTAAAACACTTATCAAAACTCAAATATTCGCATGCGAAGCTGCGGGTAACAGCTAGTAGATTATAATGAAGGACGAGGGTTTAGGGCAGTAAGGTAAGGACTATTAAACTTATAAATACCTTGAGGTGAGAGGTTCATGAGTTCCTTATGTCTGATTGCCCATGCGCTTTCAATATTAGCCGTCACTGCAAAGGCCCAACACGATCCACAGTGACCCTAAACAAGGTTATACAAAGGTTACATTTCTGACTCACTACTTGCTAGTCTCTTGCTAAAATATTTCCAATATTTCAAAGGTGACCTATCTAAACTCTTAGTAATGTTTCATTATTTCTTTTCATTTTTAAATATGACACAAATACCTGAATGATGCAGCAGGTGAAATTGAGACAGGAAGAACAAGTTGAAAAAATAATAATTGAATTTACTTACAAACGTCAATAGCAGTTTTAAACTATTAAAGTCAATTGTCAACATTGACAACACAAAATAAAATATTTATATATATATATATAATAACAACACAAATTTGATTTCATGAGTGTAATCATAATAAGAAGATGAAGCGTTATATAAGTTTTAAAATTGTTCAATTATTTTTTTTTTTTTATTAAACAAAATTCTTTCGCATATTGAAATAATACTCATTATTAAATCCTTTGTACAAATCTTTCGCACATGACTTATAGCTAACAAATTATATAAAACAGGTTATACATAAATCTTATTATCTACTCTTAACTAATTAATTATTTTTGCTCTCGGCTTACTCATTGTGTGTTCATCTTTTGCAAATGCTGATTAATTTACTTCAATAATGAATTTACTTTTATTCCAATTTCTTTAATATTAATTGGCTTTAAAACTTTCTACTGCATATGCATTCTCCTTTATCAACAAAGACTTTATTAATTATGTTAACTTAAAAATCAAATATTTCTCTTATCATTTACGTTACTCTCAATTACTAAATTTTATACAAGAGATATTATTCTAAATTACACTCTGCTTTTACATTTATGTACAATTTAGTTATTTTAATCAACTGTTTGAATGTCTTTCATTCTAACTTTAATTAGTGTCTTTCAAATGTCTGTAATTACAATGGTTTTTCATCACCTCGTTTGACATGGTTAATCATCCGTATGTCCTTTGGTCCTCAGTCCGTATCCTCCATGTCCTCTTCCAGGATTCCACTGCATGTGCTGTTTAATAGTGGTCTTGCCTCACATCATATGCTGCAGTGTATCCTCGTATGTGTTCTGCTGCTCTGGTTGGACTTCCAGTTCGTCCTATGACTATCACTGTAGATTTAAAATAGCGTCTCTGACTGACATAGCCTCCTGTGGCAACGGTTGAATAGAGAAGAAGAAGCTTTATTAGCTCACAACCTGGTATTTATAGCCAGGTCGTGCAAAAGCTCAAGTCTGAACATTTTTCCTCTTGTGAGAGTTTGTCGAAGCGTCTTTACCCCCACTCTGGTTCAATTCATGAATTTTGCCTATCTTCGCGAATTACGAAGTCTGTTTCACACTCTCGATGCTGAATTAATCGCTAATTTTTATATGTTTACTATACGTAAATTACACTTCTTTATTGTAATTACAAAAAGAGCTATTCACTTTTTACTTATAGTAATTGCACTTTCCATCACTTTGGCACGGTCTGTTAACCCTTTGTTCACCTTTATATTTTCTACACCCTCTGGTGTCTTTCGTTTTACAATATCATACATATTTTTCTTATAATTAAAATAAAATATAAAGTCTATCAATACTTGAAAAGGGTTGGTTACAATTCAGGAATGGACAGGCTTCACACACGCAAACAAAATACACATGTACAACGCTAGCGACAGGTGAGCCAGATATGCATGTCCATGCATGAATTCTTCATTCTCTTTTTTAACAACGATCCAGCTTGCAATCTGAATCATGTTTATTAATCCATATTTATTTATTTATATTATTTATTTAAATTATTTTGGCAATGCACAGTACCGTAAATGGTTGTACTGTTGATTTATTTCCCTGCTTGGTAAAAAAAATTTTATGTTTATAAAAAATGTTTGTTCTCTGCCTTTTTATTTGACAATCATATGGTATTATATTTTGTTTTTACTAACACATTTATTTATTTTATGTGCGAATAATAATGAATATGCGATTTTTCAATTTTACCCTTTTTGGGAGGGTTTGAGCAATATTCCCCCTCTATGCAAGTAGAGTCGATGCGGTGTTGTAGTATCCACTTCAATTGTTACTACTTCAATTGTTCTTGTGACCCAGTTATTCACGAATGGAATTTTCCTCAAAGCACTGGCGTGATATTTACCAACTTCTCTCCTTCTTGCATCGTCATATATCTGTGAGTTGAATTCCATCTTCTCTTAATGTTTTATTCCAATCTTCACTCTTACATTTACTTTCTGATTGCTAATAATTTTCTTCATTCTTACCTTGTGCTGAAATACACTTCCGTAACAGAATATTTTGTTGCTTTGTTGTGGGTCGCATGATCGGATACAGATGAACTGCCTTAGAAACACGTCTATATACAGACTATTATGTTTTTAACCCGCTCGATGTTTTAATCTTAGTACTGGATCCTAAATAGTCTCTGCCCTTAGACTTCCACTTTCGCTTTCTTCTGTGTCCTTGCATTTCCACATAAGTATCAAGTTTTCGCTTGACCAGCTGTTCTGACAATCATAACATTTCTTTCTATTTCTAACCTTTCTAAACATATTATTAATAGTGAAATCATCTCACAGACATAAATAACATTTTCAAAGCTGATGCATATTCTACACTTTCTTGTACGGGTTTTTATTAATTAAATTTAAGCAACATTTTACTAGATAATACTAGCTTCCAATCCTGCCTTACCAGTTTGAAGAGAATAGTTGTGTACCTCCTATTGCTGGTAGTTGCTCTTGATTCTACTCATTTGTATATTTTCTTTCGTACGCTCTTTTGCTAACATCTCATGTTATTATATAAGACTTCTTTATATTACATCTCCGTGGAGATTGCAATTTTCTGGTTATTTACATCTTATCATTAACATATTATTATTCAATTCCTTAATCTTATTAATAATTCAAACAGTAATATTTTCAAAATAATTTCTATTTACATTAGGGCGTTGAGTGTCTCTAATTCACCCTAGTTTAGACTACACAATGCACGAGTTCCATCAACCAAACGTTATGTATTGTTCCTTTGTAACATAGCCACCGACATATACCAACTTCCGCTTCTCACCCTAATTGTGTTAACACCTGTTGTGACTGCATAACTCACCTGTTCATACGGTGAGAATTTATTTCTTCAATGCGACGAAACGAATTCTCTCTTCGCTTTTCTCTCTTCACATTCAATTACTCTCTCTTGACAAATGCATTGCTTACTAGTTCGTGTGTGACCTGCTCTCGTGTGTCGCCTATAATACTCACTGTATGGTTTATAATTATAATTGTGATTATTGTCATTATAATTAACGTTCGCTCGATAATTACTGTGCATATTCTCGTCGCAAATGCTGTGTTTTAATTGTGTTATACGTATTGCTTTCTTACATGTTTTAATACTGTGTGTGTAACCTGCAAATTGGATATTCTTGCTACCCAGGTACGATTGTTTAATTCTTATTTTGCATTCTTCCCTAGTGTTAATTATTTCACTACAATTATCATCAGTAATTATGAACGTATGTTCTCTCTTATTTTCACGTGTGTTTATACACGTATTAGTATTGATATCCGTAGGTATTAATTGTGCAGTCTTATCGACGATATCTTGTTCTAATTTTGCTTTTGTATCTTCTCTTAATTTTTCTGTTTGTTTTCTAAAATATTCTGTTAACTCTTCTATTTGTGTTCTATTATTATTTTCTTTAACTTTTTCTGTTTATTTGTCCTCTACTTCGCCAAATATGGCTTGTATCATAGCTTGAAGCGCCTCTTCCATCCATAAACTTCCCGATATTGACATGTTGAATATTATTTACTTATTCCTTATTATGTTTTAAATTATTATTATTATTATAGAAACGAATTACTAATTTTATTTATTTAAAATATTATTATTATTAATTATTATTATTCTTAATATTACAATTACACCTTTGAAATGATATTATTTCGTTGAGCGCCAGTTGTGTCGTAATACACAACAAAATAAAATATAAGAATATTTTGTACAAATCTTAATCGTTATACATATTATATGTTTACCACACTTGCATTTATAGAGCGTACATTTAGCTATAAGAAATTTAAATAGTTAAATGGTCGTGTCTGGCCTCACGTTCAGGGCGACAAATTATATAACAACACAAATTGAAATGTATAATTTAATTTGGGTAGCCCCACAGTTTTTGGAGCACCAAATTATATAACGTAACAACACAAATTTGATTTCATGGGTGTAATCGTAATAAGAAGATGAAGCGTTATATAAGTTTTAAAATTGTTCCATTATTTATTTTTTTTTTAATAAATAAAATTCTTTCATTTCACATATTGAAATAATACTCATTATTAAATCGTTTGTACGAATCTTTCGCGCATGACTTATAGCTAACAAATTATATAAAACAGGTTATACATAAATCTTATTATCTACTCTTAACTAATTAATTATTTTTGCTCTCGGCTTACTCATTGTGTGTTCATCTTTTGCAATTGCTGATTAATTTACTTCAATAATGAATTTACTTTTATTCCAATTTCTTTAATATTAATTGGCTTTAAAACTTTCTACTGCATATACATTCTCCTTTATCAACAAAGACTTTATTAATTACGTTAACTTAAAAATCAAATATTTCTCTTATCATTTACGTTACTCTCAATTACTAAATTTTATACAAGCGATATTATTCTAAATTTCACTCTGCTTTTACATTTATGTACAATTTAGTTATTTTAATACTGGTTGAATGTCTTTCATTCTAACTTTAATTAGTGTCTTTCAAATGTCTGTAATTACAATGGTTTTGCATCACCTCGTTTGACGTGGTTAATCATCTGTACGTCCTCCTTTGGTCCTCAGTCCGTGTCCTCCGTGTCCTCCTGGTCGTGTCCTCCTGGTTCTCTTCCCGGATTCCGCTGCATGTGCTGTTTAATAGTCGTCTCGCCTCACATCATATGTTGCAGGTGTATCCATAGACCTCCTCATATGTGTTCTGCTGCTCTGGTTGGACTTCCAGTTCATCCTGTGACCCTCACTGTAGATTTAAAATAGCGTATCTGACTGACATAGCCTCCTGTGGCAACAGTTGAATAGAGAAGAAGCTTTATTAGCGCGGCCTGGTATTTATAGCCAGGTCATGCAAAAGCTCAGGTCTGAACAATTTTCCTCTTGTGAGAGTTTGTCGAAGCGTCTTTACCCCCACTCTGGTTCAATTCATGAATTTCGCCTATCTTCGCGAATTACGAAGTCTGTTTCACACTACTCGATGCTCAATCAATCACTAATTTTTATATGTTTACTATAAGTAAATTACACTTCTTTATTGTAATTACAAATAGAGCTATTCACATTTTACTTATAGTAATTGCACTTTCCGTTACTTTGGCACAGTCTTTTAACCCTTTGTTCACCTTTATTTTCAACACCCTCTGATGTCTTTCGTTTTACAATATCGTACATATTTTTCTTATAATTAAAATAAAATATAAAGTCTATATTTTATATATTTTTTCAAAGTCTACTTGAAAAGGGTTTGTTACAGTTCAGGAACGGATAGGGTTCACACACACAAACAAAATACAAGTGTACACAACGCTAGCGACAAGTGGGCCAGATATGCGTGTCCATGCATGAATTCTGCGTTCCCTTTTTTAACTACGATCCAGCTTGCAATCTAAATCACATTTATTAATCCATTTTTATTTATTTTTATTATTTATTTAAATTATTTGGCAATGCACAGTACCGTAAATGGTTGTACTGTTGCATTATATATATATATTATGTTACAACACAAATAAGCCACCGCAGTACCAGGGATAAAAAAGATAATTATAAATGTAAAAATACTTCATATCAAATAAAATGTTTAAAAATAAATAAAATATAAATATTATAATACGACGAACGACGATATTACCCAACCCAAGTGATTGACCCAACAACAGAAAACAAAAGAAGAAGGGAACTACGAAACATACACAAAGAAAAAGGTGAGTGACCAAACCAATAGCAACTAACAAAAGAAGGTAAGAAACCAGCACCAAAGAAGAATAAAAGGAAGTGAACAAATTCCTACGACTAAATAGAAATTAAACCAGATGAGAAGAGGAGAACCGAACCAAGATGAAGACAATTAAAGTTGAAGAAGATGAAGAGGAAGAAGGAAGAGGAGACAAAGTGAAACCAAGAAGTAACCAACACCACATATAAAAGGGAGAAATGGTATACTCAAAGATAGAATACTGTAAATAAACCCCAAATAATTATCCACTAATGAAAACAAATATTATTGTTATAAATGAAATAATTTATATACCTGTTTTAAACAAAAGACAATTAAAAAGTAACATAGTGTAGAAAAGTACACTAACACAATTATTAAAGTTAGATTTAATAAAAAGTAAATAACCAAATGTCATTAGTAATAAGAATTATGTTATAAAGAAATAGTGAGAAATAATAGGAGAAATAAGTATAAGGATTACCCACTAAGTAACACTTAATATAAACAGTGAAACAAAATAAAGTGCAATAGTGAAAGTGTAAATACCCCAAAAATAGTGAGTGTATCAGTGATAAACCTCTGTTAATTAAAGGTGAAGGTGATACGTGGAAATAGATATTTTCAGTAATAAAAATGTAATAATAAATAAGAAAACACTTAATAAATCATTGGTAAACCAATCAATGATGGGAGTGAGCTTATGAACAATCATATAACTAAGAATAATTAAAAATAGTATTTCAAATAGAGATAAGTAAAACATGTGATATTATTCAGGGAGAAAGCCCAGGTAAAAACGGTTTGTATTAACATGGAATGGAGGAAGATAGTAGTATTGAAATAAGGTTTTGCATTAAAATTAAGTATACAATGAATAAAACACCCCATGTTAGAAGGGAAATAAATTTAATGAGTTTGAAGGAAGTGATGATTGTAACGGTCCAAATTGGTGGGTATTTTTATTTATTGCATTTTTTGGGTTTTATAAAAATATGTATAAAGTTTATTTCAACGGTGACCAGAACACGTGGTGAATAGAACAGTGTTGTAACGAAGCGGCAACGCAATATCACATTGTGCAATCGGTAGAAGAATTTACCAAGCCTCATTTCCAAGAACTTTGTTTGAGTGTGACAGCGCGCCCATACGCATTATACATCCAGGGGCGCGGGGTGACGCTACCATCCAAAACTAAGATGGCCCAGAAACGATTTTAATCCACTTTCATCGACTGAGGCGACGGATATGCAAATTAAGTCACGCCCATCACGTGACGTTAGCCAGTGCCTAACCGATATCGTATACTGTCGGCACACCAACAACTACATGAATTGCATGGGACGAAACTACTGCGACGAAACCAAAGGCATTGGTTTCCACACAAAAAGCCATACTCAATTTAGCGGCACCTGCTATCTTCTTCTGCCCAGTTCGTTTACTGATTGTGACGGCGCCGGTACCGAGCCAAGTAGGCTCTTTACAAAATTTCATATTGTACCAGAAAAAAGTGAAATAACAGTTAAAACTATATGACCGCGGTCGATCAAACAGTGGAGAACATGTCTATCTAATTTTCGGACACAAAAAATAAATTTAAAAGAGTAATAATGAGTGCGCACGAAAACCACGTTGCCGGCGGGTAGTATTCCAACAAAGGTTTAAGGGCTGTGGGGTAACATAAAATAAAATGGGTTTTTAATGGCGAGAATGCGTGTGTGAGCAAAGCTGGGCTGTTTATGTTTGTGTGTGCTATAAATAAGGTAAGGTAGTTATTATGTTCTTGTATTAATCATCATACATTTCAAAAGCTGTAATTCAAAATTCAAAAAACCAGTGGAGAGAGTATCAATTTTTTTCTGATTTTATACTTGTCTGAGATGTTTTTACAATCATAAAAATAAAAACCATTATCTTTCAAATGATAAATTTTGTTAAGTAAATTCATTCAAAAACCTTATTTCATTTGATGTGCTGTCAAGTTCTCCGTACGAACGGGGTTCGTCCCCACTTGGAGATCCGGCCAGATCTAAAGTTAAAGGGAAATGGGAGTTTACAGTTTTATTCATAAATATAATAGTAAACGAGGGTAACATTTGGTGCCGTGACAGCGGGATGTAATATAACAAAAAAGTTGTATTACGCCGGCCTATATGTTGACAGTACATTGAATGAAGTACAGTTGCGAAAGTAAAATTGCAGTTATGTAAACTTGTGTAATTATGGTATAAGGTTGATTTTATGTATGTTGTAATATAAGTTTTGAAAAGAGATTAATCATTGGTAGTTATTACGTAAGTAAAAATAAATCAAGTAAAAATGTCTGAGAATACTAAAAGTAATATAACCAACGTAGAGATGAGTGAAAGTGACCTTGAGTCGCAGTCGCTGAATGAAAGTGGTATGCTGACAGTTGAGCCGAGCGCTGTTACAGAAACAGCTGTCGGCGGTGATGTAATCGTTCATTCCACTCCAATTGCTGCCCATATACAAGTAAGCGAAACAGATGTTGATTCTGGGACTCAGTTAACCCCAGTTTCAACAAATAAAAATAAACAATCCGATGAAATGGATATAATGAGTTTTTTACGAAAGATGGACTGTAAATTGGATCAATTAACTAATGATTTTAATGAACAGAAAATAAAATGCGAACAGCAGAATATTCAAAACGAGATTAATTTTAAAGAAATTAAAGACCTGAATACTCAGTTGCAGCAGAGTATTAGTGTACAATTTGATGAGTTAATAAATGATATACAAGACAAGAATAAATGTTTAGAAAATACCAATGAGATAAAAAGAAACAATTTGAATAAATTAGAACTGAGTAATGAGATGAACACAGACAAAAGTAATAGAAGTGTGGTATTAGATGAAGAGTTAACAAATGAAAATAGTATTGAGAATAGTGATGTAATCGAAAATGTAGTATCTGAGAGTACGGATGAGTTTGTAGAATGTGGTAATGAAATGTTAATGTGTGTTTATGAGTTAGAGAGAGAGTGGAAAGAGAGTATATTGGTAGAATGGGGGCAGAGGGTAAATTTTTTACGAGGTAGAATGGGGGTGAAGAAAGATCTTCACGGATATATTGTGTAGACAAGCGTGCTACAAATAATAATTTTTTAAAGTTTTTTGTTTTTCCTGGAGAAGTCAGGAAAGGTTTAATTGAATTAGTACCCTCTGTCTGGAATAATATTGAGAGTGTGATATGGAGAGATTTAAATAGAGAATTGTATGTTGATAAAGAAACAGAGTTGTATGAATTAAATAGAGATTATGATGAGTGGAAAGTAAGGTTAGAAGTATATTTAAATAAGAATGATTTAATTGATAATACAAAAGTAAGTAACCCGATATTGGAAATATTTACTGATGGAGACTTAACAGAGGTGCTTAACATAGACTTGGTGAATGATTATTATGATATAACGGATAAATTGAAATCGTTTGGTTATGACACACAAGACAACGATATATATGTTAATAAAATTGAAAAATGCTATATAAAACAAAGATTAATCTTTGACGATGGATGCTAAACTATAAACAATGAATGGACAGTTATAAATATTTTGTTTTATGGTTTTTGACCTGGCAGACTTGGACATTGAAGTGTGAAAAAATGGAACAGTGAATGACAGAAGTTTGTAAATAAATGTTTAGTAAATTTATTTGTGTGTATTGTAGAATGTCAAGTAAACAGGTGTGTAGATGATTGTTGTAATAATAACATTAGTGTTTGCAATTTAAATAAATAAACAGAATTAATTTTGAAAACAGTAATTAAAGAATGGTAATTGTTTTGGTAGCAATGAAACTTGTATTTTTAATAAGGAATTTAATTAAAATAATCGGAGATGTTTTAAATATTTTGACTGATGTAAATGTTGTATAATGAAATTTTTCTAATGAATTTAAATTATTTTACAAGGTGTGAATTTGGTAATTGAAGGATAAATTGTTTGATTTAAACTAACATTTGTGTTAGATGTTTCAGAGGTGAGGTGAAAGTATTGGTGTATGGTATATATTTTGTGTATGTCAGTTTAAATGGACTGTAAGTATAAAAATTTTATCGTACGAATCAAGTATAATAAAAAATGTTTATAGATGAAAAGATTTTAATTCAAAAATGAGATGATTTGAAATAATTGTGTTAAAATAAAAATGATAATTAAAAAATTTAATAATAACTGAAAGATGATATATAATAAGTATTAATAATAAATTTGAAAATTTTAAGGAAGATAATTGTAGAAAATTATGAATGAATTTTAAGGGGATGAATGATTTAAATGAGTTAAATGATTAATGATTGATGAGAATGTCATATTACAATGTTGTATATAAACTTTTATTTAGTTATTAAGGTACTATTGCTGGGGTGGCCTGTGCCCTAGTAGATAGTGAACTGGGTAACAGAGAGTGTTACCTCCATCGGAGGCCAACATGGTGACAATGTGCGGCACACCCTTTTCGTACAAATTTAATTTGTACCCTGATAGACACTAGTGCCGCACATAACTAAGATGATGTAGAACAGGCATTGAAATGAAAGTTAGATTTCCCCGACTTTTCGGGCGATTACTGCCTTACCAGCACTAATCGTGGATTTGGCTAGTGGTCAGCTATGGCCATATCAAGTCCCTTGACCATAGCTGACTTGAAATTGGTTGATAATAGAAATTAAATGTGGGTTACACTAGGGGAAATCCAGGAACTATGGAACAGCGGCTGCCACTCTGTCCGCGTGAGGACAGCATAGCCAGGTGGTAGACCCGTTTTAAGGGCGTTTCAATATATACCAAGGATATGTTGATATCCAAAACGTTAAAATGTAAATGCCGAAGCAAAGACACGGAGATGTCCAATTCCTCCAAATATGCAGTCTTTGTGGAAGCAAAAAGGCGCTACAGTCTTACATAAATTACAATAGTGTGTGTGGACCAGGGGGTTGCTCAGATGAGCAACGTGCTTATTTTATTTAGAATTAATATTAGGCAATTACCTGTATTAACTTCCGTCTTGTGACTTCTTTAGTTTTTTCCTTAAAACAACGCGTTTCGAGAATAAATTCTCATCACCAGGTTTTTTAAAAATTATAAAAACATCAAATTCACCCAAAAGGGGGTCGTCAACTATTTAAAATACAAAAACACCACACATAATTAAACACCGACACAGTCACGGCACAGTCCGATGCGCATTGTCTCGCCGCCAACGACCAACTGTTGCACTTTGTCTTATACGACCGTTATCATTGCCCGCTGACCCATCGATATCGATGGCCGTGTTGTACAGCAGATTCGATCGGAACGAAACTTTGTCATTAAGTAGCTGGTCCGTTTGTAACTTAGAAGCCCTGTATATCTCATATTCCTCCACAGCGTTCATGTATGCACCCTTTTTACAATTATGAAGCAGTTTAAAGTTTGTGTGGAAGTCTGAGTACTTATGATTATACAGCATTAAATGCTGAGCGTAACTGGATCTAGTTTTCGAGATATCACTTTTGGGCAGGTGTTCTTTAAAACGTTCGGCTGACAGCCTGCCCATTTGTCCTATATAGAATTTGTCACAGTCATCGCATTCAAGCTTGTACACTCCAGTTTTCTCTTCAGCCGGGATATGAGTTCTTTGTCCCAAACGTTTTTTGATGTTATTTGTGGTTTTAAAGGCCACTGCTATTTTACGTTTTTTCAGCTCATTCTTTACAATGACTGGTAGTACATTTGTGTACTCAGTTACTATAAATTTAGTATCTTCTTTAGATGGGCCGGTTAATCTGCTTTTACTATTGATTTTTACCGAGTGTTTTCTTATAAGCTTGTCTATGATTCCACTGTTATACCCATTAGCGATAGCTATACTTTTGATTATATTAGTCTCTTCCACTCTGTCTTTTTGCTCAAGGGGAATAGCAAGCATTCTATGAACGAACGTGTTGAAGGCTGCCATTTTTTGGGAATATGGATGGTACGAATCAGCATGAATAGTAATATTCGTGGTGGTGGGCTTTCTATAAATTTTGAATCTAAAACGGTCATTATATTTGCTGATAGTGAGATCAAGAAAGTTCAGGCAGCTATTATTCTCCATTTCTAGGGTAAATTGGATTTTCATGTTTATGCTGTTCATATATCCTTTCAAATTTTCTATTTGTCTACTCGTTCCATTGAATATCATAAAAGTGTCGTCAACGTAGCGCACGTAAAATTTAATTTTGTCTCGCTGTTTATTAAGACTAGACATTAAAAATGTATTCTCAAAGTGGTTCAAGTATAGGTCCGCTAAAATCCCCGATAAAGGTGACCCCATTGCCAGACCATCCTCCTGCATGAAATACTCATTATCATAAGAGAAATAATTTTGTTTGAGTATTGTTTTTAGCAGTTGCATAAGTTCATCAATTTCATTTCTACCTAACCTATTTGTATTAATTAAGCTATTTCTGAGAATAGTCATTGTCTCATCTACCGGCACATTGGTGTACAGATTAGTTACGTCAAATGAAGCCAACCTATAATGTGGTGCTGATTTAATAGTTTTAATTTTTTCAACGAGATCGTAGCTGTTTTTTATGCTGTAGTTATTTACTATGTCAATGTTCTCTTTTATGATTTTTACTAATCTTTTAGCCGTCCTATAACCAGGGGCAGTCGTGTAATTTACAACCGGGCGTATTGGCATATCTTCTTTATGTATTTTGGGTAAACCCGTAAGTTCTGGGGCCCTGGCATTTATGGGTTTTAAATAACGTCTAGTGCTTTCATTGAGGAGATTGGGGCATTTATTTATAGCGTTGTTTAATTCCTTGACATAGGCGCTAGTGGGATCCTTGTGTAGCTTTTTAATATTATTGTTTTTGATGAAATCCTGTACCTTATTGGTATATATATTTTTGTTAATAATAACTACCGTATTACCCTTATCAGCTGTCGTGACGATAGCGTTATCATGTCGAAGTTTTTCGTAAACATTCCGTGCAATACGCGCGTCACGTTTGTACTTATTTTGCAGGTTAGCGATGTGGGTATCCTTCTTAATAACTTTGTTTATTTTGTTATTTATGATGGCACGCGTTTCCTCCTGATGCGAAATATTATCAATAGTTTTTATGGCAGCTTCCGCGCATATTATTTCACGGATCATAAAGTTCTTATTAAACGAGGGAATGTTATACATCAAACCTTTGTTCAATAATGTCATTTCGTTAGGTTCAAATTTAATTCCGGTGTAATTTGCAACCCGCTGATGAAATACGTGGCTATGTTCTACTGTATTATTATCGTCATTGTGTTGTTTTGTATACAGGTTTTGAAACTTTCTTAACTGTTTACGTTTAAGAGAACTGACGACTTTGTTTATCTGTCTATTGACAATGTCGAGTATGCCGTTTATTACTGCCGGGTGAAACTCGTTTAAAACTTCCAGGTGGGCTAGATAAAGCTTAGTATTTAGACCACTTTTTAAAATATAAAGTCGTTTGATCTCTTCCTTAATCCAGATTGATTTTATTTTTTCGGAACAATGTCTGCTGTTGATGTTGGAACTTATGTACTTCGGTGTGATGTTGTAGTGAAGGCATCTTTTGTTATACTTGATGTTCTGCGATGCCTTAATCAATTTTAATTTGATGTTTTTAAATTTATAGACAATACGTGCCTGACTGGCTTCTAGATTCATTTTGATTTAATTGTCTCCAAGTCACGTTACTAATATTTAGAATTAATATTAGGCAATTACCTGTATTAACTTCCGTCTTGTGACTTCTTTAGTTTTTTCTTAAAACAACGCGTTTCGAGAATAAATTCTCATCATCAGGTTTTTTAAAAATTATAAAAACATCAAATTCACCCAAAATGGGGTCGTCAACTATTTAAAATACAAAAACACCACACTTAATTAAACACCGACACAGTCACGGCACAGTCCGATGCGCATCGTCTCGCCGCCAACGACCAACTGTTGCACTTTGTCTTATACGATCGTTATCATTGCCCGCTGACCCATCGATATCGATGGCCGTGTTGTACAGCAGATTCGATCGGAACGAAACTTTGTCATTAAGTAGCTGGTCCGTTTGTAACTTAGAAGCCCTGTATATCTCATATTCCTCCACAGCATTCATGTATGCACCCTTTTTACAATTATGAAGCAGTTTAAAGTTTGTGTGGAAGTCTGAGTACTTATGATTATACAGCATTAAATGCTGAGCGTAACTGGATCTAGTTTTCGAGATATCACTTTTGGGCAGGTGTTCTTTAAAACGTTCGGCTGACGGCCTGCCCGTTTGTCCTATATAGAATTTGTCACAGTCATCGCATTCAAGCTTGTACACTCCAGTTTTCTCTTCAGCCGGGATATGAGTTCTTTGTCCCAAACGTTTTTTGATGTTATTTGTGGTTTTAAAGGCCACTGCTATTTTACGTTTTTTCAGCTCATTCTTTACAATGACTGGTAGTACATTTGTGTACTCAGTTACTATAAATTTAGTATCTTCTTTAGATGGGCCGGTTAATCTGCTTTCACTATTGATTTTTACCGAGTGTTTTCTTATAAGCTTGTCTATGATTCCACTGTTATACCCATTAGCGATAGCTATACTTTTGATTATATTAGTCTCTTCCACTCTGTCTTTTTGCTCAAGGGGAATAGCAAGCATTCTATGAACGAACGCGTTGAAGGCTGCCATTTTTTGGGAATATGGATGGTACGAATCAGCATGAATAGTAATATTCGTGGTGGTGGGCTTTCTATAAATTTTGAATCTAAAACGGTCATTATATTTGCTGATAGTAAGATCAAGAAAGTTCAGGCAGCTATTATTCTCCATTTCTAGGGTAAATTGGATTTTCATGTTTATGCTGTTCATATATCCTTTCAAATTTTCTATTTGTCTACTCGTTCCATTGAATATCATAAAAGTGTCGTCAACGTAGCGCACGTAAAATTTAATTTTGTCTCGCTGTTTATTAAGACTAGACATTAAAAATGTATTCTCAAAATAAACAAAGTTATTAAGAAGGATACCCACATCGCTAACCTGCAAAATAAGTACAAACGTGACGCGCGTATTGCACGGAATGTTTACGAAAAACTTCGACATGATAACGCTATCGTCACGACAGCTGATAAGGGTAATACGGTAGTTATTATTAACAAAAATATATATACCAATAAGGTACAGGATTTCATCAAAAACAATAATATTAAAAAGCTACACAAGGATCCCACTAGTGCCTATGTCAAGGAATTAAACAACGCTATAAATAAATGCCCCAATCTCCTCAATGAAAGCACTAGACGTTATTTAAAACCCATAAATGCCAGGGCCCCAGAACTTACGGGTTTACCCAAAATACATAAAGAAGATATGCCAATACGCCCGGTTGTAAATTACACGACTGCCCCTGGTTATAGGACGGCTAAAAGATTAGTAAAAATCATAAAAGAGAACATTGACATAGTAAATAACTACAGCATAAAAAACAGCTACGATCTCGTTGAAAAAATTAAAACTATTAAATCAGCACCACATTATAGGTTGGCTTCATTTGACGTAACTAATCTGTACACCAATGTGCCGGTAGATGAGACAATGACTATTCTCAGAAATAGCTTAATTAATACAAATAGGTTAGGTAGAAATGAAATTGATGAACTTATGCAACTGCTAAAAACAATACTCAAACAAAATTATTTCTCTTATGATAATGAGTATTTCATGCAGGAGGATGGTCTGGCAATGGGGTCACCTTTATCGGGGATTTTAGCGGACCTATACTTGAACCACTTTGAGAATACATTTTTAATGTCTAGTCTTAATAAACAGCGAGACAAAATTAAATTTTACGTGCGCTACGTTGACGACACTTTTATGATATTCAATGGAACGAGTAGTCAAATAGAAAATTTGAAAGGATATATGAACAGCATAAACATGAAAATCCAATTTACCCTAGAAATGGAGAATAATAGCTGCCTGAACTTTCTTGATCTCACTATCAGCAAATATAATGACCGTTTTAGACTCAAAATTTATAGAAAGCCCACCACCACGAATATTACTATTCATGCTGATTCGTACCATCCATATTCCCAAAAAATGGCAGCCTTCAACGCGTTCGTTCATAGAATGCTTGCTATTCCCCTTGAGCAAAAAGACAGAGTGGAAGAGACTAATATAATCAAAAGTATAGCTATCGCTAATGGGTATAACAGTGGAATCATAGACAAGCTTATAAGAAAACACTCGGTAAAAATCAATAGTAAAAGCAGATTAACCGGCCCATCTAAAGAAGATACTAAATTTATAGTAACTGAGTACACAAATGTACTACCAGTCATTGTAAAGAATGAGCTGAAAAAACGTAAAATAGCAGTGGCCTTTAAAACCACAAATAACATCAAAAAACGTTTGGGACAAAGAACTCATATCCCGGCTGAAGAGAAAACTGGAGTGTACAAGCTTGAATGCGATGACTGTGACAAATTCTATATAGGACAAACGGGCAGGCCGTCAGCCGAACGTTTTAAAGAACACCTGCCCAAAAGTGATATCTCGAAAACTAGATCCAGTTACGCTCAGCATTTAATGCTGTATAATCATAAGTACTCAGACTTCCACACAAACTTTAAACTGCTTCATAATTGTAAAAAGGGTGCATACATGAATGCTGTGGAGGAATATGAGATATACAGGGCTTCTAAGTTACAAACGGACCAGCTACTTAATGACAAAGTTTCGTTCCGATCGAATCTGCTGTACAACACGGCCATCGATATCGATGGGTCAGCGGGCAATGATAACGGTCGTATAAGACAAAGTGCAACAGTTGGTCGTTGGGGGCGAGACGATGCGCATCGGACTGTGCCGTGACTGTGTCGGTGTTTAATTAAGTGTGGTGTTTTTGTATTTTAAATAGTTGACGACCCCCTTTTGGGTGAATTTGATGTTTTTATAATTTTTAAAAAACCTGATGATGAGAATTTATTCTCGAAACGCGTTGTTTTAAGGAAAAAACTAAAGAAGTCACAAGACGGAAGTTAATACAGGTAATTGCCTAATATTAATTCTAAATATTAGTAACGTGACTTGGAGACAATTAAAACAAAATGAAAACAAAATGAAGTGCTTATTTTGTAAATTAAAAAACTGATAAATCCATTTTGCTCTAATAAAAACGCTTGTATTCCGCTCAAATAAATATGTGCTCATACATTCAGTATAAGGTGTTCATTCTATAATTTTAAATGTAGTATTTTATTGTAGTAGGGTAGATATAAGAATTGATAAAAGGTATATGTTTTATATAATGTGTGTATTTTTTAAACTAAGTAAATAACTAAACCGACTGGTAGGCGGTTGACGTAATATTATCAGAGTCAGAAAAAGGGGAAACAATGATGGTAGAAGTAAGGATTGCTAAAAATATATATTTCATGTAATTTGCTCAATTTTGAAATGTGTTTACAATTAGCTAGGAATGTCAGCTGATCGGTAGTAAATTGTCACTGTTAAATTGCTTATTGATGATCAAAGTAACTAATGTTAAATATAATGTCTCAATGTATTACAGATGCTATTTAGAATAATGAGAAAAGTAATCTGATAAAGTTAAGATTTTAATAATTTGATAAAGTCAGAAATAATAAAAGATAGATTTTGGGTGATGAATATTTTGTTGGGACATATAGATCAGTCCAAGTCAAAGTTGAAGTGGTAGTAGAGAGAAAAATATTGTTCTGAGTTAATATTGAGATAATGAAATAGAATTTGAGAAGTATTGATGTTGACACAGTAGTTATGGGGAATATATGTAGAGTTTTGAGCGATATATTGATGTTTATAATTGATGATGTTATTTTGTTGTAGTTGGAGTGAGGTAAGAAGAGTGAGATTTGGGGATGGCAATTTTGTAATAGGGGTAGTGTAATGTGGGAGTCCGCAACAAAAGGGTTGGGACAGGAAGGGGACCGTTTGGCGCTGGAAAGGGTTACCTTAGGTAGAATCCAGGAACCAACATAATGGGATGAGCTTTGGGGGGGGGGAACACTTATCCTGAGTACAAAGGGTTAGAGAGTATTTTTTTTTTATATATTGAGAGAAGGTGGCGATTTGAGTTTAATGATAAGTTGGGTTTAGAGATTGTTTGATAGATATTTTGATAGAGATGGGTGTCATGAGAGTTATAGTGATAGTGAATAGTAGAGTCAGAGTGAGAAAGACATTATATATGAATACATGCCAAGTGGCAAATCGAGTTATTAAAATAATTAAATCACCCAAAGTAAGAGAAATTGAGAACAATAAAGAAAGAGATTTATAATAAGAATAATAAAATTTTAATTAAAACCAGTGACAAATTTTGGATAGAATTTGAAAATAATGTAAAGCTATAAAGTGTTTTATTTTGAATAATTTAAATATCAATTTAATTGTTATTTATAATAATATTTTGTTCTTTTAAATGTTTTATTTTAGTATATTTTTGTGTTTCAAGACAGAATTTTACAGAAGTTTAATGTATTCATAGGTGTAATTTGTGTGTAACGTATGTAGGTCAAGGTTCTTAACTTGACCCAGTTTTGGTCAGCTGATGGGTGAGGTCATATACTAGGCATGTTTAGTATGGAAGTTAATTCAACTTTTGTTTTCAATCGATTTGAACAAACTTTAAATGATGTCAATATGAAAAGAAAATATTTTAATGAATTTAAATGTTTTGAATTTAAAATTTTTCTTTGGAAATTTTAAAAAAAAAAAAAAAAAAAATTGATTTTGCGCCTGCCAGATAATGGATATTTTTAAACTTTGATTATTTTATTGTTTGTGTACTAACCGTGTTTATTCTTATTGAATTATTTTATTGAATTGTACTATTAGACTCTAGGTAATCACATGTTAGGCTAAGGATGTTCTTATTTTTAAGAAATGTTCAATTGATTTATTTTAAATAACAGAAAAATTAATGGAGAGAATTATTCAATTTAGGTAACGGATTTGTAGTTTGATTTTAAATGAGGCAATTGTTGATTTTAACTTAGAGAAATTTTGAAGAATATGTTAACTTTACAATATGTAGAATAGGTGTGTGTGTGTGAGCCCAGTATCTGCTAAAGGCAGCCCAGTTTGCAGAAAAAGGGGAAACATATCGGTTGAGGATCTGGCATGATCTAAGCCTATGATAGAAGGTGAGGTGAGCTGTGGTGCATATCTGTTCGATTTTTCGGTGTTGGGATCTTGCACAGAGAAGTCCAGTGATCTCGTTCAGATGCGTCCATGGTCGCCGAGCCAGGGGGGTCGTTTACCCATGAAGTGTAAAAACAACAAGGGGGTTGTTGGCACCAGTTCCTCACCGGTCCTCTTAGGGGTTTTATCAATGAGATTTCTTCTGTTTTGACAGAAGACCTCTCATTGAGGGGGTATTGTAACGGTCCAAATTGGTGGGTATTTTTATTTATTGCATTTTTTGGGTTTTATAAAAATATGTGTAAAGTTTATTTCAACGGTGACCAGAACACGTGGTGAATAGAACAGTGTTTAACGAAGCGGCAACGCAATATCACGTTGTGCAATCGGTAGAAGAATTTACCAAGCCTCATTTCCAAGAACTTTGTTTGAGTGTGACAGCGCGCCCATACGCATTATACATCCAGGGGCGCGGGGTGACGCTACCGTCCAAAACTAAGATGGCCCAGAAACGATTTTAATCCACTTTCATCGACTGAGGCGACGGATATGCAAATTAAGTCACGCCCATCACGTGACGTTAGCCAGTGCCCAACCGATATCGTATACTGTCGTCACACCAACAACTACATGAATTGCATGGGACGAAACTACTGCGACGAAACCAAAGGCATTGGTTTCCACACAAAAAGACATACTCAATTTAGCGGCACCTGCTATCTTCTTCTGCCCAGTTCGTTTACTGATTGTGATGGCGCCAGTACCGAGCCAAGTAGGCTCTTTACAAAATTTCATATTGTACCAGAAAAAAGTGAAATAACAGTTAAAACTATATGACCGCGGTCGATCAAACAGTGGAGAACATGTCTATCTAATTTTCGGACACAAAAAATAAATTTAAAAGAGTAATAATGAGTGCGCACGAAAACCACGTTGCCGGCGGGTAGTATTCCAACAAAGGTTTAAAGGCTGTGGGGTAACATAAAATAAAATGGGTTTTTAATGGCGAGAATGCGTGTGTGAGCAAAGCTGGGCTGTTTATGTTTGTGTGTGCTATAAATAAGGTAAGGTAGTTATTATGTTCTTGTATTAATCATCATACATTTCAAAAGCTGTAATTCAAAATTCAAAAAACCAGTGGAGAGAGTATCAATTTTTTTCTGATTTTATACTTGTCTGAGATGTTTTTACAATCATAAAAATAAAAACCATTATCTTTCAAATGATAAATTTTGTTAAGTAAATTCATTCAAAAACCTTATTTCATTTGATGTGCTGTCAAGTTCGCCATATGAACGGGGTTCGTCCCCACTTGGAGATCCGGCCAGATCTAAAGTTAAAGGTAAGTGGGAGTTTACAGTTTTATTCATAAATATAATAGTAAACGAGGGTTACATGATGTTTATCACTCAAAGTAATAGCAAAAGAATGAAATTAATGTTAAAACCTACAGTAACTAATAACTTATAAAGAATTGTTTGTTTCAATGTTATGAATAGGATATGGCTGAAAGGAACTTGCAGTCCATAAGCCTAATTGTTATATTTTAAAAATATGTATAATGAAAACTGTATTGAATAGTAATTAGAACACAAACAGAATCAAAACGCAACACAAACAATTATCATAACAAAGTGAAGCCCATCAGGCTGAATTAAAATGTAATTTAAAAGAAATAAATAAAATACCATCATGGCTACTTTTGGCTATGAAAACGTCTAACTGTCAGACACACACAAATGTCAATTGTAACAAATTCACAAGGAAATTTACTAATCTAAGACCAGTAAATGGCCAGTAATTATGTATAAATCATATTAAAAGAGAAATGTTATTATAAAAGTTTAATTTAAAAGAGATATATAATTTATCAGATGTCAAATAATTAGACTAAAGTTAATGTATAATAGAATATGACCTTATGAGGTATCATTTTAAACTTTGAAAGGAAAGAAATATAATAGTGATATTATTTATTACCCCAAAAGGAAGATAAAGGAATAAAATAATTCAGAAAATATATAATAAATTTGAATAAAAATTCAAATCTCATAACAATGCTTTTGAAAGAGGCCTTAACCAATCAAAGGGTTTCTGTTACCATAGAAACGGGCCGTTGAATACGAGTTTTCCGTTAAATTTATTAGACTTGAAAAAATGACACGTGGGTAAGCGGCACGCAAGATTGTGATGACTGAAATTTTACATTAAATAGTTAAAAGGATGTTCAGAAGTTGACAACAAGAACCAAAGACGAATAGATGCAGAACTACCAAGATTAAACGATGTCCTGGAACCAAATAAAAAGAAATTAAATAGCAGAAAGTCCCAAGATGAGATAGAAGAAGATGCCCGAAGTTTAAACCAGCCCAAAATTGCAGAATTTCCACTACCCCAGATGACAACATATCGACACTGTCTGAACTGATAAGTATCCACTAAATTCTTTCTCCCAGAAACCAAATTACTTTAAATATTTCTCAAAACAATCAAAATTTCTCATTATTAAACAAAGTTAATTTTCTTTCAAAGGTTTAATGCATAATCAACTTATGAAAAAACATTTGTTAATTAAAATATAACCTCGCATTAGTGTGCGAACTTTGTAACAAATAATACGACACTACCGAACAATTTGTAAAAACACTTTATACTCTTTAAGTACGTATAAGGTATGGTAGTGTACTTTTTTAATGTAACCAACTTTTATGTCTTATTTTATAATCCAAAGGACCCCAGATTTTGAACAGATTAATATTTTGTATGTATACAGAGGCCATGACGGCATTGATATAATTTGTTTCAAAACCAATTTCGCCAACATTGGGATGTATGTTTCATGTTCTAAGCCGGAGCAATTTGTTATTAAACCATTTATAATCCTTTTGTCATATTAATTAATGACTGAATTTGCATTAAAATTACAGTACAGAGTATTACCATCGTTTTGTTTCATAGGACGTTGTAGAATATATGTGTGTTAGCAATTTTTATTCAGTAACCAACTAGCGCTCTTCACGGGTGGACAATACGACAACCTGTACAGCGGCGGGAATCATTCGAATGCTCCAGCCGTCAATGCTGACAACACTTATTAACTTGTAATTAACCAAATTTAATTGTTTTAATATAAACAATTTGGCGCCACCCAGGATTCGCTACCCCTATGAATGAACAGGTAGGTTATACTGGTAATTTGGACCACGCTACAGACTTCAGTAGTGACAACTATTATTGTAACGACCGGTGTGAGGCAAACACACCACATTAACACTTATACACATAATAAACAAGTGTAAACATTTTATACAAGGGTACGACCGAGTCTTCGAGATCGTTACAGATTGACGACTCCAACGTGAAGATTAAATAAGAAGGACGTCACCCTCATTTTCTCGTTACAATATATATATATATATATATATATATATATATATATATATATATATATATATATATAAAAGCAAAGTACTTGGAGAATTTTGTAATATGGGTGTGTGTAATTATGCTGAAATATCAACTGCAGGGTTAGAATGACTAATTCAGAGCCATTAAGGACAGCTGACGAGGTCTGTAATATAATGTAGGTAATATGAAGGAGTGAGGCACAGTGAACAGGGCACATAGCTGTCTACAGATGATAATTGAAGAAAGTTTCAGGAGGAGAGATAAAGATATTTGAAAAGAAACAGATCAGTGCTTGCAGTCTTTATCGATTTGGAGAAAGCATTTGATACAGTTGATTGGATTAAATATCCTTTACATCATTTATACTTTAGACTATTAAAGAAAGGCCCAACTTTTCTTATCTCCCCTCCAAAAGTCAACTTCCCCAACCCAAAATTGCTTGCTGGATCCGCCCCTGGTTCATTCAATAAAAAAATGGTACATAGTAGTAAGCTACACCAGTATCTTTGTATTCATAAATTATGCTAACTTAGTAATTCTTTAATACACAATAAAATTAATTTAATTGCCATCAGATAAATTGAATAGGAAAAAGTGAAAATGAAAGTTATAAAGATATTGCACAGGGTAGGCAATCGTGACAGTGGCATTGATACCGATTGGACTGATAATGATATCCACCCAGATCTCCCTGTGTCTGAACAAGAATCGGTGATAATCTTGCCAACTGATGAAAACTGTTCAGAATTTAACTGTTGTTCATTATTTACTGAAATAGACTAATTTAATTGGTTATTAGAGTATACACGTAATCTTCATAAGTTTAAAGAAGGAAGACTTAAAAATGTTTTTCCTTCATGATGAAAAAGTGTGATTTTGACTAATTTGTTAAAATTATATACATCTGATCGGAATACTAAAAATATACATAAAATCTGCATGTTAGATTTGAAATAATATAAGTATTATTTTGGTTAAATAACATGAAACTTTCTTCAAATATTAACTACTTCTGCAAGTAAAATTATTACTGTATTTATCTCCTGATGCACGTTTCACTGATAACGTAAGTATCATCAGAGGCTTATAAATGAATGAATAAACAATTGAATTGATTTGATTATACTATAAAAAATAACAAACAATTGAATTTAATATAAAAGAAATGATCGATTTAACTTGATTTAACTTACTGATTAATGTTGAATTACTCAATCAGCTGTATTGTCAGTTATATTGGAAATATTTTATGTTTATATTTTTATTTTTATTAATTTATAATTTTAGGGCGGCTCAGTAGACCAGTGGGTATGGCACCTGGCTACTAATCTAGAGGTCGCGGGTTCAATTCCCGGGCCCACACCATAATATCAAGGTGAGTTTTTCAGCCCCCAGGTCGACTCAGCCTGTTGAAAATGAGTACATGAAAAAACATCCTGGGGATAATAATGGGCGGCTGAAGCATAGTGCTGACCACAGTGCCTTCCTGTATGCCGTATGGCTCACATAAGGCAGCCTACCCTGCCTGCTCCTACGCTACTTCGTTGGTACACATGGGAGCCATTATTTTATATTTATAATTTTAAATAGAACATCTTGTTTTGTTTTACTTGAGTTTGTTCTTTAATTAGTAAATTATTGTTATTGTGTTTGTGTAAATATTTAGTTTTAAAAATGCATTACAGTGTTGAACGAATCTATCTAGTAGTGTTTTCTTTGTTTGGCCTACATAAAATTTATTGCAATCTGGACATTCTATTTTGTATATTCCATTTTTATTGTGAATACAGCATTTAGGTTTACGTTTTATTTTATTAAAAACAATATTATCTGTGTTATAAGATATTTTTAAATTTATATCTTTAAATATCTTGTAAATATAAATTTGTTACAATTGTTTTTTAAATATTGCAAAAATGTTAGTCCATCAGTTAGTCCATGATGTGCAAAAACAGTGGTGTTGAAACTGTTAATGGACAAATGTTTACTAAACACTTGATTATGTACAAAACAGTAACTACTATAATCGACAATAAATTCATACAGTAATTAAATGACAATTAATTCTGTTAAATGATGAGAAAATACTCAAATCACTCTGCAGTGGAAAACTGATTAATGAAATTACCTCACCTTTCTTGAGTAATCTGCTGCTTTTTTTGTAAAGAAGAGGTGAAAGAATAGAAAGAAAGAAGGAGAAGAATAGGTAGAGAAAAAGATGAAGAAAACTATTTTAATGGCTTTACCTGATCTTTAATTGGTGTTACAGCATTATGGTCACGATAGTCAAATTCTTCTGGTAGTTCTTCCATTGATAGATTGCCAATTTCAGGTTCTGCAAGTGAAGGGGTGCAGGAGCTGTCAAGCCTCAAACCCAGATACTTCTGTTTGAATTCATCTTCTGCAATAACAAAACAATGAGTGTCAACATTTAAAACTATGGTAATCTTCACTGTAATGGACTAATAGGAGCTCTAAGGTGTCCATTATATTGAAAGTCCGTTGTAACTGTATATAGCAAATAGGTCTTAAATATAGATAACACTCTTTTAAATTACGTGGATAAAAATAGAAACTAATTATTTTACTCTATTCATATAAAATAGATAACCATACAGCAGTACAGCAATTAAAAAAAAGGTTATATCTCATACAAAATACTGCACACACAATTGTAATAAAATGAGTCCATAGTAACAAACAGTTTATATTTTACACAAAATGTTCATAATTACAGTAAAAGTGTTTTCTGATGTCCATCTTCTTCAAAAACAAGACGCCCACATGTCAGAATTGCTTTCTTTAGTTACTGGCTTTAAAAATTATGAATTTTCACTTGAAATTGATTAGAGTTAATTTCTTTAAACAATGACTCACAAAGATGTCACAGGTGACCATAATAGGGTGATATGTTTTCATTTTTTGGTTGCTGAACATACTCAATTACAAAGTTCAAGTGGTCTTTTACTTCACACACTTTAAATTTGTCATCGGAATAAGTCACATAGCTCGTTGACCATAAATGACACAATTGATGCAAAAAGATTAAGATGCTAGAAATTATTATAATGGACCCCTCATGAAAGAAGAAAAAGAGGATGGCCACAAAAGACCTGTATGGAAGGTATATGGAATGCAATGACACAGAGAAATCTAAAGGTTGACGATTAAAAAGATCGTAAAGTTTGGAAGCTAGCATGCAAAAAAACAACTTTAAATGTTGTTCAAAAATCACAAATAATAGAATGCATGTGTTTACAGGCTGACGCTGCCCTCTGCAGTTGTATAGGAGAACTAAAATTTTACTGTTCATACTAAAGAAGTAAAAACTGGCCCAGGCTTCAAAAAAATTTAATTAAAATTTTATCTAAAAATATCATATTCCAAAAAAAAGTACATTACATTGTACCTGATATGCGGGCATGTCATGTACTGCAAAACACAAAATATAATTACATCTTGCATTGTTTCATAAGATTTATAATATTTACCTGTGAGATCGGCAAATGCTGTTACCCCATATACTGCTGTTCCCAGTTCTCGTTCCTGTAGAACCTTAATTTTCTTTAGATTTTCTTTAAAAACTTCCAATCGCTGATGGTATTCTTTATCTAGAGGATATTCTTTGTTGAATTTTTTTTGGAATAGCTCAAAGAGTTTAGCAGTTTGTGATCCATCCTAAAAAATTTATCATTCAGAGTTATTACATTACTGAAGGTGTTATATTTATAGTAGTAAAAGTAATATTATACAGATTATCTGGGATCGGAATTAATTGTCTCTACATCCAGATAATTGAAAAAATTAAAGGAATACTAATAATCAATGGCAGCTCACAGCCATAAAGTTGCTTGGTGGTTCATTGAACCACTTAAATATGTTTGCGTTTTTTTTGTTTTCTTTTTTTGAGAGAGAGAATAGAGTCATATTTAATTAGCTATATTTTTGATATTAAATGTGGGGACTGTATAAGAATCAATCTGTGTAGTAATCAATTCCTGACAATGGTGAGGTGCAAACTTCTTATAATGTGTAATCACACTGAATGGTCACTAATATTAAGCTTAGTGACAGGAATATTTGTACGGTCACTTTCAGCTATTCAACTTTAGATCATCTTTCTCAGTTTGATTTATCCTGTGATGAAAAGTGTACAGTGAAATCGTTTTTATTTATAGTTGTAAAATAAAACCTGTTTCATGTTTTAGTAATGTTTGTTATTATGACATTGAGCCGTACTCCTACAGGAGGACTGCCTGCCTTTTCCTGTGGTCTAAGAATTTGTACACAAATTTAAATGTAATTAAAAAAAAATCAACTTTTTCACTTATTTCCAACATACATACCGGTACATTACCTGAAAGCTTAAATCATCCACTTTTTATATGATATGATACGTGTCCAATAACATGCTAAATTCATTCACTATTATAATGTTATTCACAAATTAATGTTATAATGGTATAATGTTTGTTATTAGGACATTGATCCATAGTCCTACAGGACATGGAGGGCTGCCTGTTACTGTGGTCTGAGAATTTGTATATAAATTTAAACGTAATTAAAAAAACAACTTTTTCACTTATTTCCAACATACATACACTACCTGAATGCTTAAATGATCCCCTTTTTATATGAGATAATATGTGCCCAGTAGCATGCCATGCTAAATTCATTCCACTGTAGGCATCCAAATTACACCATTTTTAATAGTCTTAAATTTTTAACAGCAATATATCTGCACATCAGTATTGCATCAATATTATCCAAATGTCATAAATTTCATCTCTAGTACAATATTTACTTTAACGTGTTCGACCCGATGCCTGTAAAATTTACTGGCGTATGATTTTCCTCAAAAACACAACACACATAAATTTCACATTTGTCACTACGTACACGTTTAATGGCATTTGTACAAAACATCTATGGGCTTCTGTTGTTTGTACTTGCAGACTGGACTTTGTAGTTGCCAACTGAACACACAGATAGTAGCACAATCAGTTTTCTGCTCTGTGATTTCTGACTATTGTGAAATTTGCAATGTTGGTTTGTGTTGCTATGACTGTTTCATTTTGTACCATACAAAAGCAGATTATTGCAAATAGACTGATTTTTACTATATTCTGTGCCTTAATATTGTAAGAAAAGTAATGTTGTACTGTAGTTATTAATAAAAAACCATTTGTTATATAAAAACACCTTGTAAAACTTTTTTATTTTTCAAAAACATGCTTTTAATCTAGATACTAAAAATTAATTTCACCTACAGAAAAAATAAATATTGTATCATTTCATGAAAATAGAATATACAATCTTTAATTTGACATCTAATTTATGTTGTTTTATATACACCTTACTATTAAAAAAAAAAAATAGGGAAAAATATGGAAAACAGCCAGGATACTGGGACATGCCTATGCTGAAATGGCCAGGGGGTGAAAGTGTTAATCCATTGTAAAAAAAAAACATGAAACTAACATGACAAAGTACTCAGCGCATGTCACAACATAGCATGAACAATGTAAAATGGCTTTGCTCAAAAATCCCTCCCCCACATATCCAGTGGTGCGACTTGCACCATTGCACCATGCTGTGGGCACCCCTGTTCACAACATGACTAGGCAAGGTGCTGCCTGTCCTGCCTTCAAAAATCCTCCAGCCATCTCTTCCTGGGACTACCCACAAATCTGTGTCCTACAGGTTTGTATTTCCAAACTTGTTTGGCCAGTCTTGAATCTAACATTCTTTCTAAGTGTTGTTTCCACCACTGGTTGTAATCTTATGATTTTTCGTTCAAGTTGAAAACTTGTAACTCTCCTTTTGTAGTCTCATTTCTTATACCGTCAAGTTTAGAACACCTTTCAACTCCTCTTAAGAATGCCATTTCAAAGGCCTGTATTTTACTGTCTTGTTTTTTGGTTGTTGTCCATAATTCACACCCATAGGACACTGATGTTATCACTTTGAAACAGATAATACAGAAAATGGAGAATTTAATTTAGAAAGACTCTTAGACTTCATAGTCTATAAGAAAGCATTTGATCATATTCATAGACACAAACTTTGGTCTATCATGAAAAAAGAGGATATCCCAGACATTTAATCAAAACAGTACAATCCCTTTTCAGTAACACAATTGTAATAGTATAGATTTATATCCAATTCATAAATTTATTTAAAATTTGAATTTTTTAATACTTTAGTGTATACAAAATACAAAGTTACAAATTTCTTAAATTTAAAATATATTAAAATTTTTTAGTATTTTTATATATAAATTTTTAAAAATATTAAACAAATGTTTGAAAATTGTAACTTTTAAAAAATTTTAAACAAATGTAACATGATAGTAGGCACACAACAGAACATTAACAATTATACTTAAGCACAAAAGAAAGCCTGAAACTTTCTTCTTTTTTGCCATGGTTTATCGCTCTTCTTGCCACCAACTCATGCAGACATTTCAGTGCCAACAGTTTCAGTGAACGCTTCATATCTTCCTTATCTTAAGGTGTTAATTGAAAACTCGTTGAGCACTTGGTAAAACATGCTACTTAGAAAGATATTTAAATAAACAAAAACATTTGGCAGTTTCGCAAAATTCATTATTAAACCCTGACAACTGTTTCAGCTGATTAGGCTATTCTGAGAGAGCTGGCAAGAACATCTATATACAAAGAACATGTTACAGAGTAAACATATGTTAACGGTATATATAGAAGATGATTGAGGGGGTTGAATAGCTAGTACAAGAAAGGTCAAGTAACTATAAAAACTTTTTTAGATCCATGCTTCTTGATGATGGGGCATATGTCCCGAAACGCTTAGATTTATATAAAGAGTAAAGGCCACCAGACGGACAAAAAAAAGGTATACTATATAAAAACTTTACCTTACAATTAGTAAAAATAGAAAGTTATTTAAGTTATTTAAGTAAATAAGGTAAGATAAGTTAAGCAACAAGTTTTAGAGTTTATTGACCTTCCCTGTACTACCTCCTTAACTCCCACCATTCTCTATACACACCCTTAACACATCTTTACCCTGTAACACAGTCTTTACATTTAGTTGTTCTTACCAGCTTGTTGAGAATACCCTAACTGGCTGAAACGGTTGTCAGAGCTTAACAATAAATTTTATGATTCTACCAAATGTTGTATATTTAAATTTCTTCCTCATCTTGTTTTTCATACCACTCTAATGTATTTGCTTCATTATGTGATGAAGCACTTTCACTTACTAAATTCGCTCTCATTTCTTTTCTTTTCTTTTTTTTTACTGCATCTTCTTAACACTTTGGACACTCCCCTCATCAGTAAAAAATTTTAATCCAGGATCATCATTTTTATGCATGAATACTGTCCATGACATATTATTTTTAACCTGGAATACTTATAATAATTTCTGGTAATTAAATTTCACCAAAACTGCTTTCTTTGACTGTTTCTTCTTTGGTGCCACAAGCTTCAAGGAGTTTATTCCACAAATGTTGCAGTATCGCATTTTTAAAGAGTCAACCATCAGATGTACCAACTCTTGTTTATAATATCGGTAATTATTTTTTAAACAGTCTGTAATAATTTGTTTATATGTAAATAGTAAAATCTTTCAAACAATTTTTTTTTTATAAAGACATTACAGGGACTCAAAGACCATATGTTTCAACTGGGTCCTGGTCCCATGTCACTAAAGTTAGGACACAGCTGTTATCTGATACAGAGCATTTGCTTACCTCCAAATTGTTACTGTCTTCTAAATCATGTATATATATGCAACTTGAATCCTCAGTGTACTTGGTTTGACAAACCTGAAAGCAATAAAAAGTTTTGTTAATAAATTAATTCACTCTTCTTTTTCGTTGTTTTGATTGTTCATCTTCTTTTTTCACAGCACTAAACTAATATAGAATATTGAAACTTTCAACTTGTGAAACTTACTTGTCTTTTCTTCCCGTATGCGTTTCAGAGTGATGTGCGCCTTCGTCAGCTTTGAGACAGACTCAGAGTTTATATCAAAGTAAGTTTCACAAGTTGAAAGTTTCAATATTCTATATTAGTCTTCTTTTTCTTCTATTCACACAATACAGTAACAGAAGAGCAGATGAAGATTTCTTCTACTATTTGGCGGACCAAAAAATTAGAAGGATTTTATAGGCTTGCCAACTGACATGACAGATAGAATATGTGTACATAACATATTAGTGGATGTCACATACACATTATGGTAGATTGGTTATTATTATTTTTTATTTATAACATTTCATGTTTTACATCATTTATTATAGAAAACTGTAAACCACAACATATTTAATATTTTGGGTATCATTTTGAAACTACAAAAGATGTTTTGAAACTCACAATTTTTTAATGTAAATTATATTTTTCATGTTATTTATGTTTATTTTTTCAAATTTTGTTAAAAACATGTACTAAATGAGTCATGTAGATAGACTAACTTTTCAGAACCAAATAATGGTAACCATATCTCTGAAATATTATGTACATATAAAATTAACAATATTATATTTCTGTGATCCCCCTTTATATATCTAGTCTTTAAATAATTTCATTTTATGATTAAACCCTCCGGAGGTAAGGTCAGGGTCGGATCCGACCCAGGCATCAAGATTTTCTGTACTATGCATGCGCTATCAGTGCGGTTCACTCCAAGGGCCAGGTACCCTACGAGCCAGTTGTTGGCTAGACGCCAGATAGGACGGTCAGACTTAGGTAAGTGAGTATGTTGTTTTATTCCTGAATTTTCGTGTTGCATCCAGAACCTGGGTCACATCCGACCCAAACTTACCTCATATGTTTTGTATTTTTTATTAACAACTTTTTTCATTTGTTGCTGTTTTTTTGTTCTAGATATTTGAGATGGATCGTAAGTGGATTTTTACAACTCCAGAAGAAGTTCTTGAGGAACTGAGGAGCCAAGAAGAGGAGTCAGAGTCTGAACAAGAATTTTAAGAAAATGTTTTGGAGCCTGATGATGAAATCCTCCAGCCTGAAAATGTTTTGACTGAAGATTTATTCGACGCTGAAGAGTGCGCGGACGATGATTGTCTAACTGTGAGTAATTCTACTTTTTGTGAGGATGGAAACTTTTTACTTGGTAAAGATAATGAAACAATTTGGGCTGATAATCCCATAAATTCAAAATTTTGTAGAATCAAAAGCCTCCCTGATCCAAAAGGTGAGGCTAGAAGTGTAACTGATGAAATTAAACTTTTCCCCTTTTTATAAATGACACTATCTTAGAAAAAATTGTGCTTCATACAAATTCTAAAATAGAAAGAGTACAGCCAAATTATTCTTCAAAACAATGGTTTATTTCCCAGACATCATTAGTCAAAATGAAAGCATTAATTGGTTTGCTATTTTTCAGTGCTGTTTTAAAAGACACCAATTTGAATACTAAAGACATGTTTTCTCAAATTTTTGGTCCTCCAATTTTTCGCTCTACCATCACCGAAAAAAGATTTCATTTTCTTCTTGAGAGCTTTCAATATTACGTACACAATTAATAAATGACATATATGTATTTTTTACGTTAACTCAATTCTCATAACTCTTACCTTTTCTGGGTCCACGATCTGTTACACGAACTCAGTCTGTAAGAGAGGTCACTGGGTTCGTTACACAATAAACACGCTTTTTGACTATATTAATCGGCTATTTATTATTTGATTGCAACATTTGTTTTAATTTTCTTCTAAATTTACTTAATATTCATTTTCTTCTCAAAATAGTTACTGTTGATGTTAATTACTCTTCTTCAAAAAAATACAAAAACAAATATTGAGGCTATTTGAACATGATAAATATTCTACCTTAACGTAAATGACTAATTAACTTATATGAAGGCAACCCAGCATCTTACTCACGCCCACATTCATACAGTATTTAAATTCCCCATAATTTAGAGCTCTTTTAAGTTTAAATTTGGTATATAGTTACTTGGTCGTCGTTACTTAACTCCGGCGTCTCTGCTAACCACGTGCCGCACTGCGTATATTTTAGTTCGTCCACATTTATTGTCACACAGTCAAATTTAATTGTTAACTTTGGTGCTGTACGTTTCTTTCCAATTTATCTCACTTTAAATTAAACTTTTAACACATTTTGAAGATTTTAAAACAGATTTTCGGCTCGCGAGCCTTTTAGTTGAACCGCGTGGTTCGATTACTAGAAGACAACAAACGCCAACACTATGTTTTTCCAAAATGCTCACAATGCCTTCATCCTGACCGGCTTGCCCTGTAATTCGCTAAAAAGAATCACGTGACACGATAATTAGTTAGAATTCGTCTTCCTTCCGTCATTCAGTTTGAGTTGGAGATTACATACCTTCCCATGTCCTTTTGTGTCCTCTGAGCACACGTCACAAAAAGCGGCACACACGCGCGCTCGCACACACATTCCAACGTTTAATTGTTCTCATACCTCGCTCGCCCTGACACCGAGCTAACCACAGGGGTTAAACAAACCAAGCTTTTGTGATAATGTTCCCCAGCCAAGTTGGCCCCAGATTATTACAATTATTATAAAAAGTAGAAAAATAAACCCTCAGCTTTATTTGCCCCGTTACATTCTGTGCAATCTTCGATTTGATGATAAACAGACCAAAGAAACAAGGCGCACTACCGATAAATTTGCACCATTCCGAGAAATATGGACCATTTTTGAAGCTAATTGTTCTAAATTTTCTAAAGCTAATTGTCCGCACACGCGTGGGTGAACATAGCCGTTACTGTAGATTGGGACAGCCGGAGAAGAGTGCCGTAGCCGAGCACGCGCTCGCCAATGCCGACCATCGGATCCGTTTCGATGAGACGAAACTCTTGTCGGTGGTGAGTGATTACTTCCCTCGTCTTCATATGGAGTCCGTCTTGATTCAGAAGAATACTGCGATCGCTATGAATCGGAGGGGCGAAAGCATCGCATTAAGTACTTTATGGCATGGCGCGATGCGAGCCTCTCACACACCTTCTTGTTTCTGATTGACCGATGATGCTGTTCTTACCTGTGCGGGGGTTGAAAGTAGTATAACAATTAGCACAGGTAGCATCACGGGAAATCAGCAGCCTTCCCCACAGTACTTCTCGGAAAACTAGTGAGTACCTAATGGCATAGCTTGGTGCGAGCCAATCATACACCATCTTTATTGTGATTGGCTGATGGTGTCATTTTTACCTGTACGTGGGACTTGGCTGAATTTATAAGTACAGGTAGCATGGCAGGACAGCTTTAGCCTATACCACAGTACTTATGTAGCCTGTACATAAACACCCGGCGTGCAGGATTCTTATACCACTGATGATGGCAGCCAGTGGAGCTGCCGAAACGTTTGGTTTTGTTATAAACCATGGACCACGGCCAAACAGCCTGGATATCATGAACAATTCATTGTTCTAAATTTTATTCGCCATCAGAGTATGTAGCCATTGATGAGACGCTTCTTGGGTTCCGGGGGAAGTGTCCATTTAAAACCTATATTCCAAGTAATCTGGACACATATGGGCTCAAAATTATTTCTGCATGTGATGCACGAACATTTTATTTTATGGGAGGGATACCATACACAGGAAAAACCAATCAACGGAGAAGAGGATAAGTGTCTTTGCCTACTCAGTATGTCTTGGAACTTTCAAAATCTATTTGGAGAACTAAGAGGAATATCACAGTTGATAATTGGTTTTGTTCTTATGAGCTAGTTGAAGAGCTAGGAAAGAAAGAGCTGACATTGGTGGGAACTCTAAGGAAAAATAAACCTCAAGTACCTCTTCCCATGTTTGAAAATGCTCCAGTTATGTCTTCCAAATTTCATTATCAGGATGACAAGACACTTCTATCTTACACTCCAAAAAAGAATAAAAAAGTGCTTTCATACTCATCAATGCATTTTTAACGAGATGTGAATGAACATTCAAAGGTGCCAGAAATGATAGGATTTTATAATTTGACTAAAGGTGGAGTTGATGTATTAAACAAACTTTGCCATGACAAAACCACTAAGAGATCGACCAATAGATGGCCTATGAGATACTTTTTTGGAATCCTGGACATAAGTGCCGTGAATGCATTTATTATATGGAAATGGAACTGCAATGAGCCTTCTTATTCAAACTCTGCCAGGACGGGATTCCTGAAAAAGTTAGCTTTCACTCTCACAGAACCTATGATGAAGCAACGAGCTCAAAATCAACATCTTCCAAAGGAGTTGCGATCAACAATAATCTGCGTTCTAGGCATGGAAGAAGAAGTCAAGGAGATTCCACCACCTGCTTCTACTTCTCAAAAACCAAAGCTTCTGCATTGGAAAAGACAGGAAAGGTAACGCGTTTTGCTCCAAATGTAATTTATGCTTATGTGGTGAACATAAAATAGTGGTTTGCAGTTCTTGTTTAAGCACTTAAAAAATGTATTATTACTTATTACTATTATGTTTATAATTATTACTGTAATTTTGTAAATGTAAAATTTATTATACGTTTCATTCGTAAAACCAATACTAGTTTTTTTTGTTTTTATTGATTGTTGTTAATTTAAAGTCATTCAGTATTTTAAAAATTCTTCTTTTTATTTGTAAAAATATATAATTTGTTGTTTCTGATATTTTGTGTGCTTGATTAAACCCCTAATCATTTCTAAAACAATTTAAAATCTTCTGGGTCGGATCCGACCCAACCTTACCTTTTCTGCCACAGAAATTCACCTGACCTCTGGAGGGTTTATCAGACCATTCTCTAGTGTTGGTTTGGAACACCATATATATATATATATATATATATATATATATATATATATATATATAATACACTCTGTATCTTAATCAGCCTGAGGCACTTGGACCTTTAAGAAGCCACTATGTTGTGGGTTAAGATTTTTAGATCTCAAATTCTAGTATTTGTATACAATTTTTTTTGTATTGCTTTCATGACAAAATTTCTTGGTCACCAAATACAAATGAATGATGTATTCATATAACAGTTTTGGTACTATAAACAGATTTGAGGTTTTACGTATGACAATTTTTTCTGAGAGGAAAATTGGAGTGCTCTTCTGCACTTTCTACTGATATAATTGATTACAAAATAATTTTGTTGTGATTATATATATTTTTTAATTTTTCCAAAACAGAAAACTATAGGGGTATTAGTTTACTCATAAATTGTATATAAAAATATTCAAAATTATTTCTAAAAACTGGGATGTTAGGCCATAGTTGGTTGCTGTGAAACAGCATCATGTTGGCAACATTTCAATTCTCCCCTCAGGTATCTTCCTCAGGCCACCAAACAAATGTATGATCAATGCAATGATTCAAACAATCTCTGGAGTTACACTGCTTGAGGAACAGTCTGGATTCCAGAAAGGACATTAAAGTGTTGATGATGTTTTCACTTTGAAAAAGATAATTCAGAAAATAGAGAATTTAATTTAAAGACATGCTTAGTCTTAATAGACTATGAGAAGGCATTAGATTTTATTCATAGTGACAAATTTTGGTCAAAGGAAAAAGTGACAAAATAATGAAGGAAAGAGGATATCTCAGACATTTAATCAAAACAGGACAATCACTTTTCAGTAACGCAATTGTAATTAACATGGGTATTGGCTCTGGAACATAGGTCTGACTCTTGAAATTAAAACTAATAATACCATAAGGCATGGATGTGATTTATCACCAATGACCTTGTAAGAGGATGAAAGAAAGTTGCACTATCAGGTATATAAAAGTAGTCAGCATGAACTTTTGAGTACTAAGCTCTTTTCTGATGATCAGGCTGCAACCAACCCAGAACAGTGAGGACAAATTGCAATTGGCTGACACACAGGTACAGCCTATTGTGTGATACAATTTAAAAATATAAATGAAAAATTCTAAGACAATGGAATTCATAGGAAAAGATTCAGTACAAACAAAAGTTATAATTGCCAATCAAATGCTTAAACAGGTAGCATATTTTAATTATTTGGGATGTGATATAATATGTGAGGAGGAAAAGACATTTCAAAGAAGACTGACAAATATTAAATTATATGTGGCCTTATAAAATGAACTTTGAAGGGATGGTGAGAAATACTCAAAGTTTTATAATGTGATGGTGGCCCCCCCCTTTTGTTGTATGATCAGAAACATGTGCCATTAGGGATGGAGACTTTGTCTTAATGGAATCCTCAGAAATGAGACTTCTTTGATCAGTCAAATGTTGTACAGAACTGAGCAAATAAGAAGAAATTATATGAGACAGCAGTCAGGTGTACAAACTGGTAACAGAAATAACATCATGGTATAAAGAAATATGGAGGGACCATGTTATGCATATGTCACTGAATAGAATACCAAGGCTATTAGCTGTAAGACTGTGGGAAAGTAAAGTGTTTGGAGACCATGGACAAGCTGGTCTCCATGACGGAACAGGCGAAAACCTGTAATCCTGGCAAGAAAGAAGAAGAATTTTCAAATTTTTTTGTTTTGATGCTTTTTGGAAATATTATGAACTGAGAAGGAAAGCAGAGAAGCAAGATGAATGGCAAGCTGCTGCCAACCAGCCTGTGTGGGGCTGCTAACTCAGAGAGAGAGAGAGAGAGAGAGAGAGAGTGTGTGTGTTTAAAGTATGATAATTTAGAGGAGGGATTATTTTAATCTGATGGTGGAACTTGTGTTCCAAATATTATGTGGTACAATAACAATGAAGTCATAAGGAAACTTATTTATTTATATGCTAATTTATTGATATAAATTTATATTAACCTATCATAAATTTATTTAACGAAACCTGCACAAGAAAATGTGGGTTTAATTTTACTACATATATATGTATAGATATACATTTAACAATCATATTCATATATGCTCAAATTTTTCTTGTGTTTATATTATTATTTATAATAAAAAAATTATTAACAAGAATTTATTTTTTATTTTGTAAATTACAAATGTTTCAATAGTAATACAGAAATTAATAACATAAAATAATATATTTAATAAAAAATTGTATATAATAATATATAAAAATCGGTATGGAGAACCATACATGACTTCTATGTCCTAAAATATATATTTAAAATCATTTAAATATTAATTAAATAAGTGGATGCTTGATTCTGAAGTGTGACGATTTCATTAATAAAAATATGTTCATTAATTAAGTTGATAATATATAAGCGGAGAAATTTTAAATTCTTAATAAAATCTCACATTGTAAACTAAATCTTATGGCAATCATTTAATAATAATAATAATAATATTTAATATAAGTCTAATAATAAAATTAAAAGGGAATGGAATTGTACAGAAAGGGTAAAGCTTATTAATTTATCCTGCATAAACAAGAACTGACCAGAATTAACTTGTTTTCTGACCCCTAAATAAACTAAGTATTATTGTAAATTTGTTATTATTTAAATAATTAATTAAGACCATTGTTACGTACTTTGATAACTTCTGTAACTAAGAATATCTCTATTTAATTATTTAATCAACCGTAGTCCTTAAATTTAAATTAGAAACACGGAACTACTTTTATGTTGCCTAGTAATTGTCTTGAGATTACTACGCTCCCCTTAACTATTTTCTGACACTTGTAATGGAGCGCTCACGCCGTAAGCAGCGTAAAGCGTTGTTTCGCTACGTGTATATATAAAAATGTGAAAGGCTTGATACAATGACTATTTAAATAAGTAAATTTGTGTGGTGATGACATCTCTCTATATTATAAAATAACGGACTATGTAATTTATACAGTATTACAACCTAGAAGGTGATAGTCAACTAATCTATCATCATGTGAAGTGTATAACAGTGAAACAAACTTTCTATCTATGTATTCTAACTACAAGAATTACGAAGAATAACTACAGTCGCCAGAGATGAATGTACCACACCAGGAATGATTTCACATACTTCTAGAACTTCACCATCACAGTATGATAAGGTAACGACTGAACTTCAAGAAACATCAGGAGGACCGAAGAACTAATTCTGCAGCAACTTCAGGAAATACACAGGTGACATGGAGGCTTGTCTTCCATGGTTAAGAGTTACAAAATTATAAACCCCAAAAGACAATTTAAATTATCATATTAAAGACTTTAAAACTTATGTTTAAATGTAATAACATTAAAGACTTTAGAAACCTGACATTTTAGGTAACATGTAGTATAAAATCTAATAACGCTAGTTATAGCAAAAAGGTAAAGTTTAAACTAAAAGTTTTGTTGTTTTAGAAGATTAATAAAAAACCATTCTTCAAATGGTTAGAGTTTCAATATTGTACATGGCAAGGTGACCATTATTCATTTAATATATTTAATCCCGGATCCGTGGAATTAATCAATAAGATGTACATCATATTTTGAGGCCCCTTTGTAAAGTAGTAATTTATATATTTAATCATATGGTGAACTATATTGTTTGAGAACTTTCATTAGAGAACTTAATCACCAAATGTAATAAAGAGATGTCATCTAAGTACCGAGTAAACTGAGTGCATAAATCAACAGTCTCCCCTTCCTAATATCCTGCTATATAAATTGTTTATTTGTTGTGATTATTTTCAGTGCTTCACAACGAAGGCAGCCGGTATAATTGGCACATCCAATTATTACTGGTTCCCTAAGTTATAACTCAAGAGAAGAGGTTATAGAAGAAATGACGTATCAGCTAAAATGGTACCTTCATGTCAGGTGGGTGAAGACTATCCTCAACCTTCGTGAGGAAGGGCTGTACTTTTGGATAAAATGTTTGTAAGTCGAACGAAGAGCTGGCCAAAGGGAGCTGAGATCTGATTCCTGTAATGAAATTGGGCTCTCGCTGCGAGTTATCGGCCGAGGGTGAATGATGTCTATAGTGTTATCAAAGTCTTTCCTGTCAATACTATACTGATCATTTTTCTTTTTTAAAATCGAGTCTTTGTTTCTTTCTTTCTATTCGTCTTCTGATTTCCTGAACGACAATTCTGTTCACCCATATAATTATAAATTTCTCAGCAAAACATTTCTTCTTCAATACGTTTGCGTCTTCTGTTTAACACCCACCATTCTGATCCATGTCATAATGCTATAATCCACACAGGCTAGTAAATAACTAGCCATCAGAGAGGTCAAAATATTTTCCAGGAGGGGCAAACAATTTTCCAGAGAAGAAAAATATTTATATATTTTTTATACATACACGCATGCACATATTAGTTTGTAATTCTTATATAATAACAGAAATAAATACAAAGATTGTATTAATTTATTAAAACATTTATTGCTTCAAAACATGCATAAAATTAATGGCTTGTATAAGTTAATGTTTGATGTCCATTAAGTAGTGCTCATTTCCAAAGTTTTAAAATTATGATGTCCATATCAAAACATCAGAGCAGGTTTTATTGTGTATGGGGGTACACCATGGACAAAAATTTTCAACATTCCCTACGGAGCATTGCTCAGAGTAAAGCTGCGAATCTACAGTGTACGTTTAGAAAAAACACGTGGAAAACAAGGAGCGCTCCCAAGTCCCTCATGGACCCTGAGCATCTTGCAGAGGGTTCATTCCCTAAAGACAAAAAGTCTGTCTATGAACTGTTCCTCTGTAAACATGTGCAGTTACACTGGCGAGCGATCCACAGGAAGCAAATCGCTGTCCTCACTGGACACCTTTTCGGCTTGCACGCGTTGTGTTGGTGTGTGTTTCGGTACTTTCCATTTAAAAAGCGTGCAAACGTAAGAAAATAAAATATCGGTATGGAGAACCATACATGACTTCCATATTCTAAGATTTATATTTAAAATCATTTTCGAAATGAAATATTACCATAGAAACTACTTCTTTCTACTTACTGCTTCAGCCTTAACCACAGTACTGTGGAGCTGGACACTTTTCGGCTTGCATTTGTTATGTTGGTATGGGTTCGGCACTTTCCATTTAAAAACCGTGCAAATGTAAGAAAATAAACATGAATGAGGCCAGAAATAACGCGAATTGTGTGTGTGTGTGTGTGTGTGTGTGTGCGTGTGCGCGCGTGCGCGCATGTGTGTGTGTCTTCCCTGCCTTTTCATTGCGGTAGTCATAATAATAAAATGGAAACGTAAACAGTACATAACTGAGAAAAAAATACATAAATGAAAAAATTATAATTTTATTGCCTGGCAACAAAATTATTTTATTTTCAACAATTACCATTGTTTCAAAAAGTTTAAATAAATTTTTAAGTACTTTACTCTTGTTAAAACGTAAAAGGTTGCAGGTAAACTACCCCTTCCCCTTAACCGATATTCACCAAAATCTAAAGGCCTTGAGACCTCTACAATTCAGGGAAGTATGCAAAAACTTATTTGATTCTGTTTGAATTTGCGGCTGTTATCGGTTGCCATAGAAAATACGCTTGATAAAAAAACGTTGCAGGTAAACTACCCCTTCCCCTCAACTGATCTTCACCAAAAACAAAAGGTCTTGAGTACTCTACAAATCAGGGCTGTATGCAGAAAATTATTTGATTCTGTTTGAATTTGCGGCTGTTATCGTTTGCCATAGGAAATACCCTTGTTAAAACAAAACGTTACAGGTAAACTACCCCTTTCCCTTAACCGATCTTCACCAAAAACAATAGGTCTTGAGAACTCTACAATTCAGGGCTGTATGCGAAACATTATTTGATTCTGTTTGAATTTGCGGCTGTTATCGTTTGCCAAAAAAAAAAATTTCCCTTGATAAAAAAAAAACCGTTGCAGGTAAACTACCCCTTTCCCTTAACCGATCTTCACCAAAAACAATAGGTCGCGATTACTCTACAAATCAGGGCTGTATGCAAAAAATTATTTCATTCTGTTTGAAATTGCGGCTGTTATCGTTTGCCAAAAAAAAATTTACCCTTGATAAAAAAAACTGTTGCAGGTAAACTACCCCTTTCCCTCAACCGATCTTCACCAAAAACAATAAGTCGCGAGTACTCTACAAATCAGGGCTGCATGCAAAAAATTATTTGATTCGGTTTGAATTTGCGGCAGTTATCGTTTGCCATAGAAAAAAAATCTACAGATAGACAGATAGACAGACAGACACACACACAGACACTTTTCGGAAAACGACTTTTTTTCATGTTTTGAGTGTAGTAGAATCAGAATCTGCAATAATCTAGAACACGATTTTTTTTGCCATCACCATACTTCCATTCCTTAAGGAATATGGAAGTAAAATTAGTGAGGCTAGAAATAACATGAATTGTGGGTATGTGTGTGTGTGTCCTGTCTTCCTTTTTATTGCGGTAATCACAATAATAAAACTTTGGAAACTTAAACATTACATAATTGGAAATATGCTTGTCTGCCATGAACAATATGTTTTCACTCATACATGATTTAAATTAAAATGAAAAAAATATAATTTTATTGCCTGGCAACAAAATTATTTTATTTTTAACAATTACCATTGTTTGAAAAAGTTTAAATAAATTTTTCAAGTACTTTACTCTTGTTGAAACATAAAATGTTGCAGGTAAACTACCCCTTCCCCTTAACCGATCTTCACCAAACTTGACAGGCCTTGAGTCCTCTACAATGCAGGGATGTGTGCAAACAATTATTTGATTCTGTTAAAATGTGCGGTAGTTATCGTTCGTCATAGAAAAAATCACCCTTGTTAAAACATAAAATGCTGCAGGTAAACTACCCCTTTACCTTACCCGATCTTCACCAAAAACAATAGGCCTTGAGGCCTCTACAATTCAGAGCTGTATCCAAAAAATTATTTGGTTCTGTTTGAATTTGCGGCTGTTATCGTTTGCCATAGAAAAAATTCTACACAGACACAGACAGACACTTTTCGAAAATATCGGTATGGAGAACCATACATGACTTCCATATTCTAAGATTTATATTTAAAATCATTTTCGAAATGAAATATTACCATAGAAACTACTTCTTTCTACTTACTGCTTCAGCCTTAACCATAGTACTGTGGTCACTAACGTATACCACCTCACGTTATCGCACTCGATTTTTACTGATGATGGAAGTCGATGACATTGCCGAAACGTCTGGTTTTGTAGAAAACATTGGACTACGGCCAAATATCCCGGGAAGGAATTTTAACAAAAACTACTTCTTTGTTTCCGATAATGTTGTACACATATATATAAAAAATATGCATAAAATTAATGGCTTGTATAAGTTAATGATTGATCTCCATTAAGTAGTGCTCAAGTTTCCAAAGTTTTAATATTATGATGTCCGTAATTAAAACATCAGAGCAGGTTTAGTGTGTATGAGGGTACACCGTGGACAAAAATTTTCAACATTTCCTATTGAGCGTTGCTTAGAGTAAAGTTGCAAATCTACAGTGTATGTTTCACAGAACAAACACGCGAAAAAGAAGGAGAGCTCCGAAGTCACTCATGGACCCTCAGCATCTTGCAGAGGGTTCATTCCCTAAAGACGAAAAGTCTGTCTATGAATCGTTCCTCTGTAAACACGTGCAGTTACACTGCCCAGCGATCCACAGGAAGCAAATCGCTATCCACTCTGGACACTTTTTCGACTTGCACGCGTTATGTTGGTATGGGTTTCGGCACTTACCATTTAAAAAGCGTGCAAATGTAAGAAAATAAACATGAGTGAGGCCAGAAATAACGCGAATTTTGTGTGTATGTGTGTGTGTGTGTGTGTGTGTGTCTTCCCTGCCTTTTTATTGCGGTAGTCATAATAATAAAATGGAAACGTAAACATTACATAACTGAGATATGCTTGCCTGCCACGAACGATATTGATGTTTGTAACAAACTTTTCTGTTTGTACATTTTGAGTGTAAATTAATCCATTCTACTATTAACTCATACATGATTTACATTAAAATGAAAAAATTATAATTTTATTGCCTGGCAACAAAATTATTTTATTTTTAACAATTACCATTGTTTCAAAAAGTTTAAATGAATTTTCAAGTACTTTACTGTTGTTAAAACGTAAAAGGTTGCTGGTAAACTACCCCTTCCCCTTAACCGATCTTCACCAAAATCGAAAGTCCATGAGATCTCTACAATTCAGCAGCACATGCAAAAAATTATTTGATTCTGTTTGAATTTGCGGCTGTTATCGTTTGCCATAGAAAATACCCTCGTTAAAAAAATGTTGCAGGTAAACTACCCCTTTCCCTTAACCGATCTTCACCAAAAACAATAGGTCTTGAGAACTCTACAATTTAGGGCTGTATGCAAATAATATTTTGATTCTATTTGAATTTGCGGCTGTTATCGTTTGCCATAGAAAATACCCTTGTTAAAACATAAAATGTTGCAGGTAAACTACCCCTTTCCCTTAACCGATCTTCACCAAAAACAATAGGTCTTGAGAACTCTACAATTCAGGACTGTATGCAAAACATTATTTGATTCTGTTTGAAATTGCGGCTGTTATCATTTGCCAAAAAAAAATTTACCCTTGATAAAAAAACTGTTGCAGGTAAACTACCCCTTTCCCTCAACCGATCTTCACCAAAAACAATAGGTCGTGAGTACTCTACAAATCAGGACTGTATGCAAAAAATTATTTGATTCTGTTTGAATTTGCGGCTGTTATCGTTTGCCATAGAAAAAAATCTACAGACAGACACACACACACAGACACTTTTCAAAAAACGACTTTTTTTCATGTTTTGAGTGTAGTACAATCAGAATCTGCAATAATCACGAACACGATTTTTTTTGCCATCACCATACTTCCATTTCCTTAAGGAATATGGAAGGAAAATGAGGGTAGTACAATCAGAATCAGCCGTTATCTCGAACACGATTTTTTTTTTTTGCCATCATTTCCTTATGGAACATGGAAGTAAAATTACCTATAACAGTAATAAAACAGATTTGATAGAATCAAACCTAAAACAGATAAATTAATTCATAATTTAAATGGAGTACACAAAATTGAATTCCCTGACTGTAACAAATTTTATGTTGGCCAAACTAAAAAACATTTAAAAAAAGACATACACACCGTATTCATATTAAAAAAAAGATGATACTGTAGTTATATTTCTGTGAACATTTGTAATTTACAAAGTAAAAAATATATTCTTGTTAAAACATTTTTATTATTAATAATAATTTAAAATTCAATAATGAAAAAAATGTTATAATTACCCCAATGAGTAAAAGGAGTATAGCAGCAGTTGTTTGCAGCGCAATCATTGTGACCAACTCCTCAAGCAGTAACAGACACTGACTACCAGACGATGAATCCCTTATATACAGTGTAGTATGAAAGCATTCCATTAACAGGCATGAAACTTGTGCCATGCGTGAAGAATTAATTTGTTCATTGTTTTACGGTCAAAGTACTTTTATGAAAAGTATATTTTTATTAATGTTATTATCTTTTCTATTATTATACATATTATATTGTATTGTTGACCTTTAATATTACTACAGCAATTATGTAATGGGACATTTGTCAAATGCATACAAGGTGTACACAAGGGCATTGAATCAGAAGTTAAAGGTGATAGCAGATTGTTTTACTGTGAGTGGACCAGTGGTGCAACCAGGGGGATTTTGGGGTTAGAACCCCCCCCGAAAATCTGGAAAAAATGTAATCAACGTATGTACAAACAGTAAAAACATAATAAATACAGTATCTTCCTAATACGTTAATTACTATATTCTTACAAAGTACTAAATGATAAACTGATAAAGTTTACTATTACTAAATGATAAACTAAAATTCAGCATAGGTAAGTTTATCAGACGTGAATAAATTGTTCTTTTGCCAATGGCGCATGATATGTAATTGTGTTTGTACTTTTCAAAAAACACCAGTTTTCATCAAAAGCGTAGCGTTTAGTTTTTGCTATATTTTCCGGTTTTGGAGAGTGAGCAAGATCAATCTGGGTGGCCTGTCAATTTCAGTGCAAAGGAAAGTCATGCATAGTTAGAGTCGGAAAATAATGTATAACGTGTACAAGTTTATTAAATCGGAAGATAAGGGAATATCAGAAAGAAAGTTGCTGGAAAGGGTAGCTCAGGCATGCGGTGTGTCTCTAAGTACGTAGTGTTTTTAGAAATATTAAAGAAGCATCCGCGTATATGGCCGACATAAAATCTTTCAGTACTTCCCATAAAAAATGCTCAACAAAGGAAATAAAAACTGATTTAGACGATTTTGACAAGTGTACTATTCGATTAATTATTTACGAATATCAATTCATAGAAGGGGAAACACCAACATTCAAAGTAATTTAAATAATTTTTAAGAGATAAATTAATTATAATGGTAGTGCATCTAGTCTGAGCCACATTATTCGTCAAATGAGATTTCGATGAAACCGTGCCAAAAGTAATAGGAAACTTTTAATATAATAACTTATTAGAAAGTTAAGAGAAAAGTATAAGAAAATTACGGCAATTCAGAGAAGAATGGCGGCCTATAGTTTACATAGACAAAACTGAATTCAACGTCAGTTAAAAAAACGTGGATAGACGCCGTTCTTCTCTGAATTGGCATAATTTTCTTATATATTTTCTCTTGACTTTCTATTGTGTTATTCTATTAAAAGTTTCCTATTGCTTTTGGCATGTTTTCATCGACAAATGTGGCTGAAAATTTCAATGAATAAATAAATCCACCTGCAACATCATTAACAAAAAGACAAACACGATTAACTGGTTAGTGAATAATGGGATTTCTTTAGTCCATTTATCCTAACCTGAGTTCTATTCACTAATTAAACAAAGTAAACCAACATGCAAAACTCTTATAATAACCACTGTTTTGGCAAACCATGGGCATTAGATTTTACGACTTCCACTCTCTCATCCTGACTTCCTGATCTTAATCCTAGAACTGATTTAGGCAATCGTGAAGAAGCGTGCTAAAAAACGTGCATTTTCCATAGACAGTGTTAGAAACTTAGCAAAATAGGAATTTGAGTGTATTTCTTTCATAGATTGCACATCAAGATGTGACCATGTCATGAAAATTGAAAAGATTACGTGAGATCAGACCAAAGAGTGTATAATGTACCGGTAACAGTTCATTTCAAAATTAATAAATAACGTATGTAACTACTGACTCGGAACACTAATTTTTTATTGGTAAAAATGTTAAACTTTCACCTTGTAGCTTGAACTAGTTTTCATCAGCTTCATCAGAGGCTCGTTTTTACTGATATTACTATGTTTCTTTCAGAATCGTAATATGTACACAAACTACAGTGTACTTCAAAATATACAATGTTTGTTAATGCCTAGGCTCGACTAGAAGATCTGGAGAAAGACTGCAATAGACACAACATGCCAAATCACTATTTACAAAATAATTGCAGTAGGCCTACTAAATGTTAAACAATTTCTAACTCGGTGAAATCTTTGTATGGTACCTCTGTTGTATCTATTGCTTGTTTCGTCTTACAAAACGTCCATATGTACTGTTTAGTAGTGTCGAAATAGAAATCGAAATCAAAACCTCCGTACATAGACTCATCATTCAGGGAGAAGGCTAATATTTTCAAAAGTCCTTTTTCTACTCACGTGTATAACATTCTTCCTGCCTTATCCCCACTACAAAGTCTGCAACTGCTTTATGTCTGATTATTTTAACTATATTATTGTATTATTATTTCAATAAAGTCGGTGTCTACTGATTAAGTAATTTAAATTATTTAATATGCATATGCAAATTAGTAAGCCTGTGCTTAACATAATTTTAACTCATAATTCTTACAAACATTGTGTGTATGATTCTTACACATGCAGTATGTGTAAGAAGGGCCTTTGCAGCATTATAGGTGAAACGTACATGAGTGAAATTCTATGAAGTAAAGTTAATTTTTACCCGTTCTTGCGACACTGGCTCCTTATAAGTTGCGTATTATCGTTTCTCCAGGAAAACCCCTGCTTGTAAAGAAAAGAATGAGGAAAACCAAAATTGTGCACCTTGTTTCTAAATTTTCAAACCCACCCCCCCAAATAAAATCCTGGGTGCGCCACTGGAGAGGACCAAATGGGTTTTAGGAAGGGAATGTGGTGTGAGGATGCCACTTTCATATTGAAAAGAATAACTGAAGAGAGACGGGAGTTTAATTGTGAAACACACATGGCCTTTGTAGATCTGACAAAAGCCTTTGACAATATTAAAAGAACCTTATTATGGCAAATCCTTGACAAAAGAGGTTACTCTATACATCTTATAGAAGCTATAAAGAGCCTTATTGTAGCGGGGCATTTTTGGGCATACCTGGGGTAATAACAGGATTTGTATTTTTTAATAATAAATAACTTGTCGAGTGATAGAAAAATGTTATGACCGAACGGTAAATTTCTTATTTGGAGCGATCGAGACGATGGCAGCATTGTTTGAGACGGTGAAGACCATATGATTCAACAATATTCATATAAACAGTTTTAATAACTGCAACTGTACCAAACTCAGTTCAAGGACAATGACGAACACGAAAAACGTAAACACGTTACACAACCAGACATCAGGCGATGTGTTGCGTCAGCGCATTACATAACAGGAATGCTGGGTGTGTCACGCCAGCAACATAGTGACACAACAGAACAAAGTAGTCGCAAAACAACATCTGAGTGGTACAGACGCTAACCACTGTGCGTCTGCCCGGCTCTCGCCGGTTTTCGGGCGAAGTTATTGTGTTCGCCGATGGGCCCGCAACAGACCAAAAATGTGATTAACATATAAAAGAAAATGTGAAGTAAAGTTTAGAAAAATACAAAAGCAATTAACAGTTTTATTTCTTCATTATAAAAAACAGTTTTCGGCAATTAATTATTATACCGGACAATGTGCGGAAAAGTGTGACGCCACCAACTTACGGAACAGCTAAGTAGCCATGCATTCATATTAAAATTTCAACAAAGGTTTTCTTTTAAAATTAATGTGGAAATAAATTTTAATAACATGTAACACGAGAGCTCTCAAATCATAGAATCATTGTGTGTGTGTGTGTGCGTGAGTAAGCGGGTAGACAAAGAAGGCTGGTTTGCGTTGTTTGTATTTTAATTTAATTCATACTTAATTTCTTAGAATTTATTTGGAATTTGTATACCATGTTTTCATTCTCATTGTAGCAGAATGAATAATTAATAACTTTCGTAAATGTGAATTTCCAGTAGAGAGAGGATGGCAGGAGGTAGTTTGTTAATAATAAAATTATAGTAAAAAATGTTAATAAATTTTAATTATGTGTAAACGTATAAAGTTTCTTTGTTTGATTAAACAACCATCTGATCTCCTGTTCGCCTAAAAAGAACCCTCATAAATTATTTTCTTACAGTTGGAAAGTAGCTTCACATTTGGCTTCCGAACGTAGGGACGATTTATATAATAATATTATATAAATATAGGCCTACTGGGAAAGCAGAATGGTTGTTTAAGGTAAAATAAATTTTTTTTTTCTCATACGTAAATTAGACGCAAGTATGGGGTTATGTTTTGATAGGGTTATGTATGTAGTGAATTATTTGTCAAATTATATAAGGAGTATTATGAGGTAATATACATAATAATTGGTAGATATGATAATTATTAAATAGTATAAAGAGTATTATAAAAAAGTAAAAATGGCAGATAATAATAATATTAGTTTATCTGATAGTCAAACTGAAAGTCAAATAAATAACAATTCAAGTGAAATAGAATTAAGAATTATGGATGAAGGAATTCATTCAACGCCAATTCAGAATAAAAACTCAGATAACAATGATATGATGAAATATTTATGTAGCATGGTGTGCAGTATGAAAGAGAGTTCAGACAAGCAGCAGGCGATGTTAGAGTTAAAATTCAGTGAACAGAAGAGTGATTCTGACGCTAAATTCAATGTATTAAAAAATGATTCTGACGCTAAATTCAATGTATTAAAAAATCTGAATAATGAATTAAAAAGTGAGATACAAGAAATTAATAAACATTTAGAAATCACTAACGAAACAATAAGAAACAGTTTAGATAAGTTAGAACAGAAGTTCGAGAAATTAGGTAACAATGTTTTAAGTAAGACAAAATGTAAAAATGACGAAATAGTAGACAATTTTGAGAGTATAGTGGGGGTGAAGAATAATGATGAAAATATAATAACAAATAGTACTGATGAAGTTTTAGAATGCGATAATGAAATGTTCATGAGTGTTTATGAAGTAGAGAGAGAGTGGAAGAATAATGTAGTAATTAAATGGGGACAGAGGGCAAATTTTCCCCTTATTGTTTATAATGATGATGATGATTTAATGTTGTTTTTTCAGGGCAAGAGACCCTTATTGTTAAATGAAGTAATGTTGTATAATGTTGTACCCTCTGTCCGAAATAATTGTGAGAGTGTGATGTGGTGCTGTGAAGAAAGAGAGTTATATGTTGAGAATGAAATAGAAATATATAAGTTAGAAAGAAAGTATGATGAATTGAGAAAATTAATAGAAGGGGTGATGATGAATCATGTGAAATACGTACCTGTTGAAAGAGAGACAGAAAATAATTTTGATAATATCTTACCTGACTATAATGATTTACCTGACGTAGTAGTTGAGGAATACAAAAATGAGAAAATAATTTACCTGACGTTAACAAATAACACTGATATAGACTGGACAATCCTAACCTATGGTAACAAGATTTATAGTGGTACAATGGATGAAATAGAGTTGATAGATTATTATGATAGTAATGATTATCATAATTTGTGTGTTGATAAAAATGATGAATGTTACAAATACACTAGATATATATATGACGATGGAGGGTGAGCTAAAAGATCAGTGTTGGGACATTTTTAATATTGTAAATTTTTGGTAATGACCTTGCTGATTTGGACATCTGAAGTGAGATACACTTGAACAGTTTTGACGCATATTTTGTAAATAATATTGAATTCATTTGTGTGTATTGTGAAATGTTAGATAAGTAATGTGTATGTTTTAGAAAATGTTGTATTAATAATAATAATATTATTAATATTTTAGCACTCTAATTAAATAACAAAATAATTATGAAGACAATAGTTAATGATTTGTAGAATGTTGATAATAATTGAAATATGTTATTTTAATAATCAATTGAATTAAATAAGTGAGATGTTTAGATATTGTGATTGAATATTATGTGTTTGAATTTTATAAGGAATTTAAATTGTGTGATGAGATTTTAATTTAATAATCATGAATAAATAAATAAATGTTAAATAAATGTGGAATTTTGTGGAACATAATGATTAAAAATATGTGTTAATAATAAATTTAGAATTTTTGAAAATCTGATTGCAACACAGGATAAGTCAATAATGATGATAAATAAAAACAGTTAATGAAAATTTTAAATAATAATGTTTATAAATTTTTATATAAATTATTAAAAGAGAATTGTTTGTTTGATGTATACTAAGAATCCAGGTTGATTGCCATTTGTGTATTGTGTTATGTGATGTATTATAATAGTGTGTGTGGCTGGGAGGTTATCCAAGGGGATAACGTATTAAAAATTTGATATATTTTAAGTAATAATGATGATTTGCTACTCAATAATTTTGTTTGAATTTAAAAAAAATAGATGCACTAAATACTTCTTATATTGTGTTATTATGTCTTATTGTGTTGATTGCATTAGTATGTTAGGAATAAGTATTATAAAAATATAATAATATGTTTTCAATGTGTTTATAGATTTAAAAATAAAATGAAAAATAGTTGTGATAGGTAAAATTTTCAATGGGTTGTAAAAGATCGAAATGGGTGATAGTAATTGTTTGAATAAAATGTTTGAGTCAATTCAAGTTGAATTTTGTGGGACATAGATTTGTCCAAATCGAAGTAAAAGTTAAAGTAATAGTGGAAATGAAAATAATGCAATGTTGTTTTGAGTTAATGTATGTTATAGAATTTTGAGAAATAAGTGGAGACACAGTAGAAATGGAGATTTTATGTAGAGTTTGGAGCGATATATTGTTTATTTGTTGATGTTAATTTGTTGTAGTTGTAGTGAGGTTATGAGATTGAGATTTTTTGGGGATGGTAATTTTGTAGTAGTGGTAGTGTATTTGGGGAGTCCGCAACAAGGGTTGGGACGGGATAGGGACCGATTGGCGCCGGAAAGGGTTACCTAGGGTGAGTCCAGGGACCAACATAAGGGAATGAGTTTTGGGAAGGAAACACGTATCCTATGTACAAAGGGTTAGAGAGTATTTTTTTTTTTTATAAGAGTAGAAGGTGGCGATTGGAGTTAAAATAGTAAGTAGTTAGAGGTAGAGAAGGGTTAGTAAAATTTTGATAGTGGGGTGTCATACTAGTTAAAGATTTTGTAAGGGAGCATTAGCGTAATAAAAGGGGTAAGATTATGAGTAAATGCCAAGTGGATAAAGTAAATTATAATGAATAACGTAGAATCACCCAAAGTAATGAAATGGAATAATGATGGCCATAATTTAAAAAAAAAATAAAATAAATAATTTTTGTAATTTTGAGAAACGAATTAATAAGAGTAAATCAAGTTTAAAAGTAATTTTTTGATTTTATATGTCAATTTAATGATGTAAAGTGTGTAACATTTTAATTGTAAGTTGTTTATTTTAAAATGAATTATTAATGTACTGTGTTTTCTTATGTTAAGTTATGTTAGGTATTCTGATATATACATGTTAGTAATAAGTGAGTAAAAACAAAACCAGTGCTTCTTAGCGCAAACCAGCACCGCTAGGGGGGGACAGATCAGTTGGGGATATGGTGTTGTATAAGGCCACTATTTAATATTTTGATTTGTTGTTTCAGTGTTTGGTGATGCTGTGGCGGCGGACCTGAGCTGGCCTGCGCGTCAGAGCAGGGGCGTTGAGTATCTGTCTGACTCTACGGTGTTGGGATCTCGAGAGAGAAGTCCAGTATTGTCATGCAGATGCGGTCACAGTCACCAGACCAAGGGTGAGTTGATTATATTTTTGTAAACCGTACAGGGGGTTGTGGCGACATATCCTGGCTGATCCCTCTAGCAAGTATGAGTGTGTCAATGAGATTTTTTATGCTTCGGCCTAAAATATCTCATTGAGGGGGTATTGTAGCGGGGCATTTTTGGGCATACCTGGGGTAATAACAGGATTTGTATTTTTTAATAATAAATAACTTGTCGAGTGATAGAAAAATGTTATGACCGAACGGTAAATTTCTTATTTGGAGCGATCGAGACGATGGCAGCATTGTTTGAGACGGTGAAGACCATATGATTCAACAATATTCATATAAACAGTTTTAATAACTGCAACTGTACCAAACTCAGTTCAAGGACAATGACGAACACGAAAAACGTAAACACGTTACACAACCAGACATCAGGCGATGTGTTGCGTCAGCGCATTACATAACAGGAATGCTGGGTGTGTCACGCCAGCAACATAGTGACACAACAGAACAAAGTAGTCGCAAAACAACATCTGAGTGGTACAGACGCTAACCACTGTGCGTCTGCCCGGCTCTCGCCGGTTTTCGGGCGAAGTTATTGTGTTCGCCGATGGGCCCGCAACAGACCAAAAATGTGATTAACATATAAAAGAAAATGTGAAGTAAAGTTTAGAAAAATACAAAAGCAATTAACAGTTTTATTTCTTCATTATAAAAAACAGTTTTCGGCAATTAATTATTATACCGGACAATGTGCGGAAAAGTGTGACGCCACCAACTTACGGAACAGCTAAGTAGCCATGCATTCATATTAAAATTTCAACAAAGGTTTTCTTTTAAAATTAATGTGGAAATAAATTTTAATAACATGTAACACGAGAGCTCTCAAATCATAGAATCATTGTGTGTGTGTGTGTGCGTGAGTAAGCGGGTAGACAAAGAAGGCTGGTTTGCGTTGTTTGTATTTTAATTTAATTCATACTTAATTTCTTAGAATTTATTTGGAATTTGTATACCATGTTTTCATTCTCATTGTAGCAGAATGAATAATTAATAACTTTCGTAAATGTGAATTTCCAGTAGAGAGAGGATGGCAGGAGGTAGTTTGTTAATAATAAAATTATAGTAAAAAATGTTAATAAATTTTAATTATGTGTAAACGTATAAAGTTTCTTTGTTTGATTAAACAACCATCTGATCTCCTGTTCGCCTAAAAAGAACCCTCATAAATTATTTTCTTACAGTTGGAAAGTAGCTTCACATTATGTAGAAACCAGTGTACAACTGGTTATAAGAGGAAGGATGACTGAGGAAGTTCTCACTAAAAAAGGGATAAGATAAGGCTGCTGTATAAAAAAAAAAAAGAAATCTTATCTTGACCCAGGGGTTTTTCTGAAAGGAATGTTTTTAAACTCCATTTTATACGCAGATGATATGGTAATAATTCAGGACAGTGAGGGATAAACTACAATAATCAATGTACATACTAAATCGAATAGCAGATGAAATTATTTTCAAATATCAGCAGACAAGATTAAAACAATGGCATTCACAGGGAAGCAACTAGTAAGAACTAAGATAGTTATAGATGGAAAGATTATGGAACAAGTTGAGCAATTCAATTACTGGGGATGTTACGTTACATATAGGACAGAAATTGATCTACATGAAAAATTAAACAAATTTAGGAATATCTGCGGAACAATTCACAGATACCTTAAAAATAAGACAAAGAAGGAAACAAGGATAATGTTTTTTAACACTGTAGCGGTACCAGTTCTGATGTATGGAGATGAAGCTAGAGTTTTGACAGAAAGAGACAAATCAAAGACTCAGGCTCCGGAGATGAAGATTATGAGGAGTACTCTGGGCTGTACCATTCTCGATAGAAAGAAGAATGTGGATATAAGGACAGAACTGGGGGTTGACCTATTGTTGGAACAGCTAAGGAGCAACAAAAGAAGGTGGTATGAACATTTGGGAAGAATGGCGGGTGACAGGATTCCAGTGCTAGCAATGGAATATAGACCGGTGGGGGAGAGAGATGTAGGACGGCCAAGAGCAAACTGGGTCCCGGAACTGGTTCAGGATGAGCCTAATCCTTGAGGTTGATGATGAACATTTGTCAAACTAGAATTTTATGGGTCACTGGTAACATAATTGTAAATTAATAAATATTTTCACCCTTTGTATAGCATTTGAATATAAATTTGTATTTTGACAATGTCAACTTCTGTTTACTTTACAGAATTAAGAAACTCTTGTGTAATGTAACTTTCCCAAAGTGTGGGACACACAAAATGTATATTTTAAATAATAAATTAATTTGTGTCAGTGATTATATTCATAAACAGAAATTAAAATATTGCATACCACTATCCCCAACAGTGTTTCCGAATCGTTCACCCCATTGTGAAGTCAGAAAAATATATGGTGTGGTGAGCCAATTTTTCCTATCTGACAATGAGCTGAAAGGCTCGAAAGCGCTAATTAAGGATTGTCTATATAGTGGTGGGAAACAGTTAAATTTCTGTTTGAGAAATTGTATTGTGAAGCAAACCACAAATGGTGGCAGTACTAAAAAATAATATAAATCTCTATTAACTTGCAATTCAAAATGGGAGTAGATTCAGGAACTTCAGAAAATATTAATGAACGTCAACATCTCAGAGATTACTTACTACCAATCAAGCAGCAGACCAGAAACTTTTTAATAATATATAAAATTGCCTGGTCTGTCATGCTATGTCCTTGTTGAAAATGATCATCCACTTTTGAAGCTTGCCATTCCAGCATCAAATGGACACGTCACATCAGGGGTGGATCCAGCAAGAAATTTGGGGGAGGGGAAGAGTTGAACTAAGGAAAGGGGATATGAAACGTTGCACCATTCTTTAATGGTATAAATTATAAATGATAGACTGAGTGAAAATAAAAATTCAGTGTGTTATTATCAAGATAATACATTTATTAACATACAAGTATAAAATCATATCTGTGTTTGTCAGTTCATTGTTCTTTTAATAATTTTCACTTACAGTTAAAATTCACACTACTCACTTAAGTTATATGTGAAACAAAAATTAAAATTAAGGTAAGGTACTGGTACAATTTAAAGTAGACCTAATTTTAGAGTAAAACCATGAATCTACATAACGTGACATGAATTTTGTATCACATTCACAATCACAAAACCATTCTACAATCAGGAGATGACAAAAAAAATGTTGTCTAAAGTGACCATTGGGGGGGGGCAATCCCCCTGTGATCCACACGTGTGTCACATAAAACAAAGCCCAGGTCCACTTGGTTGTGACTCACTCAAGATTGAGGGTATCCATCCAGGCTCTGTTATACGAGGGCTGCCTTTTAAGTCTTTACAAACGACCACTAGATGGCGCTAGTGAGATATGACATTATCATTGTTGAAACATTTGTCATATGTTATTTGTAAAACAATTGCAGCTCAGATATTGGCCGAGTAGTTTGTTTACAGTGAGCGTGTAAAACAAAAGTGTTTGTGAAAAAATGGAAATTTCATGTGAAGGTTTTCATTGGATGATTTTTTATGATTTTAATAAAGGCCTAACTCAACAACAATGCCTCGAATCGCTTCGTACAACTTTTGGTAATCAATCACCATCAGAAAAGACTGTTTACAACAATTGGTTTGCGGAATTTTGCCATGGTCGTGCTTCAGTCAGCGATGAATTTCGTGAAGGTCAACCTAAATCGGTTGTTGTTCCCAAAAACATCGATGCTGTGCACAACATGATTAAAGAAGATCGGCATGTGACTAACCATGAGATAGAAGCATCCTTAGCCATATGGAAGACTGCAGTACATTCAATTTTACATGAACATTTAGCTGTTAAAAAGATCTGTTCCCGATGGATTCCGCATAATTTGACCGAAACTCAAAAACAGGCTCGTGTCAATTGGTGTAAGGAAATGATCCAAAAATTCGACCGAGGAAATGCAAAATCCGTATACAACATCGTAACAGGAGACGAAACTTGGATATATTCATATGAGCCAGAAACTAAGCAACAATCAACTGTTTGGGTGTTCCAAGATGAACTGAAGCCAACAACAGTGGTTGGTTCACGAAGCACTTCCAAGAAAATGATCGCTTGTTTATTTGCTTATACTGGACATGTCGCGACCATTGCTTTAGAGGATCGAAGAACAGTTAATGCTGAATGGTATACAACAATTTGTTTTCCACAAGTCATCGATGAAATCAGGAAACACAACCGAAAACGTCGCATCATTCTTCATCACGACAATGCCAGCTCTCACACAGCATGTCAAACAATTGATTATTTGAAGGATGAAAACATCGAATTAATGTCTCATTGCCCGTATTCACCTGATTTATCGCCAAACGACTTCTTTTTGTTCCCGAATGTCAAACAAAAAATGTGTGGACAGCGATTTTCATCACCTCAAGAAGCTGTTGAATCCTTCCAAAACCATATTTCTGAGGTACCAACATCAGAGTGGAAAAAATGTTTCGAGACTTGGTTCGAATGCATGCAAAAGTGTGTAAATCTCAAAGGCTAATATTTTGAGAAACAATAAAACGATTTGTATCAAAAAATGTTTCTTCTTTCATTGTCTTTGTAAAAACTTAAAAGGTAGCCCTCGTATAGCATATGTTAATATATATGATATACATGTTATTAATATTAACATATTAATATGTTAACATGGTTAATATGTTAATAGACTTTATATTAATATGTTAATAATGTCTAGTGGAACAGATTTCTGATGATGAGGTGATAATCTCCAAACCATGTTATTATTTTAACTAAGAAAGTCACAAGACAAACCAGTACTTTTATATATTATTAAATCAACATGACTTCAGTACTGAATAATACAGTTTTTACAAACTTTTTTGTAGAAAAGATTTTAAAAGTATGAATCTGACATCAACCTGCAGGATTCACTGATAAAACTGTCGCTCCTTGTTAAGTCATTGTTCAGTCGCACAGTTTTGATGCATTTTGAATTAAAATGTACAATGAATACCCTTCTTCTTCTTCTTCCTCTAGTGTTACAATCTTGTGTGGGTTTTGGCCCTCTGTACTGCAAACAACTTCTTTCTATCCTTGGCTACTTTTTTCCTTTATCCTCAAGTGCTCCTCTTCATCTGTTAGCCAGTTATTACTTGGTCCTCCTTCATCTTCTGCTTTTACATATTTTCCACTGAATTATTACAGCTGATACCATTCAGTAGCGGGAGAGAAGTTAAAGAAGAAAACAAGGATAGAGACGCAATTGAAATATTATAATGTAGTTGCCATACCTCAACTACTGTACGCTAGTGAGACTTGGATTAGAAAGGCCAAAGATATATCTAGAATATAAGGAGTGGAAGAAATGAGGTTCTTGAGGGCTGTAAATGGTTGTACCAGGAGAGATCTTATCAGAAATTATCATATTAGAATGGATCTAGGCATAGCTGAAAGCTTAAATGAGAAAATCTCCTGGTACAAAACAGAGTGGCATTTATACGTAGAGAATGGATTCAACTAGACTTTTAAGAAGAGCCCTTGACTATCATCCAAGGGGGAAGAGAAGTGTGGGAAGACTCCGTAAGTGGTGGTTGGATGAATTCCATTCAAACTGGAACAGTCTACTAGCCTAAACCATAAGGATGACGACGATGACCATTCAGTGAATATATCCTAGTCATCTTATCCATTTGAAGTTGAAGAATTAGACTATATCTTCATTAACTTATCATATCTTCATCAATGGTGGGTTAGGATATTTTGAAGCCCTAGGACAGTCTACTCCCAAAGCCCTCCATTTTTTAACACGAAAATTTAGTATACCATGTTAACACATTTTCAACGGTTCTGTATCAGTCGTCTTCTTGAGACTTTGTATTCATCTTTCACTTCAGTAAAACATATATAACAATGTTTATATATTTAACAAGATTTATTTAACTTTACTTATTTAAAAATACACTTATATTAGAATACATTTGTGAAACTTTATGCATAATCAATTAAAATAATTAAGGACAATGTTGCGGTTTGGAAGCTCTTGAATAATCGTGAGTTATTCCAAAGACGCTAATGAGGAAGGCTGGATTGTTTGTTAGAAAGAAGTGGACTGTATTAAAGATGTTGAACATTCGTTTATTGAAAAAATCTGATTGTTAATTACGATCGGCACGTGCGGATGCATTTGAGCCAATAACGCCCGAAATTAATTTTGAATAAAATCGTGGTCCATTGTAGATGGACGCAGGTAGTTGAATGAAATGAAATATTATAAATGCATGCTAAAAAATAGCCAGAAGCCGCGGCTGTAAGAGAAGTGTTTTACGAGAGTTGCGCTCGGAGTCGTGTTATAAACTGAACTAAACTGGCTTGCAGTCGGCGGTGCTGGCCGGTTGCAACGTTTGATAAACGCGTGACGTCATCCGCGCGTGCCGTATACGGTGGTGGACCGTTTACAGCTGATAAACCAGTACAAAGTTTAAACATACTGCCCGCCAAAATCGGGACGATTTTGTACATTAAAGGTTAAATTGAACAATATAATAATTAAACTTACATGTCGTAAGCGATACAATAATTGGCGCACTGGCCAGAGAGCAATGACATAATAAACATAATATGAATTCAATTAACAACCACCAAGCATACAATAAATTGACCCTTACGCCAATAGCAAGGGCTTACTGACGTTAAAATTACTCAAAACATAATAGTAATACAATACGCACAATAATACAATAATTAAGTAGATATTGATCTTTCCCAAATAATACCCCTTGATATTTGCCAAGCATTACAATAACAAGTGATAACACCATAAAAAATACAATAATTTCCCCATGATATTGACATAACAACCCCAATGAATTTCATAATGTTTGACCCTTAGAAAATACAATACATATATAGAATAATTGACACTATAAATGACACTTGTGGTTCTCAGAATTTGAATCACACAAACATATTAACAATACACAACATCCATAATGATTGATAGTACATATGAAACACAGTCACTATTGCTGTAATAGCTAGCGGCACGTAAACAATATTACAATGCTTATGATACAATTGACTTGTATGCTCGCCCCGGGGAATGTCCCGGGCGTGGTCCATGTAATGTGACACGCACACACTCACACACACACACACACACACCTCGTATGGCACGCATACGATTAGTGTGTAGCCACCGGAAGGGGGCATAATTTGTGGATGGGTCGGCGTAAGATACCTAGCGCGGTGCGAACTTCTGCGACGCGTACTAAGGAATCTTGACCCGGAAAAACATTGGTAATTACCCCACGCTTCCATTCTAGAGGGGGGGAATTGTCATCCAAAATGAGGACAAGTTGTCCGACGTTCAAATTCTTTAATGGGGTGCGCCATTTATTGCGCTGCTGCAGCTGGTGCAGATAATCCCTAGACCACCGTTTCCAGATGGTCTGCGTAAATTTTTGGAGCAGAAGCCATCTGCCCAAATGAGTATTATTACCTTGTGTATAGTCGGGTTCCGGAAGTGCCGTCAGTGGAGCACCGACCAAAAAATGAGCGGGTGTTAAGGGTTCAGGGTCTCTAGCATCGTCGGACACCGCGCATAACGGGCGTGAATTAAGGCAAGCCTCAATTTGAGAAAGAAGAGTAGAATATTCCTCAAAATTCAAGATCGTACCGCCAATTACGCGACGTAAATGGAATTTAACACTCCTTACACCACTTTCCCACAAACCACCGAAATGAGGGGCTGAAGGGGGGATAAAGGACCATTTGATGCCGTGGAGACCGCAAAACTCCAGAGAAGATTGCTCAACTTCCTGGAGGTTAAGAATTTGTACCAATCATGCAACGTGTGGTTGGCACGACGAAAATTCGTGCCATTATCCGAAAATATTTGCGCGGGAATACCTCTGCGCGATATGAACCTTTTTAAAGCCGCTATAAAGGCGTTGGAAGTGAGATCCGACACCAATTCTAAATGGATGGCCCTAGTACACATGCATATAAATAGAGCGATATATGCCTTGGTCGTGGACTTAGAGCGCTGCCCGCCATGGCGCAAAAGCACAGGACCGGCGTAATCCACGGCCGACTGTGAGAATGGCCTTGACGGCGTGACCCTAGAAGAGGGTAATTGACCGAGTAATTGATTCGCGCCTTTAGCCCGGAAACGAAAACAAGTGACACACTTATGTATCACTGAGCGGATATAGGACTTATCGTGTATGATCCAATACTTACGCCTAAGCGAAGCTTGAGTTGATTGCACTCCAGCGTGCAACAAACGGATGTGTTCGTATTCAATTATTAATCTCGTGAGATGAGAGTGCGGGTGCAAAATTATTTGGTGTTTAGTCTCGTAGCTAAGTGGGGAGAATTGCAAGCGTCCACCCACTCTTAAAAGGCCTGATTTATCCAGGAATGGGTTGAGAGCAAGAATTTTACTACTGCGTGGAAGGCACCGGTGTGCCTCAAGTTCCCTAACTTCCACGTCGAAATGCAACTTCTGAGATTGCCGGACAAAAATCAAGAGCGTGTCAGACAATTCTTGAGCCGACAAAAAGGACGTGTCTCTATCAACCACCGCGAGCCTAGAATTGCGAAAAAATCGACGGCAATATGCGAAGACGCGAATAAGCCTCGTAAGAGATGAATAATTTTCAATGTAACTATGTGTTGAGGACGCGACAATTAGTGAGGTTTGAGCCTGCTTGCGACGTTCCTCTTCAATGTCGGGAAAAGTACAGGGAGTATTAATGTCGAACGCGCTGACCGGCCATGAGGCGGCATGACGAGCCAACCAGGAGGGACCATGCCACCATTGAGTATGACAGTGCAAACTACGAGGGAGGCAACCGCGCGATAAAACGTCGGCAGGGTTGTCATTTGATACTACATGACGCCAAATTCCCCTGCTGCTAACAAGACGCTGTATTTCCGCGACACGGTTGGCCACAAATACCTTCCATCGGGAAGATTGCTGATGTATCCTGTACAACGCTATCATCGAATCCGAATAAAGATATAGTCCGTCAAAATTGTAATCGACGGCATTTAAAACCTTGGACGTTAATTGAGCCAACAATAAACAAGCACAAAGTTCAAGTCTTGGAAGCGTTATCTGTTTCAGCGGAGCGACCCTAGATTTAGCACACAACAAGTTTGATGATATGGCGCCGTTCGAATAGACCGCCCGCACGTAAATGCAACACGCGTAACCTTTAGCCGAAGCGTCGGCGAATCCGTGCAGCTGCAATGAACTAACTGGGTAACTGTTCGAACTCTTAACCGACCTCGTAATCTCAAAATGAGTGTCGGAGACTAATTGGGCGTATAATTCCAACCATTGATTGGCTAATGATCCGGACAAGGGTTCGTCCCAATCAGTGCCCGCCAACCACAACTGCTGCACGAAATGCTTGCAGCAAAATGTGATGGGAGCGATTAAACCTAGTGGATCATAGATCCCGGCGATGATTGCCAACACGCTTCTCTTGTTGAAAACGGTTAAGTTGTCATCACCCCTAACGGTGTATAAAAAGTTATCCCCCTCAACATTCCATTGTATGCCCAAGGTACGCACGTTTTGACCCTTGCTGAAGTCACGGGTTACTTGGGCGCGAAGAGTCATAATCTTATGGTGGTTAGAGAACCATTTATGTAACGAAAAACCATACCTCCTCAACAACTTCTCGATCTCGCATTTCATTTCAGCTGAGCCGTTCGGATCATCCGAACCCGTTATGAGATGTAAAAGTCATTTGCTATGGCCTTAGCAGCTGTAGGGTAGTCGGATTTATTTTCATATGCTATTTGAGCCAGACAACGCGTAGCAAGGAAGGAGGCACTAGCAGTGCCATATGTAACCGTCCTTAACGCGTAATGTCGCAATTCCTTATGCGGTGCATCACGCCAAACAATGCGTTGCAAGTTTGAATCCTTAGGATTAACAATGATCTGGCGATACATCTTTTCAATGTCCGCAATAAGTACGTATCGGTGGGTGCGGAACCGAACCATTATCGAAAACAGATCCTGCTGGATCGTAGGACCGACCATTAAAGTATCGTTAAGGGACAAATTATTGGTGGTTTTAGCGGATGCGTCAAATACCACGCGCAATTTAGTGGTTAAGCTAGAGTCTTTGAAGACTGCGTGATGGGGCAGATAAAAGATCTCTGACCTGTCAAGCGACAGATCGTATTCATTAAGCGGCGACATGTGGCCAAGTCTTAAGTAGTCACTCATGAACTCACTATAATCCTTATAAAGGGTAGGGTTCTGCTTGAATTTGAATTCTAACGATTGGAATCTGCGTATGGCTCCGCGGAGAGAATCTCCCAAATAAGATTTATCAGATCTGCGGGGCAGGGCTACCACGAATCTCCCGTCGCGATTGCGGCTAGTGTTTTCCACGAAATGCCTTTCACACGGCGAGTCCTCAGATCGGGCTTCGCGACTAGAGATCTTCTCCAACTTCCAAAATTCCTTTAGTTGAGAGGAAACCTGATTATCATCCCTACAGACCATAAAGGAAGAAACCGTTTTAGTCATATCGACGTTGAATGGTAAGTCACCGGCCAAAATAAATCCTAACTTGGTTTCCTGAATTATAGGAAAGTGTGGTCCGCGCGTATATTTCATAGGTTCAATTAATTGGAGAAAATATTGAGCGCCGATTAATATATCGACTTGCGACGAGCAATGTAGGTGAGGATCCGCCAAGAATATGCGCTTGGGTAAATTTAAAGAGGCAAGATTGAACGACTCCGCCGGTAAATTATTAGTTATACTGGGTAATACGGCACAATGTACGTTTAACGTGAAGGGTTTATAGCGTGAATGTAGTCTTACATTAGTACTGAAGTCAGCCTGGGAAAGCGAGTTGTTTATACCCGTGATGGGCAGTTGCGATTTAACCAATTGGAGGCCCATCCTGCGGGCGAAATCCATTGTGCAAAAGTTCGCTTGAGAACCGGAATCCAGTAATATCCTAACGGGAAATTTTTTGCCGACTTTATTGTATGTCATACAGACGGCGGTAGATAACAATACCGATTTATTGGTCTGTGATTTCAGTGAACACTGGTTGTTAACAGAAGTTACGTCCCTGTTGGGGACATGAATCGTTGTGTGGTGACGCCTAGAACATTTTTTACATGAGAATTTTGAGGGACATTTTGAACCCTCGTGTCCCGAACGGAGGCAGTTTAAGCAAAGTTTGTTTTTTATTAACGCGTTTTTTCTATCAGGGATAGACAGCGATGTAAATTGTGGGCAATCGCTAAGTCTATGTCCACCGTTACACAGCCTGCATAAATTGTTTCTAATATGTGAGTGGAATGCGCCCTTTGGAGTGCTTATCTGTTTAACTGCCTTGCGATAAGGAGACTTATCGCTTTTGTTCAACCTGCTCGTTGGGCTAGTCGCGTTATCGAGATTTTGCAATAATTTCCTACGTGAATTTAGAAAATTTATAAAATTATTAAAATCAGGGAATTTATGCTCCGATAAACTCTCTTTCCACAAACGTAAAGTGTAATTGTCAAGTTTTTTGGCTAAATAATTTACGACAATAATTTCAAACGTGTTGACTGGCAGTTTGAGATTATTTAAAGCGTTTATATTTGCAGAGATTTGATCAATAAATTGCGATATGCTAACTTGGGATTCCTGCTGAACTAATGGTACGTCTAGGACATTCCACACGTGGCGAGCGGAAACAATCAGCTTACTATCATATCTATTCCTCAACAGATCGATAGCCACCGTGTAATTCTCATGTGTTATGGGCAACGATTTTATTACGTTAAGCGCCTCGCCATGTAATGACGAGTGCAAATAATGAAGTTTCTGTATATCTGTCAGATCTGCTCTGACATGAATTAGTTCCATAAAAATATGGTAATAATGTTGCCATTCCACAATACTACCCTCAAACCGTGGTAATTTTATTGGTTCCAATTGAATGGGGGGTGTTTTAGGCTGTTTACCTTCAGCGTTAATTACTGGTTTTTGGTTCATATGCTCAGCTTGCTCTAGCAGGTGTTGCAATTTACATTCTATAGTACAGAGATCGTCCTCCGTTTGCACTCTATCACTCGTTAACGCAACGTCTGCTTCCTCAGCCTCGATTTGTGACTGAATCTCGTCATATTTGGTGGATAATTCCATCAAATGACGCAGTTTTATTTTCAGCGCATGAGGAACGCTGTTTAACAAATCGAAGTTATCCGCGAATGTATTTACTCGGGATATTGAGGCCTTAATTGTGCCTCGTTTTTTTATTAGAGCCCTTACATCGGCCATTATTACAGTTTAAGATAAAAAGGGAAAAATATTTAGAAAGCAATTGAGCATAGAGCATGTGAACCACAAACTTGATTTTGAATGAGTTTAAATACGTTTCGGTAGCTAGCGATCGTTGTTTTGAACATAAACTTACTCTCTCTAACTAATCAAACTTGTTGGCAGTTAAATTATTGAAATTATGAATCTAAATGGTTACAAAGTATATCTTTATCTTTAAAGTTCTGACTGATAATGAGCTGCCAACCATTTATTAATTTGTATTGTGTAATGAGGTATTTGTTTATATAAATGTGTCAAAAAATACCCACTGAGTGAAATATTATTAAAAATCAAATATAAGTAAAGTTTATAGTCACGTGGCCGTCGATCCATTCGTGATGAAGCTGGCTTCGATCCCGCTTGGAGCTGCTACACCTCCTGTCTCTGCCGGTCAGCCGATGCCTCATGTTGTACCTTCCATCAATTAAAGCTGTGGAATCTCGAAAATGTTGTCCTGTTTCGTCCCGTCGTCTCTGGTCTACTGCTTGGCTGAATCTTGTCGAGATGACTGCGACGTGATTCACAATAATGGTGTCGCTCAGGACGAAAATGATGCCCGTAGGGCGTGATTAACTTCAGATTGGTTTTTCCAGAAATGATGTGTATAAATAAATGCTGTCGCTTGTGTACTCAGATATGAGAAATCTGTGCCGTGGGGACCAAAAATGATGTAGTTTTTTGGGCCCGAAAATATGAAATCCTGCCTGGTTGGACCAAAAATGATGTCGTTTTTGGCCCGAAAATATGAAATCCGGTCCGGTGGGACCAAAATGTTGCGGTTTGGAAGCTCTTGAATAATCGTGAGTTATTCCAAAGACGCTAATGAGGAAGGCTGGATTGTTTGTTAGAAAGAAGTGGACTGTATTAAAGATGTTGAACATTCGTTTATTGAAAAAATCTGATTGTTAATTACGATCGGCACGTGCGGATGCATTTGAGGCAATAACGCCCGAAATTAATTTTGAATAAAATCGTGGTCCATTGTAGATGGACGCAGGTAGTTGAATGAAATGAAATATTATAAATGCATGCTAAAAAATAGCCAGAAGCCGCGGCTGTAAGAGAAGTGTTTTACGAGAGTTGCGCTCGGAGTCGTGTTATAAACTGAACTAAACTGGCTTGCAGTCGGCGGTGCTGGCCGGTTGCAACGTTTGATAAACGCGTGACGTCATCCGCGCGTGCCGTATACGGTGGTGGACCGTTTACAGCTGATAAACCAGTACAAAGTTTAAACAGACAACATAATAAAATATACGTGTATGCTTATTATAACATTACTGGTAAAGTGTACCAATTAATGGAGTTTGGGTGTAATGGTAATGAGAGTAGTCATTGATTTAATTGTAACGAGTTTTCATAATTTTATTTATAAAAACAAGCGTGTTAAAAAACAACTATTTCGCCATAAATATTCATTATTGTTCACTTGAAACGTTCAAATGTTGCAGTACATTTAACATTAAATAAATCTTATATTCTACAGTAACAAAGTTATATTCTAAATACTTATTTGTCAATATTAAAACTCGACTGCTCAGTCTGACAGTGTGCTTTACTGCAGTTTCATATATATATATTTTTTTTTTTATAACTTCCAACTATGTTAATTTATGTATTGCATACTTGGTAATCATTGATTGCTTTACAAACTAAAATAAAATTGAAATTCACTAAATTAATCACTAAATATCAAAAAAATATTTTACTAAATTTAAATCAAATTCTCTGAACCTCTTTATCTACATTTTACATAAAACTTTTATTACTATACTGAAAAAAATTATCTACATTTGTCACGCAAATATTGTAGCGTGACAGAAAATCCACTACATTTTAAGTCATATGAAATCATAAAGTTTAATTACACCAACGAACGTTATAATAATATTGAATGACATTTAAATAAATCAGAGGAATGAACCACAATAAGATAAAAATCCTCACTACATAATATATAAAAACCACTGTTAAAAGAAACCAAAGAAAGTATTGAAGCAACTCATCAACTCATTGTATAATACCAGTAAGTTACCCAGGAAGCTCAGAGCAGTAAACCAGTTATATAAGGCCATATCAAGAAAAAAGAGACTCAATTAAAGAGTGGTGAATACCAAAATATCCCAAAACCAAGAAGAGGGAAGAATAAAGTTTGTGAACAGGAAGAAAACAATACCCTGAAACCTGTATAGAAGAATAAAGTCAGTTCAGTGAATAAATTAAATACTCCAAACTAAACCTCAGTCGTGATAACACCAAGTACCTTGGTTTACCCAAGAATGAGGAAGGAAGAACAGAAGAGTGAAGACTAGACGAGGGACAAGAATGAAGACCAGAAGAGGGACAAGAATGAATACCAGAAGGAAGATACGAAGAAGGACAAGAAAGAAGACAGGAGAAGAGGAAGAAATAGTATGAAAGAAACACCGTTATAAAACCTATTATTATATAAACTACTATCAATCCCAATCCCACAAAAACTATGCCAAAGAAAGTATAACATACCCAAAATCTTATAAAAATGTAATTATTGAGAAAACTAAAGTGTTGTATAGCGTTATAAGAAGTGCTCCGGCTAAAGCTATTGTGTAATAAAGAAAATAAACTAGTCTTAACGGTCCATGATTACTAAAGGTCTGGTCTGAGATAATAAGACTCAAAATATCAGAACCAACAGTGAAAGTGAATTTGTGTAAGTGTTTTTTAAAAAATGCAATAAACTTAAAGTTGGTGATACTATAACTTAGTAGTATGCTATATCACAACTTTAAAATCTAATAATAAACAGCATAATAAAATAATAAAATGGAAGGTTTCCAGTATTTTATTATTTTAATGTAAATCTTTATTTACAAGACATTTGTAAAAAAATGATAATAAATAGAGTATGGGAGTTAATGTTTACTGATGTAGGGGATCACAGTAATAATGGTTTAAACCAGAAAGGACTGGTACTAATATAGTATGAATAAGTGTAACATGTTTAAATAGACTGTTATTTCACAGTCCTAAAATCAATGTGTAAATAAATGTATTTGTAAGGTTTATTAGAAAATAAGATTTATGTTGTGTGTTTTAAAAAGAATTATGTTTGATAAATAATAACCTACATACCAGTAATAATGTTCTAATAGGTATGCTATGTTAGCTCAAAAATAGTTAAAAGATATATGTTCAAACCATATCTGCAATATGTTCAATTGTGCAGATTGCTAAACCATGTTCATAATTATTTATTTTAAATATGTAGTGTTAATTAACTACTACACAACACAATAAGTTATAAATCATGTTATTTTCATATAATTGTAATTATGTAAAGTCAGAGGAGGAATTAAGTTTAAATTATTTGAGAAAGAAAGAAATATAAAATTCTAAAATCTAGGCCATTTGGTGAAATCAGAGAACCAATATAAAATAGTATAACTCACTTATAAATCCTGTAAACTACCAAGATTTATATAATATAACACAATTAACCACTACTAGGAATGATCCTATGAATTAAAATGATAATAAGGAAATATACCTTAACATTTTGTAAATTGTCAAAATATATAAATTAATTAATTTTAAAGAGCAATGTCAAATTTACAGATTAACACAAAAAACCAGTTCAAAGGTGTAATTTATATGTATTTAAGGAAAAGAAGAGGAATATGACTAATTAAAATTTATTATAATAGTATTAATAATATTTAAATGGAGGGGATTTTGTATAAAGACGGAAATCCAATTTTGAGCCTATATTTCCATAAAGTAAAGAAATTTGTTAATTTCCACAAAATATCTACAGATATGGACTATAATACATCAATTTAAAGGGAATGAGATGATTAAACCAATAATAAGGTTAATAATTCATAAAAGTGAGTAATAAAATAGATAAATTCCATACATAATGTAATATTTTATCATATGTATGGGAAGTCGAAAAATGTTAACAATACTTTTTCAAGGATTAACTGGGCAAGATTTATGACCAAGTTAATTAGTCTTTTGTTGAATATCAAGCTGGACAGTTGTGTAAAAGAACGTTTCTTTAAAAAATCAAGAAAGATGGTACTAGCGTTTAGCCATTGAAATCAGTGAACGAGAGTTAAACGGTTTAGACACTTTTTAAAGCTAAAGCTGTTCATACATTCACAACAATAGTGAAAACAAATACTTAACTACATAATACGAGTGATAGAAACAAGTAAAACACTATATTTCAACTGATTTATTCTGCAAATCCTAACCAATAATTTGAGAACTTAACCGTAGAAGTTGAACACATAGAAAATAAACTAACTAACGCAAGTTTACACAGAACACTTCACCAGAATACACCAAATAGATTAACAGACATATTACACCAGTGCGGGGACATTTTAGACCTTGACGAAGGTAATTTTGTCGTGATTTTGGGACATGCCGAGTTCACATTAACTACGCCAGAACTAGTAGCGGCCATCTTTTAATTCTACAGAGCCGGCCTTCTTTATTCGGCAGTGACGTCATCGTCTGCGTATGGTACGACAACGATCATACACATTACATATTAGAATTATTTAAATTTTATTGAATAATGATTATTGTATTTGTGTTAATTGTTAATGTTATACTTTCTCGTCACCCTTCTCTGACTATTAATTCTAATCGCTCAAAGAACCTGTCTTATAATATATTAAATATCATAAATTTTGTTCTGTATGACACAATCGATAATTCCCGAGACAGAGTCGATAATTGCTCTCCATCGATAAAATATCGATTATTTATTTAAAATTGTCAATAAATCTTTATATTTCCATTATTTTGTATCTGTACTTATTTCACAGGGTAATTTAAGGGTATTTATAAGGCTGAAGGACTTAAGTGAGAAGAATATATTCTATTTTGAACAAGATATAGGACCAGTCAGAAAAGTCACCAATCGATTATTACCCGGAGTTAATCTATTTAACTCCAGACTTGGTGCAAATCTTCAAGAAGTGCTCGACGGTCAATAAATACCTACCTGTTATTAAAATTTTACCAGAACCTTTTAAAAAACAGATTTATCTTTTATACATACCTCTATAAACATAAACAAAATTATTTTATTATTTGAAAATTCTATAATTAGTGAATTTTCCGTATACATTTTATTCTTTTGTAACGACCGGCATACAGCGGTCTGGTGACCAAGTGGCTAGCCCAAAGTGGAGCTCAGAAATATTACAGACATATAAAGCGTCTTGTTTAAAAGTGGCTTCCATCGCGGGGCTTGAACCACTCAGAGCATCCCGTATTGTTACAAAGTGGCGTCCAACTTAGAGGGCTTAATAATCTAAGCTTGGCAGCGATTAATAAATAGAGACAGAGAAAGATGCAGAGACGAGCTACATCGAAAAAGAGGGCGGCAGAAGCCGAGAAAGAGGTTGACATGGGGGATAAGGAGGCAACACCCGTTGAAGATCCCGAAATGTTAGTGGCCCAGATGGAACCGAAACAACCTGAACAACCAAGGAAACAACCTGAAGTACCGACACCAATAGGGGAGGTTAATTTACAGGAAGCCCTAATGCAAATGATAATGGATATGGGTAAGAAATTGAGTGAAGAAATTAAATCCACAAAGGAGGAAATTAAATCCACAAAGGAGGATAACAAATCAATGAATCAGGAATTGAAGGAAGATCTGAAGGAAAACAACCATTCATTAAATGAAAAACTAGACGAAATACATAAAACCAACACATCCAGGAATGAGAAGATGGATGAGCACATTAAAGAAATGAGAGAGGACAGATTAAAAAGAGAAGAATTAAGAAAGGAGAAGACCGAAGAAATAAAAAATGATAGCCAACCAGAACCAGAAGAAGTACTAAATGATAAAACGCAAGAACAAATAATGGTAGTACCTGAAATTGAAACTAACCGAAACCAGGAAGATATTAAACCAAGGAAAAGGAGAATGTATCCAAGAAATGTAATAAAAACGAAGGAAGAGTTGGAGATGATGAAACATGGGTTAATTGATGGCAATAATATCCCAATTACCTATGACAAAGACATCATGAATTCTATGAATTATAGAAGGAGAATCGAAGTAATTTCAGAAATAATGTACCACCAAACAGTAGTTTACCAATGGGGAAGGACCTGAGGTAAACGGAATACTACATATGGACTAGATCAGTTCCAGTGCGGAACTAAACAGTGTATTTCAGAAAGATGGAAATATAACATCTTATCAGACTGTGACGATGGCACTGGTGAATCACCAGAGTGTGTTCCATTAGTGCACCATCCAGGACTATTCCAGTGTACAATTACACAAAAATGTATACCTTCCGGATGGATATGTGATGATGAACCAGATTATGGGGATTCAGAGAAGCAAATAATTGATAAACCAGATGAAGAACCTCATAGATATTTTTCAGGTCATACAGCATATGGACCAGAGACATATTGGAATATAAGACAATATAATAATGGGAACAATACTAATTACCATGATAATAATAATACGGGTCCAAATTATCAAAACCCGAATTGACCCTCTGATGGTTATCAGGGTAACCACAATCCCTACCCTAATAACGTAAATAGTCAGAGAAGCCCCAATTATGGTAATAGTCCTTACCATAATAATACCAATCGTGCGGGTCCCAATAATAGTAATTTTAATAATAATAGGTGTTCTCGCCATATAGTGAACTTCATACGAGCCACAGATGGAAGACAGCGAGGTTTCAACCACAATCGACGAAGCAGTTACCGAAGATACGAAGAAAGGCGGAGGAGCCTAGAACGGGACCAACCGAGGTACTATCCGGCGCGTAGGAGCAATAGTTTGGATCTGATAAGGATCCATACGGATACATAATGAGGTGGTAAAAGGGATGGATGTCATGATAACCAACAACGGCAAAACCACCACAAAGAAGATGAAAATAATTACCACTGAGGAAAAATGAGAAGAAGAAGGGACAAAGAACCAAAATGGGAATTTAAGAAATAAATTAATTAAGAAACTACACCTTATAAAGGAACTATGAGCAACAATGCACTATAATAAAAAGCATCCACCTGGGTATAAAGAAAAAATAATAATAAGAAATACGTTTGAATAAAGACAAGAAAAGAGTCATACAATATTTATGAAACTAATATGATATGTTTACTATATAATTATGAAAACTATTACAATCATTAATGAAAATCTATGTGGCAGTAACACAAGAAGAATTTTGAAATAAACCTCCAAATTCTAAAAAGAAATATAAGCACATATTATCTACAATTATTAGAAAATTTTATGGATAGAAGATATATAAGATAGAAATTAAAACCCCAAAATTCTAAAATACATGTAAGCCAATCTTACATAAAGATTATTTGAAAGAAATTATTTGAAAAGAAGAATAATATAATAAGGGTTTGGACTTAATACAGCCAAATAGAATTTAAAATCCTCAAAATTCTAAAAAACATGTAAGCTAATCTTACATAAAGATTATTTGAAAGAAATTATTTGAAAAGAAGAATAATATAATAAGGGTTTGGACTTAAAACATCCAAATTCTAAAAAGAAATATAAGCAAATATTATCTACAATTATTAGAAAATTTTAGGGCAATGATAGAAGAAGAATTAGAATTTAAAACCCCAAAATTCTAAACATAATGTAAGCCAATTACATACAATTTATTTGAGAAGAAACATATTTTGAAGGAAGAATAACAAGAAGAATTTTGAAATAAACAGCCAAATTCTAAAAAGAAATATAAGCACATATTATCTACAATTATTAGAAAATTTTATGGCAAGAATACAGAAGAATTAGAATTAAAACCCCAAAATTCTAAAATACATGTAAGCCAATCTTACATAAAGATTATTTGAAAGAAATTATTTGGAAAGAAGAATAATATAAGAAGGGTTAATTTTGAATTATGAATAAATCAAGTTTCCCAAACCAAGTATAAGTACAACTTACCAACCAATTATAAATAAAACACTATGGTGAAATAAACTGATGAGATTTCTTACCATATTTATGGTAAGCATAGAAGATAATTACCATGGTAACAAAGGATCATAATGGGATGAATAAGAGGAAACAGATTTAGAATTAAAACAAATAATTCTAGACAGTATAATCATGTCTAAGTTCAATATGAAGAGTAAAAACCTTTCCATAAAATGATGCTAAAGGAAATAAAAAAGAAAAATTTCTTTAATACGATTTGAGTGATTGAATAAAATAAAGTACAAAAACTTCTTTGGAATTATGAGAGAATGAAACTTTAAGTGGTATGAGGAGAAAATATGACCTCATAATGAAATTAATAAAAAAACCATCATTTGCAAGTATAATAGCAATGACCGGAATAATGTGAAAATAATGTCAAAAATTTATGTAATTAAATGAATTAATATAAAATGATTTATGAATTAAATGACAATTATGATAATGACAGTTATACAAATTCTAGAAAATAGAACAAGTGGAAATTTTAAGAACGATGAAACAGTCTAAAAATGTCATAAAGATATGCTACTATAAATAATGCAGATTATAATGAAAAAACCAGAAGGTAATAAAGAATTTATAACCAAAAGATTTATATGATAAGAAAAGTTGAAAAAATGTAATAATAGAAGAGCTTCCTACCATAATATCAAATGAAAGAAACATCCAGATAATAAGTCAGATGAACAACTGAGATAGAAATATTAAAATCTCTGAGAAGTATAATAAGTAATAAGTGAAGTATCCCAAAGATATTTTTTAAATAGTAACAAATGTGTACTATTCTGAATAATTTTTTTAATCTGTCTGATGATAATTCCAGTAGGATTAATATGTTTTTTGAGCAGAGATGATTTGCCTCTGTACTCAAATATGTGTGAAGTATTGGACAGCAGAGGAAAGTAGCGTACAGTGCCTCTCTGAACTGAACCAGCTCACAAAGTAGGGAACGATAGGGTGAAAATATCCCAAGGAGAAAATACTAAGAAGAAATATAAAAATGAAATAATAAATATGAAACTCAGATGACTATTACTATCAAGGAAGATCAAGTGAGAATGATATAAACTCAAATATAAATACGAAAATTTTAAAATGGAAGGAAGTCCAAAATAGTAACAAACTTAGAATAATTATCATAAGCAATTGTTTCAGACAAAGCAAGTATAGTCTGAAAAAATTACTTCTGGAGAAGGGCATTCTGTAGCGTGACAGAAAATCCACTACATTTTAAGTCATATGAAATCATAAAGTTTAATTACACCAACGAACGTTATAATAATATTGAATGACATTTAAATAAATCAGAGGAATGAACCACAATAAGATAAAAATCCTCACTACATAATATATAAAAACCACTGTTAAAAGAAACCAAAGAAAGTATTGAAGCAACTCATCAACTCATTGTATAATACCAGTAAGTTACCCAGGAAGCTCAGAGCAGTAAACCAGTTATATAAGGCCATGTCAAGAAAAAAGAGACTCAATTAAAGAGTGGTGAATACCAAAATATCCCAAAACCAAGAAGAGGGAAGAATAAAGTTTGTGAACAGGAAGAAAACAATACCCTGAAACCTGTATAGAAGAATAAAGTCAGTTCAGTGAATAAATTAAATACTCCAAACTAAACCTCAGTCGTGATAACACCAAGTACCTTGGTTTACCCAAGAATGAGGAAGGAAGAACAGAAGAGTGAAGACTAGACGAGGGACAAGAATGAAGACCAGAAGAGGGACAAGAATGAATACCAGAAGGAAGATACGAAGAAGGACAAGAAAGAAGACAGGAGAAGAGGAAGAAATAGTATGAAAGAAACACCGTTATAAAACCTATTATTATATAAACTACTATCAATCCCAATCCCACAAAAACTATGCCAAAGAAAGTATAACATACCCAAAATCTTATAAAAATGTAATTATTGAGAAAACTAAAGTGTTGTATAGCGTTATAAGAAGTGCTCCGGCTAAAGCTATTGTGTAATAAAGAAAATAAACTAGTCTTAACGGTCCATGATTACTAAAGGTCTGGTCTGAGATAATAAGACTCAAAATATCAGAACCAACAGTGAAAGTGAATTTGTGTAAGTGTTTTTTAAAAAATGCAATAAACTTAAAGTTGGTGATACTATAACTTAGTAGTATGCTATATCACAACTTTAAAATCTAATAATAAACAGCATAATAAAATAATAAAATAGAAGGTTTCCAGTATTTTATTATTTTAATGTAAATCTTTATTTACAAGACATTTGTAAAAAAATGATAATAAATAGAGTATGGGAGTTAATGTTTACTGATGTAGGGGATCACAATAATAATGGTTTAAACCAGAAAGGACTGGTACTAATATAGTATGAATAAGTGTAACATGTTTAAATAGACTGTTATTTCACAGTCCTAAAATCAATGTGTAAATAAATGTATTTGTAAGGTTTATTAGAAAATAAGATTTATGTTGTGTGTTTTAAAAAGAATTATGTTTGATAAATAATAACCTACATACCAGTAATAATGTTCTAATAGGTATGCTATGTTAGCTCAAAAATAGTTAAAAGATATTGTTATGGAACAAGTATAATGTTCAACGTACTATACAGTGTACAGTGTAATTGTAGTTGTATTTATAGTTGTAGTGTGTTGCTGTTTAATCTTCCATCACTTCAGCCCCAAATTGGGTTCGTCAACTTGTTAAAGGACAAGTAATACTAGTATATATTTAGTGATGTGTAGTGTGCTTGCAGATACGCTCCGGTATCTGCTGTGATGTTGTTTTTATAAAAACTGCTCCAATTATAATTATTAGGAGTTATTAGTGTGATTGTATAATCTGTATAAGTATCTATGGATAATTTACTATTTCGATTTAAATAAGTTTCGCGCACTTTTTCTTGTATACCTCCCTCACTTACCACAAGTATCTGTTTCAGTCCTGTTCTGTGACGGTTGTTGCTGAAATACATACATTTAAAATGCACACAAATGTTCAATTTGAATATTCAAAACAGTTAGTACACACAATATGAATGAATTAGCACATATAGGTAATACTTTAAATTACTCTCTGTTTGAATTCTTCCGCCACCTTTGGTAGAACTGATTTACAAGAAATAATTTAATTTATATTTGAAATGATACTCTTGTTCATAGGTAAATAAGTGAAGGTTTATTAACAAATTTTAAAATGGCAAATTTCAAAAACAATCAACAATCATTTGGGCTAATAACCCTTTAAATAATAATTACAATCGATTAATTTTAACATAAAACTCTGTCCAGGCTCAATGCTGGTAGTCCTGTCTTTATTACAATAATTTGAACTTGATAGGTTATGTCTTCTTGTTAATATATTATCAGGTTGTTAGGTTCTTTGAGGATACATGATATCAGTGTCAAGATGTAATATTAATAGAATTAAGAAAATTGAACAAAGGTTAAAAAATAACTAATAAATATAAAACAATGAAATTCAATACCATATGTATGGTAAGTATGTAATTATCGTACGCTTGGATGCGCACGTACCTTATAAAACTCTATAGCAAGCGTCAGACTCGTGGCTTGTACAGTTTCAATGTATCGTTTTATTCCCAACAATGAGTTTGATAACTATATATTTTCAAGAGAAAAAATTAATAAAATACAAAAAAAAACTATTGATATGATTTCTATTTGGTTTGGAAAGTATTTGAGAACAGATGCAACAGTTAAATTAATAAGCTACCGCTACCAATTTGAGGTTAGTTAGCACAGGTAATACTATCACAGTAAATGATTTCTTAATGGTTAATATTTCTTAATTTATATTTCTGAACATAATATTAGTAACCTTTTAACATGTTACTATTAAAATTGCTTTATACTTTTTACGTAAGTTAATGTTATTTATTTCTAAACATCGAATAATCAAAACAAGTTTAGTCAAAAGAGTGACTAAACGTTAACTCTTGTAATTAATGATAATTACTTTAAACATACTTTTTATAGTTATGAAAATTAATTAAAATATTTATTTAATATTTTAATAAGTATAAATTGACATTTCTTGAAATTCTAATAATTCCATTATAAGTTTGATGCTGCGCTAGTAATGACTCGCGTAGTATCAAAATGTCTATTTCAAAAATATTATTTTTGAAAATCAAAGTTATCTAAATAAAATATTGTACTCCCTGTTTATTATCACAACACACGCGAGTACGACCGGGATTATACACTATCGTACTTATATAGTTCGGTAATCCCACACATATCACTCTGAAGTATATTTGTTGTGTCAAGGTTATGTCTGTATATCAACTTAATGTCAATGTACGCGCACAAATTTGAAAATAATACTTTTTCATGGTGTCGAGTTGCGTGACTTGTTCGTCTGGAAGCTGTTCGTAGACTGTTACAATTTGCCAAAGCGTCTCTCTCGTGTCTGACAAAATGCGTTGATTTGATTGGCTGTAATCACTATAGTCTTCACCCCAAAAGCCTATGTTTTATTAAAATATTTGGTGTTTTACCAAATTTCGACTTTGGGTTCTGGTTTATGTGACGTAAGCACTAGTGTAAAAAATACTTGAAAAATTAATAATTACAATAACTTCCTTATTGAACGTCCTATCGTTACATGAGTTATGTCATTGAATTATAGACATTTTCCTCTTTAATTTAATTCTAAACAACACTATTTTATTTACATTGCTTCTCTTAAAATAATGTTTTCATTAATTATCTTGGTGTTTCTTATTTTTATAAGTTTTTGACACCAGATTTAATTATTTTTAATAAAAACACTTTCTAAATAAACACTTGGAGTCCATTTCTCACTTGGTTTGATTTGTTATTTGGAAATAATTATTTCCTTAACAATAGCTTATTTTAGCGTCATTAGGCGTCCATCTTGGTTTTTATATAAAAGTATTTAAAATGAATTTCCCTTATCTAATACAAGTAATCTTATAATCTAATAATACTAAAACGACTATTTACATGATTTCATACTTAAATATCCTCACATGATTGTATTAAATATAATATACACATTGTCTTATTCCTCTTCTACCTGTCTCATACAATTGTCAACATAATTTTAGTCTTTTCTAAGTGAATTATATTATGTATGAAATGTCATTAGTGTACATATATTGTACTTAATGTATTACATATATTGGTCAGCTTCTAACTAGTTTAGTACCCTTCAATTCTTTAATACTGGGTTTGTTCCTATGGTGCCTCAACATAGTGGTCATTTATTTTTCATAAAAACAATAATTAAACTGTTATTTTTACATTATGTTTGTGTTTCTACATTGGTATTAGACATTACTCCTACTTTTGGTAATGTTCTCAGTTACTCTTAGACAAATTTATATGTCATATTTTTCCTAAGTAACTTACTTAACATGGTTGGTTTATATCTGATTTCTGTCACTATGGTCAGTTGGTTTCTAATTATTTGCATATATACTGACTGTTTTTATAGTTCTAATCTGTTCTCAAAGTTGTATTGATTTTCCCTCTAACTACTGGTAGTATTGTTAACAATCTGTGTTTAATCTTTAATACCCTATTTTCCTTAACTAATGGGCCATACAGTGGTCCATCTTACATCTGATTGTTTGTACATGGTTAGTTAATTTACATTATTTTGTTTATAATACTGTTGTTATTATGTTAATGATCTGTTCTCAAAACATTACCAGATATTGGTCTTTCTACTGGTAATATTGTTATTCACTTTAGTATTGGTTTTGATATTGCACTTTGCCTATTTGAATTGGCATATTTGTTGCATCTTTGCTATAGCTGTCTGCCATTGCATTTGATTGGTTTTATTTACATGGTTGCATCATAATGCATTGTCTATTAGGATGTATTGTTATTTATAACAATTCCTTAATTGATATCATTGTTGATAATCATTTGTTTTCATTGATATTTTTGGTTTTCTGTTTAACAGGTACCTTCTCTATGGGTTATGTAACAATGTACCATCTGTTTTAATGCAGTATGTCTCTACTACCTACATGGTATCAGCATGGTATTTCACAATAATATTTTACTTATTTTGTGACACATGTTTATACATTCCTTCTTAAACATTAATACATATCTTATTGTATTATTTATGATATTTTTCTAGTCATAGGTTGAATTCAATTCAATCCATTTTGTTTGATACAATGGTTTTTTATACTGTTGTCAGTTCTTTACCAAAATAAAACATAGTTATATTGTTCTATTTTGTTTCATTTTGGTGGAAAACATAGTTATATTGTTCTATTTTGTTTCATTTTGGTGGACTTATGATTATCTGTGTTAATCACAACTTTATTAAATGCGTCACACTCATTGTTCGTGTCTATTTGACTTATTTAACATCTTGTTGTTTTCATCATGGAATTAACATATTTTCATATACTTATAAACTTCCTCACTATAATTGTTTGTGTGGTTTTATCAGTAGAAATAGTTAGTTATTCACATGTTTCACATCTATTAAGTACGCACTGTTATTGTTTGTGTTTCCTTAAATGCTAAGCACTGTCTTTCATCCTCACATTTGATAATCATTATTTCACTTGTCACTTATATAGTCTTTGGTACACGTGGTTTATGTTGATTTCTGGTATGATTTATTCATCTTCTTCTCTCTTCTGAGTCAGCTTTCTTGTCCTTCTTCTTTCTTCTTTCTTGTTATTTTCATCGTAGTCATTATTCTTTAATTGTTCCTCTCACTTTTGGAGTTTGTTAATCCTTATTTCGTCGTTTCCCCTCACTTTTGGAGTTTGTTAATTCTTATTTAGTCGTTTCCCCTCACTTTTGGATCCTATTGGGTCTATATTTGGTATTTTGTTTTGGCTCATGTCATTTTCTTTCTTATTTTTCGTAGTTGATGTCACTAGATTGATATTATCTTATTCATAGTTGGATTTTCATATTAACACATTTGTAGATACACACTTTATATACATGGATTTACTTATCTAGATTTACATTCATATTTTTTCTCTTACTTGCCGTCCTTTAGGCTCATTTTATGTAACTGCCATATTTGGTTATGTTACATATGCCTTCCTTTAAGAATTGATTATACTATATTTTTCTATGAAGAATTTATCAATTCTTGTACATTCCATATTGATTTACATGTTTTTTCCATATATCCTTTCGCTTTCTGCTCTTTGAATCATATTTATTTCTTCTCTATGTAATTACTTCCCTCGTTTATTTAGTTCCCTAACATACATTTAGCTGGGGCAGTTTAGAGCGGCTCACTTTGGCTATTCGACTCTACTGGACATACTAATTTCAAAAAAAATGGAGGCAAATCTTCTCCTTTAATAATATTAAATGACTGCTGGCATTACTCTTCAGTCAATTCATCTCAAATCATTAATAATAATAATAGTGGTCGTTTTTCCGACAAATAATAAATATTCTTGGGATTAATTCTCGCATCTGCGGTTTGTACATTGTGATTCTCTCTTTTCTTGATTCAACTTAACTAATTCTTCACATATCATCGGGATATTTTGTTTTACATTTCCTCACTGGTATACTCTCATGATTTTCTTCGTTAGTATATTCTTTTTTATTCTTCTTCGTCATAGATTAATCTCTTCATTCTGTGTTACCTTGAACGTTATTTCGTCATAATCTTCGTTCCAAATTCATCCTTCTAGATACTATGTATTAGTACATTCATTTTTTCTTTCCTCTTCCAGGTTTTAGTTGGTATTTGTACTTCATGTAGTGCTGGCTTTTCTTTATTCAAATACAAATTTGTCGTGTGTGGTCGTTTCTCTACAGTAATAATGTTCACTTGGTTTATTCTTCCAACTCTTTTTTTTTTCTTATAGTAGTATGGGTGAGATGTTGTTATTCTACTGGTTGACGTGGCTCTTGGAATTAGTTTGTGCCAAAGTTGTAGTGTGTCGGCCTCGTATTGACATCTTTTTTATATAGTAGTAGTACGGGTGAGATGTTGTTATTCTACTGGTTGACGTGGCTCTTGGAATTAGTTTGTGCCAAGGATGGTGTTTGTCGATCTCGTATTGACATCTTTCTTTATAGTAGTAGTACGGGTGAGATGTTGTTATTCTACTGGTTGACGTGGCTCTTGGAAATAGTTGGTGCCAAGGATGGTGTGTGTCAGTCTCGTATTGACATCTTTTTTATATAGTAGTACTTGATATTGATGAATACAATGTTCTGATTCCTTTACATAAATTCTCTGGGATCATTTTTTCCCACATTATAAAATGACAATATACATTCAATGTTTAATACATAATTACATAGTTATTTTTCATTTAATATAAACATATAATAATCTTCATGATAATAATTCACCCTTTTTCTTCAGTCAACATTTATTTTTATCATCATATTTTCACTTTTCATTTTGTAAATAACAATAATCTTCATGGCCACATTTCATTTTTCATCTTGATATAGTCAACAGTTATACTCATAATTATCTTTTCATTTTACACAACAAATATTTCCATCCTTTACATAGTATTAATAATAAAATAATCCTTATCGCTCACTTTTCACTTGTAATTTCATATCTTAATTGTTAACATATTTTTTCATCGAAGTCTGATTATATGTCCCCTTTATCTTTTTTGTAATAGGGTTTTGCAATTCATAGGTGTTGTTTAGATTGTCTTTTGTTACAGTATATGGTCCGGTATATAATAGTAGTAATTTCTTTGCAATGCCCTCGATAGTACTTGGGAGTTCTCGATTTTTGATTAGCACTTGGTCTCCCACTTCGTATTTTATAATTTTGGGCTGCAATTTTTTGTATTTAATTCTCAGTTTCTGGGCTCTTTCAACCGCATTATTATAGAACTTGGTTTGGTCAAACTTGATCTCTGCACTTATTGGAAAGTTAATTATTTCTGTGATCTCTCGGGGTGGTCTTTTTTCATGCATTGCCATGTATGGTGTTTCCTCAGTTGACTGATGGTATGCGAGGTTTAAGAAGTCTTCAGCTGGGGATAAATATTCCTCCCACTTCCTCTGCTGGCTGTGACAGTAGGTTCTTAAAATCCTTCCTACTTCCCTCAACACTCTCTCAGCAGGGTTGCTGTTGGGGTGGTACACCGATGTCTTATACGTTTTGATGCCCAGATGGAGCAGTGTTTCCCGCCATTTCCGTCCTCCAAACTGCGTTCCGTGATCTGTAATTATTGATGCTGGTCGGCCCACTTTGGGTATGTATTTGTTTAGAACTACTTCTAGTATCTTACTTGTTGTGGCTCGATTAAGTGGATACAGCTTCGTATATTTTGTATAGTGGTCAAAGATAATAATGATATATTTATACTGATGTCTTCCACCACTCCGTGGAAACGGCCCACAAATGTCCAGGAAGATTTTTTCTAATTTTGTTACAGATGTTATCGGTATCATCACTCCTTCTCTCTTTTCGTTACTGCATTTGACTAGCTGGCAAATATGGCAATTCTGTATATATTTTCTTACCTTCCTATTCATGTCAGTGAAATACACATGTTCTTGCAGTGCTTTTACCACCTTCACTGCGCCCATATGACCATATCGTATGTGATAGTCGATGGTCAAATCTCTCTCTAGAACCTTTGGGACAACTATCTTCCAGTCTTCACCATTTTTATCGCTTTTGGTGAACACTAGCTGATTGTGAATACAGAAATACTGTTTAATGTTTGCATCGTTATCTGCTAGTTTTTTGATAATTATTAATATTTTGGGATCTTGTTGTTGCTGTATAGCTATATCTGACAGTATTTTAGTAAGCTCAGATTTATTTTTTAGCAAGTGGTAGACCTTCGCGATGGTTTCTCTCTCTCCTTGGAACGTTTGGGCGTCGATGTTAATCCGGGACAATACGTCTGCAGCTGTGTTGCTTTTTCCCGGTATGTACTCTTGGAGTGTGAGAGTCCATCTTGTCAATCTTCCGTGTTTCAATTTACAGTTCTTGAGGAATGAAATGGATTTATGATCCGTTCTTACTGTCACTTTTTATCCCAAACTATTTACCAAATAATTGCAGTAGGCCTACTAAATGTTAAACAATTTCTAACTCGGTGAAATCTTTGTATGGTACCTCTGTTGTATCTATTGCTTGTTTCGTCTTACAAAACGTCCATATGTACTGTTTAGTAGTGTCGAAATAGAAATCGAAATCAAAACCTCCGTACATAGACTCATCATTCAGGGAGAAGGCTAATATTTTCAAAAGTCCTTTTTCTACTCACGTGTATAACATTCTTCCTGCCTTATCCCCACTACAAAATCTGCAACTGCTTTATGTCTGATTATTTTAACTATATTATTGTATTATTATTTCAATAAAGTCGGTGTCTACTGATTAAGTAATTTAAATTATTTAATATGCATATGCAAATTAGTAAGCCTGTGCTTAACATAATTTTAACTCATAATTCTTACAAACATTGTGTGTATGATTCTTACACATGCAGTATGTGTAAGAAGGGCCTTTGCAGCGTTATAGGTGAAACGTACATGAGTGAAATTCTATGAAGTAAAGTTAATTTTTACCCGTTCTTGCGACACTGGCTCCTTATAAGTTGCGTATTATTGTTTCTCCAGGAAAACCCCTGCTTGTAAAGAAAAGAATGAGGAAAACCAAAATTGTGCACCTTGTTTCTAAATTTTCAAACCCACCCCCCCAAATAAAATCCTGGGTGCGCCACTGGAGAGGACCAAATGGGTTTTAGGAAGGGAATGTGGTGTGAGGATGCCACTTTCATATTGAAAAGAATAACTGAAGAGAGACGGGAGTTTAATTGTGAAACACACATGGCCTTTGTAGATCTGACAAAAGCCTTTGACAATATTAAAAGAACCTTATTATGGCAAATCCTTGACAAAAGAGGTTACTCTATACATCTTATAGAAGCTATAAAGAGCCTTATGTAGAAACCAGTGTACAACTGGTTATAAGAGGAAGGATGACTGAGGAAGTTCTCACTAAAAAAGGGATAAGATAAGGCTGCTGTATAAAAAAAAAAAAGAAATCTTATCTTGACCCAGGGGTTTTTCTGAAAGGAATGTTTTTAAACTCCATTTTATACGCAGATGATATGGTAATAATTCAGGACAGTGAGGGATAAACTACAATAATCAATGTACATACTAAATCGAATAGCAGATGAAATTATTTTCAAATATCAGCAGACAAGATTAAAACAATGGCATTCACAGGGAAGCAACTAGTAAGAACTAAGATAGTTATAGATGGAAAGATTATGGAACAAGTTGAGCAATTCAATTACTTGGGATGTTACGTTACATATAGGACAGAAATTGATCTACATGAAAAATTAAACAAATTTAGGAATATCTGCGGAACAATTCACAGATACCTTAAAAATAAGACAAAGAAGGAAACAAGGATAATTTTTTTTAACACTGTAGCGGTACCAGTTCTGATGTATGGAGATGAAGCTAGAGTTTTGACAGAAAGAGACAAATCAAAGACTCAGGCTCCGGAGATGAAGATTATGAGGAGTACTCTGGGCTGTACCATTCTTGATAGAAAGAAGAATGTGGATATAAGGACAGAACTGGGGGTTGACCTATTGTTGGAACAGCTAAGGAGCAACAAAAGAAGGTGGTATGAACATTTGGGAAGAATGGCGGGTGACAGGATTCCAGTGCTAGCAATGGAATATAGACCGGTGGGGAAGAGAGATGTAGGACGGCCAAGAGCAAACTGGGTCCCGGAACTGGTTCAGGATGAGCCTAATCCTTGAGGTTGATGATGAACATTTGTCAAACTAGAATTTTATGGGTCACTGGTAACATAATTGTAAATTAATAAATATTTTCACCCTTTGTATAGCATTTGAATACAAATTTGTATTTTGATAATGTCAACTTCTGTTTACTTTACAGAATTAAGAAACTCTTGTGTAATGTAACTTTCCCAAAGTGTGGGACACACAAAATGTATATTTTAAATAATAAATTAATTTGTGTCAGTGATTATATTCATAAACAGAAATTAAAATATTGCATACCACTATCCCCAACAGTGTTTCCGAATCGTTCACCCCATTGTGAAGTCAGAAAAATATATGGTGTGGCGAGCCAATTTTTCCTATCTGACAATGAGCTGAAAGGCTCGAAAGCGCTAATTAAGGATTGTCTATATAGTGGTGGGAAACAGTTAAATTTCTGTTTGAGAAATTGTATTGTGAAGCAAACCACAAATGGTGGCAGTACTAAAAAATAATATAAATCTCTATTAACTTGCAATTCAAAATGGGAGTAGATTCAGGAACTTCAGAAAATATTAATGAACATCAACATCTCAGAGATTACTTACTACCAATCAAGCAGCAGACCAGAAACTTTTTAATAATATATAAAATTGCCTGGTCTGTCATGCTATGTCCTTGTTGAAAATGATCATCCACTTTTGAAGCTTGCCATTCCAGCATCAAATGGACACGTCACATCAGGGGTGGATCCAGCAAGAAATTTGGGGGAGGGGAAGAGTTGAACTAAGGAAAGGGGATATGAAACATTGCACCATTCTTTAATGGTATAAATTATAAATGATAGAATGAGTGAAAATAAAAATTCAGTGTGTTATTATCAACATAATACATTTATTAACATACAAGTATTAAAAACATATCTGTGTTTGTCAGTTCATTGTTCTTTTAATAATTTTCACTTACAGTTAAAATTCACACTACTCACTTAAGTTATATGTGAAACAAAAATTAAAATTAAGGTAAGGTACTGGTACAATTTAAAGTAGACCTAATTTTAGAGTAAAACCATGAATCTACATAACGTGACATGAATTTTGTATCACATTCACAATCACAAAACCATTCTACAATCAGGAGATGACAAAAAAAATGTTGTCTAAAGTGACCATTGGGGGGGGCAATCCCCCTGTGATCCACACGTGTGTCACATAAAACAAAGCCCAGGTCCACTTGGTTGTGACTCACTCAAGATTGAGGGTATCCATCCAGGCTCTGTTATACGAGGGCTGCCTTTTAAGTCTTTACAAACGATCACTAGATGGCGCTAGTGAGATATGACATTATCATTGTTGAAACATTTGTCATATGTTATTTGTAAAACAATTGCAGCTCAGATATTGGCCGAGTAGTTTGTTTACAGTGAGCGTTTAAAACAAAAGTGTTTGTGAAAAAATGGAAATTTCATGTGAAGGTTTTCGTTGGATGATTTTTTATGATTTTAATAAAGGCCTAACTCAACAACAATGCCTCGAATCGCTTCATACAACTTTTGGTAATCAATCACCATCAGAAAAGACTGTTTACAACAATTGGTTTGCGGAATTTTGCCATGGTCGTGCTTCAGTCAGCGATGAATTTCGTGAAGGTCAACCTAAATCGGTTGTTGTTCCCAAAAACATCGATGCTGTGCACAACATGATTAAAGAAGATCGGCATGTGACTAACCGTGAGATAGAAGCATCCTTAGCCATATGGAAGACTGCAGTACATTCAATTTTACATGAACATTTAGCTGTTAAAAAGATCTGTTCCCGATGGATTCCGCATAATTTGACCGAAACTCAAAAACAGGCTCGTGTCAATTGGTGTAAGGAAATGATCCAAAAATTCGACCGAGGAAATGCAAAATCCGTATACAACATCGTAACAGGAGACGAAACTTGGATATATTCATATGAGCCAGAAACTAAGCAACAATCAACTGTTTGGGTGTTCCAAGATGAACTGAAGCCAACAAAAGTGGTTGGTTCACGAAGCACTTCCAAGAAAATGATCGCTTGTTTATTTGCTTATACTGGACATGTCGCGACCATTGCTTTAGAGGATCGAAGAACAGTTAATGCTGAATGGTATACAACAATTTGTTTTCCACAAGTCATCGATGAAATCAGGAAACACAACCGAAAACGTCGCATCATTCTTCATCACGACAATGCCTTCAACGACAAGGATGAAAACATCGAATTAATGTCTCATTGCCCGTATTCACCTGATTTATCGCCAAACGACTTCTTTTTGTTCCCGAATGTCAAACAAAAAATGTGTGGACAGTGATTTTCATCACCTCAAGAAGCTGTTGAATCCTTCCACAACCATATTTCTGAGGTACCAAAATCAGAGTGGAAAAAATGTTTCGAGACTTGGTTCGAATGCATGCAAAAGTGTGTAAATCTCAAAGGCTAATATTTTGAGAAACAATAAAACGATTTGTATCAAAAAATGTTTCTTCTTTCATTGTCTTTGTAAAAACTTAAAAGGTAGCCCTCGTATAGCATATGTTAATATATATGATATACATGTTATTAATATTAACATATTAATATGTTAACATGGTTAATATGTTAATAGACTTTATATTAATATGTTAATAATGTCTAGTGGAACAGATTTCTGATGATGAGGTGATAATCTCCAAACCATGTTATTATTTTAACTAAGAAAGTCACAAGACAAACCAGTACTTTTATATATTATTAAATCAACATGACTTCAGTACTGAATAATACAGTTTTTACAAACTTTTTTGTAGAAAAGATTTTAAAAGTATGAATCTGACATCAACCTGCAGAATTCACTGATAAAACTGTCGCTCCTTGTTAAGTCATTGTTCAGTCGCACAGTTTTGATGCATTTTGAATTAAAATGTACAATGAATACCCTTCTTCTTCTTCTTCCTCTAGTGTTACAATCCTGTGTGGGTTTTGGCCCTCTGTACTGCAAACTACTTCTTTCTATCCTTGGCTACTTTTTTCCTTTATCCTCAAGTGCTCCTCTTCATCTGTTAGCCAGTTATTACTTGGTCCTCCTTCATCTTCTGCTTTTACATATTTTCCACTGAATTATTACAGCTGATACCATTCAGTAGCGGGAGAGAAGTTAAAGAAGAAAACAAGGATAGAGACGCAATTGAAATATTATAATGTAGTTGCCATACCTCAACTACTGTACGCTAGTGAGACTTGGATTAGAAAGGCCAAAGATATATCTAGAATATAAGGAGTGGAAGAAATGAGGTTCTTGAGGGCTGTAAATGGTTGTACCAGGAGAGATCTTATCAGAAATTATCATATTAGAATGGATCTAGGCATAGCTGAAAGCTTAAATGAGAAAATCTCCTGGTACAAAACAGAGTGGCATTTATACATAGAGAATGGATTCAACTAGACTTTTAAGAAGAGCCCTTGACTATCATCCAAGGGGGAAGAGAAGTGTGGGAAGACTCCGTAAGTGGTGGTTGGATGAATTCCATTCAAACTGGAACAGTCTACTAGCCTAAACCATAAGGATGACGACGATGACCATTCAGTGAATATATCCTAGTCATCTTATCCATTTGAAGTTGAAGAATTAGACTATATCTTCATTAACTTATCATATCTTCATCAATGGTGGGTTAGGATATTTTGAAGCCCTAGGACAGTCTACTCCCAAAGCCCTCCATTTTTTAACACGAAAATTTAGTATACCATGTTAACACATTTTCAACGGTTCTGTATCAGTCGTCTTCTTGAGACTTTGTATTCATCTTTCACTTCAGTAAAACATATATAACAATGTTTATATATTTAACAAGATTTATTTAACTTTACTTATTTAAAAATACACTTATATTAGAATACATTTGTGAAACTTTATGCATAATCAATTAAAATAATTAAGGACAACATAATAAAATATACGTGTATGCTTATTATAACATTACTGGTAAAGTGTACCAATTAATGGAGTTTGGGTGTAATGGTAATGAGAGTAGTCATTGATTTAATTGTAACGAGTTTTCATAATTTTATTTATAAAAACAAGCGTGTTAAAAAACAACTACTTCGCCATAAATATTCATTATTGTTCACTTGAAACGTTCAAATGTTGCAGTACATTTAACATTAAATAAATCTTATATTCTACAGTAACAAAGTTATATTCTAAATACTTATTTGTCAATATTAAAACTCGACTGCTCAGTCTGACAGTGTGCTTTACTGCAGTTTCATATATATTTTTTTTTTTTATAACTTCCAACTATGTTAATTTATGTATTGCATACTTGGTAATCATTGATTGCTTTACAAACTAAAATAAAATTGAAATTGACTAAATTAATCACTAAGTATCAAAAAAATATTTTAGTAAATTTAAATCAAATTCTCTGAACCTCTTTGTCTACATTTTACATAAAACTCTTATTACTATACTGAAAAAAATTATCTACATTTGTCACGCAAATATTTACATATAATTTACAGTGATTCTCTTTTTCATGTTTAAATTTGAAAATGTCTTTGGTCTCTCATTTAAAATTTATAAATGGATTATCTGTCACCTCGATTTTGTAGCTTATACTCATGTCCTCCATTGATCCGTATGTCCTCTTCTGATTGGAGTTCCCTGCATGTCTCCAGGTTCCACTCGTCGTCCTCCAGTTACTCGTCTATCATGGACCCATCTGGTTGATGTAGGATAGTGTGAGAGGTTGCTCTGCACCAGCTGCTGTCGTTCTAGCAGACGCCTCTACTGTTCAGCATAGCGTTCCTCTGCATGATGTAAGATAGTAACTTGTCTTGACTGACGGACCTAACGTACATTCGTATTCAGTAACAGATTAAGAGTTACTATTTTGCACTTATGACGAACATAGTGTCCGTCCGCGTCTACTGTTCAATTAACAAAAATTAGAAACTTGCGTCGCCAACGGACAGAGCGTTCCACCGCGACTGAACACTGATTGAGAAGAAGGGCTGGCTTCTCTCATGCCCTATTTATAATCGAGCATCGTACAGCACCTGTTGAGACAGAATTCTGGCAGTTTGAAATTGCTCGGTGGCGTCACTTCTCCCACTCTCGTCCAATTTCATATTTTCGCACATTTCTCCCAATGGCAAAGTCTGATATGAACTACAGGGTGCTCTAACAATGGATGATTTAATTACACATGTCCAACGTAATTTCCATCATAATAGAATAATCTGTGTAATTACTATGCACTTAAAATTGCACTGAATTCGCACTGCGCGTCCTTTTCATGCCGTTTTCTCACTACACGTGCGTATTAATTTTATACACATTTTGGAGTCTTTGAATTTTTCCTACCATCTATGGTTTTCTTATAATTAAATAAAAACTGTAATTTGACAATTATTCAGGGTGAGATTGCAAACTTTCATGCTCGAGCTGGCCTCACTCACACACATCACTTACTACTGTACACACTCCCAGCAACAGTTGTGTGAGTGTTCAGGTCAGCACCTGCCTGTCTACATTCCGTATTTTTAATATAAACCAAGCTTTCAATCTCATACCTGGTTATTTATTAAATATTTATAAATTTAATTTAAATATTTATTTTTTCTATTAAATGCATAGTACAGCATATGATTGTACTGTCGCAATATTTATTTCCTGTAGTAAATAATTTTATTGCTTAACTATATAGAATACTACCGACTCGGATCACAAAAATATTATTGATAAAAATGATAAATTTTTACCTTATGGCCTAAACTAGATTCTGACAAAGCTCTAATGGAGTGAAAGCTAGTTTAGGCCATAAGGTAAAAATTTATCATTTTTGTCAATAATAGTTTTGTGATCCGAGTTGGTAGTATTCTACATAGTTAACTAATAACAACAGACACGTCATGGGCAATAAAGTCCAGGAATTGTATTCCTTCCAACCCACAAAAAAATAAATGTGCCCCCCTCCCAGCACTGCATCCTTAGGTAGCTGCCTTATTCTCAGTATTTTCTTTTGAAGGTGCTTAAATATTCTTCACCTCTTTTACATAATGACCACATTTCACTACAATAAGTTACAGTCAGTGTAACTTACAAGAATATTATACATTTCTAATTTTACATTGCAACTGAATATTTTAGAGTTTTATATTGGCTTGCTAGTTTGGAAGCACCTGTTTCCTTTCATGACTCCATTTTTAATGTCTAACGTCTTTATATTTATAACAGAAGCTACGTAGAACAAGTTCAATACAGACATTAACATAATCAGGGGTGCTACAACCTTGGGCAGGGCCTGGCCTGCAAAAGAAGACACCCACCAATTTCTTCTATGTAACCATCCTCCAATTGCGGATTCCTACCCTTTCTGCATCCTGCTGCACTCCATCTCAGCACCTCAGCTTTGCTCTTCCCACTTTCCTTTGGTCATTTGGGTCATGCAGAAAGAGGCACTTTATAGGGTCCTAGGCTTCCATCCTGACAACATGACCTGCCCATGTAAGCCATCCTATCTTTATCTTTTTGATAATGGTCATATTGTGTAGCTTGTTGTATACCTCTTCCTTGGTTCTTTTTCTCCAGATGCCTCCCTCCTTCATTGGCCCATATAGTCACCTGACTATTTTCCTCTCAAATGTTCCTAGCCCATTCCCAGTGCTTCTGCTCAGAACCTATGTATCCGATCCAAACAGCAGCACTGGAACAACCAATGTTTTGTATAGGAGGCTCTTTTGTTGTCCTTGACAGCAATTTGAACACGAATTTTCTTTGTAAGCTGAAGTAAGCCCTGTTAACAAGAACAAGTCTTCTTTGGATTTCTTCCTCGATAACGTTTTCATTGGTCACAAGCAGAGCCGGCTTTAGCCTATCTGGCACCCGGGTGCGAGAACTGCCGTGGCCCCTCCAGCCTCCACCCAGCCCCTACAATCAAAACTTATCAGCCTATCACCAATACCTTCCCCCATCATATCAGTCTCATAGATATGACCTTATAATTACCTGTCTGTGGTAATCAAACTTGGGACCTTCAGAACAGCAGTCTAGTAGGTAACATGGTATACTGAACCGGTTTATTTCCATTGATTGCCACCAAAGTCGCCATGGCACTGGTGGTGGATGGAAACTGGGAGTAAACCATTACTGAGGATTTCTGGGATTACATAGAAACTTACTTTTGTTATTTATGTTAAACAGTTTATTGCATCATTTATGTAGTATATACTTTGTAACACAAAAATGAAAATTGAATTAGTAAGTAATGTTTGTTTACGATAAATAACTAAAATAACTCACAGTTACAAAAAATTAACTTTTCGTGCCTTTGTATTCGCAAAATTGCTAACAGCGCCACTCATTTCAATATGAGTTTCATGTTCAATACTAATTACAGATAAATTGGTTAATCTGCTTTGCAACATTGCTGAACTGAGAAAATTTTTAATTAATTTTAACTTGGAAAAGATCTTTCACTGTGAGCCACTGTGACTGGTAATTTTAAACAAATTCTTAGCACCATTGACAAATTTGGAAATACCAAAATTAAACTCTTGGATTTCGTGACAAAGAACAGTTAAAATTAAACTGTTTGAAAACAAATACTTCAAAATATCTAATAGGGTTGTGCAATTGTCAATGAACATTGGTAAAAGTTTGATTTCATTGAATAAATCGTCTTCATCAATGTCCGATTCTGAGTCATTACTCTATTTCTGCTGTAAATATAAACAGAACATTTTTTCCTCAGAATTTAAATTTTTTTAATGGTTTCTGTTTTGTAAAAAGGAAAAAGATTCGAAAGTGTTTTCATTTAAAAGTTCAAATTGTTCATCTAATTTTGTTATGGCGGTGTCTAGCAAAAATAGTAGAAATAGTAAAAATAGAAATAATAAAAGTAGTAATAATAATAATAGTAGTAATAATAGCAGTAGTAATAATACCGGTAGCAGTAGCGGTAGTAATAATAGTAGTAGTAGTAGTTAGTAGTAGTAATAGTAAATAGTAGAAATGTATTTTAATGCTTTCTGGATCAGTGATGAGTTCAGCTACAGCCTCATAATTAAAAAATCTTTTTCTGGGACGAGGACGGGTAGGTACAGGAAATTCAGTTTCGGCGTCAACTTCTTCGGCAACAGATTTTGTGTTATTAATCATTTGCTTGAATGCGGACTGAGTAAAATTACAAATGGGTTTCTGTTCTTATTATATACTCTTGATATTAACAGGTGTTCTGTTTTGTTTTAATTTCATTAGAAGTCAAACATAATGATCCTTGTGATTTCTCTAAGTGCTTCAATGTGACTCCCTTCCTACAAAGAACGCGCTTTCACACATTTTCAGTTTAAGACGCTTGAAGGTAAACACATTTTTTACCATTATTTTTCTTAAAATATAAATACAGAATATCTTTTGACAGAGTACAAATTGAGACTGAACCTTATGTCTTTGTATACCACACAGTAGCATAGTCAAGAAAAGTCATCTCCTTACTCTACAAATCTGCTTGAATGACGTACTCAGAGACCTCTACATTCAGAGGAAGAAGATGCAATTAGCTGAAAGATTGGGGCAGACATCAAGTATCAGATTAGGGTTGTTGGAGATATAACAGAGGATGTGAGCACAGGACGACTATAAACCCGTAACCCGTATGGTAGACAGACTACAAACATTGATTCAATGGTTTAGACACACACACAAAACAGTCAGTTAATGTCAAATGATCCATCTGCAACTCCTTATTACAACTGAAAGCAGCATTTTATAAAATAATAGATAACTAATGTTTATAATGTTTTACTATTAATGTTATGGTTGACGAACTGGAAATGTTTCAATACAATACATCTTGAAGAAGCTTTGCTTATACAATGCTACAAGACAATCACTTTATTGTTTATCATATACCGACTGTGGTGGATAATTATATGAAAGATGATAACATGCACATTACTACAGACTTTTATAACAAAGGAAGCCAACTTAATATCACAGTAAAATGTAATTGTAATATTAATTTTCCAGTTATTATTTTAATTAGTTACACTAGTGTTAGGGTATTCATAGAGTGCAGGTAGGTTGTCAGAGTCCGATAACTGGTACAGGTAGGGTCATATAGTGAAGGCAGAGTATGGGCGCTGAAACAGTACAGATTCAGTCATAGTCTGTGTTTACTCATTGCTGTAAAAGGTTTAGCTTAAAACTGGAACAAGAGAGAAGTGGTGCTCATGAAATTAATCTCTATCACTTTACCTCCAACACTTATTTCCTTTTATATCTTGCCAACAACTGTTGTCTACAATGACCCGGTTGGAATATTCCTTGAGTCACTTGCCTCAAATTTCAGGTTCCATTAAAACTTTTGATATCAGTGCTTCTCTATCCATTATAAAAAATAAGAAACATAATTCAAACGGATAAAACACATGCGGAACGTTCTGACTCGGCACTGGTTTCTGAAACCAGAATGAACATTTCATTCTGGTAAACTGTCTGAGTCAGACAATCTGCATGCGTGTACTGGTGTCTGCTGCCACAATACGCACTCTCGTCTAAACACAGGTGATGTCATGCCGGCTCGCACCAGTCTGCATGGTTGTCGAAATAATAAAATTTGCCTGCCCTCTACACATACTCTTATATTCTAAGCTGGCATTCTCCACCCCCCCCCTTTGATAGCATCAGTGGCATAACTTATACGGGAAGGGGTCATAGGATCAATCCCCTCCCCAGAGCTACTACAAATTTTCAGTGATCACATAATATACGCCTACTTGTATTGTATGCCAGTTGTGTGTATTAAATTAAGGCTTATAAATAATTATAGAAATAAAAGAAATTACAATATTTGTCAATTCAAAAAACAGAGTTCGATTTTTATTAATAATGACAATTGTTCAATGTTTAGTAAATTATCTAGGTATTTGTAGCATTAACAAAAAATTAAATTGCATTAAACTGGAGAAAACGAAGGCAGAGCCTGTTAATTTACCTTCACCTTTATCACCCACACCAAGTCTCAGGGGCGAACCTAGGGGGGGGATATATCCACCCCAAAATCCAAAAATGTTGGAGCAACAATTTTAAACTGATTGCATGTTTTTTTAATGTACTTAATTGAAAAAGACTGACAATCATTATACTTTTTAACAAAATTATTTAACATTATTTTACATGCTGTAAAATTTAAATCTACAGCAATTATATGCATGCTGGTAACCCTCACTTTCTTAATCTTAGCGTTCTTTTTAAAGTATTTATATTCCGCAGAAAGGTATTATTAGGCTTGCAAGACAAACTGGAAGCCTATCTGATGTATGTTTTTAATTTATTTTAATGAAATTAGTGAATTACAGCTATTATTTACCTATTAGTTTTAATTTTTCACAAAAAAAGCGTTTCCGTATTACAACATGAGAAAAACAATACTCTAAGAAAATTATATGTGGTTGAAAAAAATCCTAGGTTCACCCCTACCAAGTTTCCCATAGTCCAATACCTCTATAATTTAAACCATTGTCTTTGCTCAGGTAAACTAGCAGTTTATTGACCTTAATTAGGAAAAATGAGATTTTATTGGTGCATTTTCCATAAAAATAACATACTTTAACACAAACTATAAATTGTATAAGACATTCTTGGAACATGTTACATTAAAGTGCAAAGGGGTAATACTGTCCACCTCGATGTGTGCATTAGTCATGCTTATCTCCATAACACAGTCATTTGATAAGACCAAGCCAGATGACATGAAAGCATTAGAGTGCATTGCGCTTTAGACCCATAACAGTACCTCCATTCCACTCTTGCCCTGCTGTAAGCAACTGTTGAGGATGGAAAGGGGACTGTGGCAACTGGCATCATCCTTGCTTCTTATTTAGCATAATACTCTGCTGCATTTATTGTCTCATAAATTTGTTTATGCATTATAAAATTAAAATGGACAGTTATTTAAAATTATTAGCGTTAAATTATTTTACAATAGATGAAAATGATAAAACAAAAAAAGAGTAAGGACCAGAAAATATGAAACACAATGTTAAAATTCAAATCTTTTTCTTTTTTGTAATTAATTCATTTTTGTGCAGAATGACCAATAATAATTATACCTCCCAGTTCCAGATACCATTTCACTAGAAAACCTCTGCTGCTGCAGGTATAGTTTGATTGAGTTGTCACTGTTATCCCAACATTTTTTGAGAAAATGTCCATAAACGTGAAGTGTAGGCCTATGCCCTCCTCCTTTCCATTCACACAACTCTTTCCATATTGACATATATTTTTATTTTCATTTCATCTGTGCTAATATGACCTGGAACTTGTTTTTTTTTAAACTAAGGTTACCATATCACATAGGTGAAAAAAGAGGAGAACCTGAAAATTTAACAGCACGATCGTTACTTTACGGATCAAAAAAAAAAATTGACTGTAAAAACATTATACATTATGGATAAGAAGGTATTCATGATTAAGTTAAGCATTTTTACAAAGTTTATACAATGTACAATTTAATTTTTGTGATATAACACGAAAATGCTCACAAACAAAACTTAAAACTATTAGTTAGAAGCGGAACTTACATAAATATTTGCTATATTTATTTTTAATCATAGCAATCATTAATTTACTACTAATCAGTCTGAATCGGATGCACAGTCTAAATGTTCAATTGTGTTGTTGTGGTGCCATTGGTATTTATCAGATGAACCAATTCCCATCAAAAGCTTTTTATTTTCTAATAAATAATCATCGAACTGAACACATGAAAGTTCAACTTTTTAAAGTTGTACTGTGCACAAATTATACCTTTAACTTTTTCTACCATCAACTTATTTCTCTATTTGATCGAGGGAGTACTCTTGCGCGAGACTACTTTTATCAGTTTTACGAAAAAAAGAGGACATTTCCCTGTTTTTAAAAAAATCCTCCCAGACAGGTTTTTAACACTAAAAAATAGGACGTATGGTCCCCTATTTAAACCTGTAACATTTATTTTAGAGTTGCTACTTTTATTTTTAATCTTCTCGAAAGTTTGCAGAAATGGCCGCTGGAGGACTGCAAAATCGTGAAAATAAATTATATCAAAGGAATCCAATCTAATTTCAACAGGCTGTAAGTTAACCTAATTTCAAATAGCCTACAACCGTAAATTGAATAACTTTAAACGTAACATGTTACTATAAGTGGTCAAATTTCATCAGTATAGTCATTGAAATGTCAACTGCTAAGTTGAAACGACAACTCTGGTTTTAAAAACCTTAGTTTGAATTAATCTTGAACAAAATCCTAAAAACGTAAAAGTGTGATTTAACCATCCATAATACTGTAAATCGCTATTTTGAATACGGTTATGTGTTAATCTATTACTACTCGAGGTGGCTTACGTGAAGTATCATTCATTAAAAATTCACTTATTGTAAAGTGTTCACAATTTACAGTACCTAACTACATTTCTGTAATTATCGACTTTCTGGGCTTTGCTGGTATTGGAGTGACATATTTTTTTTCTATGCTTCTATGTTATATAAACACGGGAAAAATAATTTTAAACGGCGGTCGAACCTATTTACGGAGAAACAAAATAAAATAATTACTCCCATAAGAACGCATGCAAAGGTGAATGAGCGCCATATTAACTGAGTAGAGTTAGTGGGATCACCACTACATTTTGCCTTAATGTAATTCAATTGCCTACAACGCAAAGCATTACATTTCGGACTCGTGGGTAGGGATGGAACGTTCCAGGTGGAACGGTTTTCGGAATGGTTTTTTGTTTGGAACGGTTCGGAACGGAACGAGAGTCTTGAGTTTCTCGTTCCACCTACTGGAACGAAAACAAACGAGATTTCACTTCAATCATTGGGTTCCGGTTTCACGTTCGTTCCACCACTGTTATAGAGGTCTTGTCCAAAATTATAGTTCCTTCCTCCTGTCACAAACAATTATGACCACCTATACACAATGATGTAATAGGCATTTTGCAATATCCACTTATTTTACCATACTGCTTATTCAACAAAGAGTGACTAATCCTTATTGTTTAGTCTCAAGCTGACAGAATCGCACGACATGACTGCACCTGAATAAACAGATACTGTATTACATTACTGACGGTCAACGAAAATTCATTTATTTCAGGTTTCGTTTCTCTGAATAATTACCTAAAAATTTTTTTAAAAAACACAAATTCCTTTCAGGTACATAAACACACATCAATCCAGAAGAGAAAGATAATAAGGTGTATCCCACAATCCAAGCATTATCATAATCAAGAACAAAAAATCCTTCCAACATCAGGCTTGACTGCCTGAGGAAGGGGACTGTTAGATCCTCGAAACATGTAGCGATATTGTAACTTTAAGAATAATTTTTTCCAATAGACTGATAATTGTTATAAATTTTATAAATTGATTTTAATTTTTAAAAAATATATTCAATGAATGTTTTTAATAATTTTTGTTTTTTAAAATTTTTAAATTTTTAACCTGCTGGATGAACCAAAAAAATACAAATATAAAATTTCCTCTTCGTTGCGATACTTTAATAAGGCTACCTTCCGACTTGGATTTTTCCGACTAAACTTTTAATAAGAAATACCCCACTATTCTCCTTTTAACAGAATGAGTTTTTCCTAATTATTGTCAGTTCCCGTCTTTCAGTTACTTCAGTGTTATTCTAAAGTTAGCACGCGACACACTTTTGTGAATTTCCAAAGTGATTTACGTGATCACGCTTTGAGTAAGTTGTGTTCTATTTTTTTTTTCGTTGATATGTCTAAAAGATTTAAAATAAACCCCATTTGGGATCATTTCACTTCCCAAAATGAAAACTTAGCAACTTGCAACTTGTGTAAAAAACTAGTGAGCTACAAATCAACTATCGGCAATCTAAAGAGACACATTCAAAGGAACCATCCGGCGGTTAATTTAATGTACATTGACGGAAACGCTGAATGTATTTCAAACTCGGATAACGTTCTTGTTGAACCAACAACATCTGTTACCATACCTGTGCAGCACTGCCCCTCACCAGCTCCGCAAGTCCAAGCGACCGCATCAAATGAAGTGAGTACTTTTTTTAATACTGAACTAACACCCAATTCTGTTTCTAAGGAAAAAGAAACTTCCGCTGTTGATAGTCAGAGCCACACAAAAGTTTTAAAACAGCCGAAAATAACTTCAATAAAAAAATTTTCAGCAAAAGATCAAGCTTCGATCGACCAACAACTACTGAAATTATTTATTTGTGACTTCCAACCATTTTCAATTGTGGAAGATAGTGGTTTTCGGGCGTTTGTACATGCACTGAACCCTTATTATGTGCTCCCAAATCGGAAAAAAATAAGCAATTATTTTATACCAGCAATGTATGAAACATGCCAATGTGAAATAAAGATGGTTTTGACTAATGCGTCAAAAGTTACTATCACTACAGACTGTTGGACTTCCAAAAACAATGAGTCCTTCATCGCAGTAACTGCGCATTTTATTCTGGAAGCCGAACTAAAAACTATTCTCCTTTCTTGCCACGGTATGGACGCAGCACATACTTATGAAAATTTAGCTTCGGAAATTAAAATGGTGATGGCGCATTGGGACATTACAGACAAAATAGTTTTAGTTGTCTCTGATAATGATGCTAATATTACAGCAGCCATTGAGCAACATCTTAAGCTAAAACATTTGGGATGTGCAGCACATAAATTAAACTTGATTGTTGATGCAGTGCTCAAAGAACCGTTGGTTGCTGAAATTATTTCGAAAGTAAAAACTATTGTTCGATACTTTCGTAAGAGGCCCAAGGCTTTCAAGCTGTTTAGTGACAACCAAATTAAAGAGGGGATCCCAACTCCGAAAAAATTGATAATGTCTGTGCCGACGCGTTGGAACTCGACATATGACATGTTCCACAGATTTGTTGAATTGGAAATTCCACTCAAAACAACATTGGCGCTGACCGACAAAGTTTTGCCAATAATTGCTGCAACAGAGTGGGTAATAATGAGAGAGGTGTGCCTTATTCTCGAACCTTTTAAAAAGCTGACAGAAAGGCTCAGCTCTCAAAAGTACCCAACGGCATCTTCTTTGATTGTGTATATTGACGGGCTTCTCGACGTATGTTTCACATCATTAAACGATGCTGATTATGCACATTTCGATAGTTCAGTGAAATCAATTATTGGAACATTAATTGAAGAAATACAAAGAAGAGACCGGTTTGGTATGCTACAACAAAGCAGAACTTTGACAATGTGCACTTATTTGGACCCAAGATATAAAGACGTGGCCTTCGGGGACCCCGACAATGCTAAGACAATAATTAAAAAAAAATTGATTGCACTAATTAAGAAAAAACTTGACGAAGATACAACGAAGAAAATGCAGAATCCAGATATCCAGGTGGAAGGAACGGAGGAGAAGAAATTGGATTTTCTTAAATCGTTCAGAAAAGCCGTCCAACAAAAATCTCCTAAAGGTAAATAATTATGTAATATTATAATTCCTATACAATATATAAATTTAATAAAATGATAACACCTTAGTGCATAGATAACTTTTTACTTTTTAAATGGTAAAATTAATATTTGTATTACTTTTTTTCTCTGCAGAGACAAATGCGGCAGAATCAACTGCCATACTGGAGCTTGAAACATATCTGAGGGCCAGCGTTCTGTCTGAAGAAGAAGACCCAGTAAAGTGGTGGTACACTCAGGGCTACAAATTCCCATACCTCAACATACTGGCTAAAGAAATGATGTGTGTAGTTGCCACTTCTGTGCCTTGTGAAAGGGTTTTTTCAAAGGCTGGTATGATTTTAAATGAGCGTCGCACTAGATTATCAACAACAAAAACGGAAAAACTTGTTTTCCTTAATTCAAATATGAAGCAATAACTCTATTGTGCATATGTACATAATTTAATTTGTTAATATTACTTTGTGTTAATTTATTGTGAATACTTGTAAGTAATCTGCATTATTTTCTACTTTTTATTATGTCTTTATCATAATAAATATATCTGTATTATTATATTGTACTTCCTTGACTGAAGCTCAATGTTTGAAATTTTATTACAATCATGTGTCTTCAATTTCACATTTTTGTTTTGTTTTGGGAAATAATTGTTTTCCCTAATTCATTTTTTGAATTATTGACTCAATTGTATATGTGTATATAGTTTAATTTTTAATATTATTTTGTGTTATTTTATTGTGTATACAGTCTGCATTATTTTGTACTTTTCATTGTGTTGCTATCATATTGATATATTTATTTTACCTTCTTTTTTTATAAATTATATTACAATATTAGTACATTGACAGTTTATTTGTAATCAAATTTAAAAATTATTGAGGTTCCGTAAAAAAAAAATAAGTAAAGAAAAACATTTATTTTCATCTTCCTTGACTGAAGCTCAATGTTTAAAATTTAATAACATGTTTGTTCAATTTCATATTTTAGTTTGTTTGAGGAAAAAGTAACACTTAGAATTCCATTTTTGTATTCCAGAGAATAAAAAATGTATGCAACAATAATTAATCTATTTTTTTATTTATTACCTGCTGTATGCTATAGTTTAATGTACCTATTAGGTAATTTATCTAAAAATAAAAGGAGTGGTGTCTTGTGATAACATTAAAAAACAAAAGAAGAGGGGGAGGAGGTGTGAACGGCAACATTGAAAGTGAATCAGAAGAACGAGAATGGAACGGAATGAGAAATGGAACGGTTTTTCAGTCGGAACGGAACGATGGAACGCGTTCCTTTCAAAAGGTGGAACGACCCATCCCTACTCGTGGGTGGCTGTAGGGATGGCAACATTGACTGGTATATCGATATATCGGTCTTCCGATATATCGTAACAGCTATATCGTTATATCCGATATATTGCTTGAAATATATCGATATATTATGATATATCGGTAAGACCGATATATGAGCCAATGACCGCAAGCTCTCAGTCTGCACTGCTGTCCAACTCCAATTCCAATGCAATGCAGTGTTGCACGAGCACGACAAAAAATCCCGACGTTGTTTATAGCAGATAGTAATAAATTAATCTCATTATTAACCCTCTAATGGTAAGGTGTGGGTCGGATCCGACCCATGTGCAATTGTTCCGAACATCTTCTCCATTCTAACTTTTCTCCAAACGGTTTAACACTAAGATACCCTCTCAGTCATTCATAGGGAAGGCATAGGAATAACCCCAGTTTCCAGGTAATTGTTCCTCGATCACTGTGTTTGTTTTTTCCGGGAACTTCTCTTTTCGGGTCGGATGCGACCCGTCCCTACCAAAAATGCTTTAAAATTTTTCAACGCTTCCTATATATTTTTTGCAGTTTCGTAAGAATGCATGGCTTGTGAACTTTATACATACGTAGTACTGTAACTAATGTGTAGTCTTGTTTTGTTTACTAAACATGAACACAACACTTGCCATTGTTTTGTAATTTTGTAACCAGTTTCTCTCTTGTTTATCCAAAGTTGAGCCTAGACATCAACAATCGTATATTTTGGAATGTCTACACTTTGTGTACATGTTACGATTCACAAAAAAGCGTAGTAGTATATGGTTGACATTGCTTTGGCATCATAGCAATACTAACACGTGTAAGAGCCAGACAGTACCATTGAGTGGACAACATAATACAATTTACTCTAATTACTGTGACTTTTTTCATTGAATTTAGATTTTCTATTCATTTTTTATTTTTTGCATAATGGCTTGTAACAAAATATTGTACACTGCTGAAAAAATATTAACAGAGTTTCAAAGGCAAGAAGAAGAAGACTCAGACTTAGAAGAAGAAGATTTTGACAAAGAAGTTTCCGTGACTGAAGATAACATTCTTATAGACAGCGATAACGAAGATGACGAGTTCGACTTAGCTGAAGGGACACAGGATTGTAGCAGTGCTGATGATTTTTTTTATTGTACTTCAAACAAGTTTTTAATATTTATGTCATTCTTGTAATAATGTTTTAAACATTTAGAATACTCTCAGACTCTATAAAATGTGGTGACACTTTGCATAAAGCACACGCATTTGTGGAGTGGGGATTTTGATAGCAAAGTGGAGAAATTTTGAGTAGCCATGTGGAGAAAAGAGGACTGACTGACCTGGCAACACTGCCTTTGAAAACACTGATGATGACAGGATTTTTGAATTGGGAAAGACAAAGAAACCATCTGGACGAACAAACCGGTACGCTCCAAATTTTCACGAACCTCATTTTTAAATGTTATCACACACCTGCCCGGACCAAAAGGCGATGCTCGAGGGATCGTTGATGAGGTACAATTGTTTTCTGTATTTGTAACCGATGAGATGCTGGAAAAAATTGTTCTCCACACTAACAGTGAAATAGAAAGATCGAAGATCAAATACCAATCTGTACAGTGGTTTACATCTCCCACAAACCTGATAGAGATAAGAGCTCTTATTGGGCTATTGTATATGAGCGGTGTTTTGAAGAACTCTGGTTTATGTCTTGATGATATGTTTTCTGTAATCTATGGACCGGTTGTATTTCGCTGTTCAATGTCACAGAAAAGATTCTCTTTTCTAATCCAGAACTTACGATTTGACGACAAAACTACGAGAGATCCAAGGAAGAATAACTTTGCGGCGTTTCGAGACCTTACCTTGCATGCGTAAAAGCCCACCTTACCGTTAGAGGGTTGAAGTACTAAAACACAATTTGTTACAACCTTATTAAAACATCATTTTAAGAGAAGTGAATTTAATGTTTTACATTTTTTAAATCAATAACAAAAAAAAACGATATATATCGCGTTTTTAGACATGTATCGATATAATCCAAAAATATATAAATAACATATATCGATATATTTTGAAATATATCGATAAATTTCAACTATCGATATATCGTTGCCATCACTAGGTGGCTGGTCATCAGTTTCCTACAGTATCCACCGCTGAAAGTATTTTTGGTAGCCGGTTCACCGCACATGCTTTAGTCTCCGGCGCCTCCGAGGTTACTATTGTTACTAATAATAAACTCGAGGTGGGCTCAACGCAAAGCTTTAAACCGCCGTTTGGGCTCAACGTAATGTTGAACATGTAAATTTTGTTTTGTAAACGCATCATGATTTCAAGTCAAATTCGGCTCACCGTCTACACAGTCAATATGGCGCTCATTCACCTTTGCATGCGTTCTTATGGGAGTAATTATTTTATTTTTTTCTCCATAAATAGGTTTGACCGCCGTTTAAGATAATTTTTCTCGTTTTTATAACATAGAAGAATAGAAAAAAAAATATGTCACTCCAATACCAGCAAAGCCCAGAAAGTCGATAATTACCTAAATTTCTTATAACGAACTATAATATAACCTACCCAGCCACGTATTGAAGCTGTTAAATCCTATTAAACATGTACTAAGTTTTACATTTATTTGAAAGACACGGACAGTAGCCATGACGGAAATTTTCAATTTTAAATTCCCGCTTTCTACGCAAAAACTTCCAACTGGAAAGCGTATGCAACGTATACAGTATACAATACAGAAGTGAGAAGACGGTAACAGTCGAAAACAGCTGTTGTTATTTGGTTATGTGTATACAAATGTGTATTAATATTGATATTTTGTAAGCGTCGCAGAAATGGCTACGTGTTGGACTCCCGACAAAAAATACAGCGATAGAGAAAGGTACAGTAATGTTTATACAAAGCCATATAGTTTAGTTTCTATGTCTGAAATGAGCAAAACGTGGTCTAACCTAAATCCGTGCAAGATTGAAGATTCCATGTGTTTGTAAGTTAACTACGTCCGTATACGAAGTTAACTGTGGTTAGCTTAGCTTGTGTCATTCATGTGCAACTTTTTCCAACATTGACACGCTAATTCGTACCGTATCCTCAGGTTCAAACAAAACAATATGTAACAAGAAATGTTTTTGTTAACTGCATCGTTTTTCATTGTAGAATAGGCTGTGTAATCTCAGAAAAATAATTACTTTAAAACTATACATTTTGAATGGCATGTTTATGCCCAATGTTTCTGTATGTTACAGTAGCATTTTTAATTATGATTAATCTCTATCATCTTCACAGTAAGTATTCTTAGAACTGCCATATTTTGGGACACACGAAGACATTTATTTTCAACAACTGGAGTAACCAGTGCATGCTAATGGAATCACTAAGATCACCAGATTAACTGATAGAACCCCAATTTCATTAAAAGCATTACTAAGGCTTCATGTAAATTAATAACGTATTCTTTAAATTCTATAACCAGCCATTTAAAAATCATGGAGTCTTGTCACCCTTTGACTCTGATAGTAGGTATTGTGTTTGTTAACACTGAATACTGTGTATTGGGATAGTTAAAGGCTAGATTGTCGTAATTTTTTTCAATAAAAGCAAAGTGTACTTTCCTGTTAACTAGTCTGAGCAAAAAAAAAAAAACGCAATATCATTTTGGCTGATACTCAAGATATTCTCTGGCAGATGACTAGAGAATATCCTTTGTCTGCGTCTTTCCAGTTTTGCTTATACACAAGAAGCTTTTTATTCATGTTATATGCATTCGTATTCAATTTACTGAGAGTTGAGAGTAGTCAGGACAAAGTACCAGTAACTGAGCAGCAGTTAAAATGTTTCGAGTACGTTATCACAATGTTGTTATGTGTATTGTCATCACCACCTTCCCTCAAGCATTAGACCCGTAGCGTATGATACTGGTCATGGCACACTATGGCCATGGCACTACAAGTATGTGTTTAACCACTTGCAGTGACAAACTGCATGGTGTGGAGGGGTGTTGTTGTGTGTATTCACATGTAGGTGTCATATCATTGACTGACCGAGGCCAGCCTATCTCAGTCAGATTAGCATGTTGCCCCAACACTAGGTATACAAGGTTGAATTGACTAGGTTGATCAAACCACAGCCTAGCATAATAATGAATGTTGTGCAAAGTGAGCTCACTCTACCACTGAGCCACCCCACCATCATTATGTGTTCTCATTTCTTGATTACACACATTTCTTTGTGACAATAAAAAGTAAGAACATGCTTTTCATCATTGTGGTAATTATAAATTGTTCTTTGTTTTTAAGAGATGTACCTTTTTTATAACTTGAATATCTGGCCTCAGTAATGACTGGACATGGGCATGTGCATTAAGAGATAGCACACAGAATTGAAGCAGGATGGATTAACTGGAGAAGGTGTTATGGGTGCTATGTAGTAGGAGAATCAAGGCTAAAATTAAGGGAAAAGTATATAAAACTGTAGTAAGCCCAGCAATGATGTATGGTGCTGAAATGCCAGTGACAAAAGCACAAAAAGAAAGCTTGATGTAGAAGAAAAAAAATACTTAGGTGACCGTGTGGCGTAATAAAAATGGATAAGGTCAGGATCAACAAAGGGAGTAGCAATATTGAAGAAAGTGCAAGAAAGAAGACTACAGTGGTGTGGTCATGTGAGGAGAAGAGAAGTACCATATGTGTGGATAAGGGTACTGGAGATGGAGGTACAGGGTGAGAAAATAAGAGGTTGGCCTAAACGGAGATGGCTGGATTGTGTAAGGGATGGCCTGAGGTGAAGTAGCTACCGTTGGAAGATGTGCATGACTGGACCAAATGGAGACAAACTGTTAAAAACACTGACCCCGCTTTTTCACATGAATTTCAACCAATCAGAATAATTTTTTTTATGTCAACTCTCAACAAATAGAACACAGTGTGTGCTCCACTTTTTCAGACCCTACCACTTTTGAGATGTAAAATCCCAAGGCGCAGCTAGAGGGGATTTGGGCACATTAAAACACCACCCAGAGCACAAAGGAAAAGGAAATGTCAAAAAATTAATTTATAGGCAATTAAATTATAGTCACCTAAGTCAAATTAAATAATTAGATTGATACATTATAGCTGTTTAGCAAGTACAAAATCGCTTTCTGTAAACATTGCTAGTTGTCTGGTTGTTGATGGAGGTTCAAATTTTTATCCTCGTCTTTGAAGTTATGTCCTCTTAACGAGTAGGCATGATATGCTTTGAATGTTTATTCAATCCGCAGTGTATCCAACTTGTTTTCCAATATTCCACAGTGCAGCAATTTATTCCACAGCAACATAAAAAATTTTATATAGTAGGCCTAAACAGGTTTTTTGCTTGCTATTCAAGTCTTGTAGATTTGCACCAATTATTGTACATGGTGTTTCAATCTGTGTATAATATTTTTGTTGTACTTTTTACTTAGTGTTTTATTGACATTTTGAAAACATGTCCGTTATCCCGTACATACTTATGCATCATTGGGAACACCGTTTACAAGCGCTCCACAGCGTCGTCTGCTGTGAACTTATTTGTATGCTAAATTCAAAAAAGTGTGCGGTTGTTGGCCATGTATTTGTGTACCCTATAGCGCAGTTGTGAAATGTTTGTTTTGAGAACCTGTAGTGTCCACCTTAAGAAAATCTTTTATTAATTTGTGTGGCAAAACGATTGGACTGATTTAATTCCATTTGCTACCAATATTCACAAGAATTTGCTCACTAAGGTGAAGTTTTAAAAAATTCACACTTAAACTTAAGATTAAACATTACCAGCGGGATAATGGTGGAGACACTGAAAGGCCTCATCTGGAGTTTGACAGGTAGCAGTTTAGCAAGTAAGCACGACGAAGTTGGAAGTACAGAGACTGCTAATTCAAAGAAAAAGGTGAATAGTTAATTTTATTTATACCGTTATGTATATTTTTTTTCATTTATTATTTAAATTTACTTTTATTATTATAAATTTACTTTTTTCATTTATCATTTACTTTATTTTTCATGCCATTGTTAAATTTTAGGTATCTATTAATGTAACCCTTACAATTCTTAATTATAAAATATAAGTAGAAAATACCGAGCTCTTTTTATTTTAATTTTGTAGTTTTATTCACAAGAATCTACCCCCAGAATTCCCTTCCCCGTCCCAGAAATCCTGGCCACTCCCTTGTTAACATGGAATGCATGTTAAAGAAATTATGGGAAGGTAACACCATTGAAGGGCCTAGGAAAATAAGGAAAAGTCATTAGAATAATTAAGACATTGGCAAAAAGACAAATTGCACAAACCTAACGCTGAGAGATAACAAAGTAAACAAGTATGTACAAACTTTCTGAACATCAAATATGTCACACCATTGGTGTTAAGAGACATTATTTCGATTGAAAATTTAACCATTAGAGATATGATTAGAAACTTAATTTTGAAATCTGTTGACTTTTCAGATGGGTTTGTATATATCCGGCATACATCAACAGCAAAAAGACAATAGCAGAAGGCCGCCGGATTCCGAAAGATAAAGCTGTGGATAACCCGACGCACCAGGAAATCAGAGACATTCTAGTCGCAGCCGGAATGAAAATTGGTGTCGAGAACAAATTGTACTCACGGGAGAGGAGTAAGGAGTTACTATACAGAGGGCGCATAAGGGTACAACTGAAGAACGATGACGGGACACCTTTCAACCCTGACTTCCCAACAAGTAAGTACTTCTAACCCTCTATTCCTTAGTCAGCTCACATTCTTATGCAGGATAGTTTCACAGTATCATATCAGAATGTAGCATGTCACTGTTACGATCTTTTCATCATCCAAGGTCATCATTTTTGTTTCGTTTTTAGTTTTTCGTTCTCTGTAACACTAAATGAAACCATCAGTCAATAATTAAATACCTAATTCAGCTGTAAATCTTTGTGAACTGAAATTGTCTATTTGCATGAGAAAACTGCGTGTGCTTGCTGAATTAATTTGTTCTCACAACCACACATTAACAGTAAATTTTTTAATTGAGGGGGCTTCAAGTCAGATGTTATTATAGAAAACCAAACATTTTGTGGAACGGGCTGGAACAGTGTTGGTAACATTTGAGACTAACAGTGTCAAGGGCTGTGCTGTGGTCATAGGATTGAGTCAAGAAAATGTGACACAGTCTGCTTCCCTGTCCCTATCACTGGGGACAAATAAAACAGCAGTTGTGTGTGGGATGTCTCGACTAGATAAGTAACAGAGGCACAGTTACAGTATACATGCATGTGCCTATGCACACACACACACACACACATAACTCCTGCTACACCATGAGACTCACCACCACACGTGGTTATTAGGTGGCTGATTTCTCGCTGATGGTGGTGTTGGAACATGAATTGTACCACATCCAGGGGGCAGAATGGGCTGAAGGCCTAATGCTTGAAGGGAAAAGAAGAAGGTCAAACATTTAAATTTGTTTGATACTTATTGTGTATTAATAACTTCAGAATAAAGAGTTTCAGCAACTTAGAGAATTTGAAATACTTTAGTAGAAGGAAAAATATGCTTTTGTCAGCAAAATGTAAGAAAGATTCTGAGATGGCAATAATAACAGAATAGACAGACTGCTGGAGAGCAGGCACAACAGCCCAGAAGGAACCAACCAATCCCTCCTTCTGTCAGGATGTTCTTAGGAGAATGGCTAGCTTCGAGGCCAGAGCTTGAATCGGGCACATTATCGCTGAGCAATATCTCCACTGCTTTGCCTTGAGCAACTCCCCGATCTGCATAGTGTGCCGAGCAGGTGAGGAAACCTCAGAACACAGCCTTCTCTGTTGTCCAGCGCCAACCGCAGTTGGGTTAGCCGTGAGAGCAGAGTTGTGGGAGGGAGCATTGTATCAAATACTGAAGGAGAGGATTTTAGGTACTAGCAGCAGCTCGGGCCATCGAGGTCACCTAGCCCTGGACGCTTGAAATAAGATGAAGAAGGAAAAATATACCACTAATTTCTGACAGTACAAAATGGGTAGCATCATTTTAATATTGTGCAATAATACGATATATGTAAAACTGAATAAAATACAACTTTAGAAATTGGAATGGTATGAATCAGCCAGTGTGACGTAGGCATTACAGTCTCGAAGACTGAATAACCGAACCTTATAAGGTAAGGAATTTTGTATTCTGTCTGATGTCACGAGAATATCACGATAGGAGCATGTGTTTTCGAATAACAAACGCAATTCTGAATTTTATAAAGTTCTAGACTTTTCGATGGAAGCAGATGAGAGGGGCAGCGGTGAGCGGAAGAAACCACATGACCAGCTCATATAGTATATGCTGACCGATCGCCATTTGGGGAGTCTACGAACAACTCAATGCCGTGTAATAGTGTCAGGAGGCATACGCAGACAAGAAATCAGTGTAGGCCTACAAAAGTGTGAAAATGTATTTAAAACAAGTATAAGTAAATCTCTGCAAGTATAAATGTAATTATCCAAATTAATGAACAGTTTTAGTGAGTGTTGGAACAAAAGTGAATCGACGAGGAATGACGCAACATTTGGAATAACTTCTACAGAGAAGTACTTTCAAAAATAGGTCGACCAAACAACAGTAAATTACTAGTTACGCAGTACTAAGTACTGCATTCCGATAATAATGAGATCTCAAAGTTAAAGGGGGTTTTAAGAGCATGAGTGAGAGCGTGAAAGCGAAGTACTGGTTCACCTCAATAAATTTAAGTAAGTTAGTCTTGTTCAGTTAATAATTATGTATGTTTACTGAGTGGTGATTTGTTAATCACCAAATAAATAGGGGTAACACCCTCTGAATTTCTAACTGCCAATAAAATGCAGATTTCAATTTACCACGTGTTCAGTATAAATTATTGCGCTAAAACCTAGCCTGTTTGCTGCGTCCAAATCTCGCCTAATCGAGTTCTAGAATCTTCTGAGTCAAGGGAAATAAAGTGTTTAAATTATGCAGGTGTTGTTTATTGCAAAGAGTGAAATGGTTTGCATATGTTAACCTCAAACTATGCTGGCGACCCTGTAACGTGCTGAGGAAGTGGAAGGTAGGTACGAAGAATAGATTGTGGAGATAAGTGAAAATAAGGTGGGTATGGTTTGTAAAAAAGTGGGTAAGTTTACAATTGGCGACACTGACAGGTTATTTAAAATGAATTGTAAGTTTACAAATTATGTGAAAGGCTTCTGTATTTCCATTTGTCCTTATTAATAAAAACGTGTCATAACTTTGCTTTTCATTTCTAGTGATCACCCATTTATGTGATCCAAGATATCAACAGTGAAACAAATGTATATGATTGTTTCTTCCTCTAATTTTTCATACCTGTTCTTACATTCTCATCATATTGATTCAATTATACTTGACATTAGAAAGTAACTCAAAATATGGTTTGCAGAGTTTATTTATCTAATGACAAAATTCTTGTGAATACTAATCAGACTGTTACATTACTTCACTTGTTATTGTATCTTTGTAATTTGCAATTTAATGTTGTAGGGGAATTACTAATGCTACACCTTGGGCAGACGATTCCTAAATTAAAGTCAAGAGCGGCAAAACAAGGAGGTGGAGATCTAGGAAGTCAAGGCGGTGGCGGTGCAGCTGGAGGTGGTCAAACTGGTGGTTCCAAGAAGAAAGGCAAAGGCAGACGGTGAAAACGGTTTTGTTTTATTGTGTCAAGGTAAGAGTTTTTGCAGTTATTCAATATGAGACAGTTACGTATACATTATAATATACTACCTCACTGATCTCTTATAAAACTTATGACAGTTCAACACATTGTGTTATCAAATACAAGAGAAAATACAATAAAATATACATATAATGTAGTACATGTTCATTATATCCCCATCCAGTAGTATTGAATTGATCTTTGATACACTTAGCCCTAGATATGAGTTTGTTAAACTAGACTTGGCCATACTAATTCAAACAAATAACAGTACAGCCAAATACATAATTGTATGATAAAAAAGAGAGAGTTTGTTTGGCAGACGGAATATCACAAAGTAAAAGACATATAACCATGGAACAAGTTTTGAATATTCAAGTGATATGTTAGGAAAGCTAGTGTTGGTTTAGTTAAAAAAGAAAAACCTATCACTAAAAGTAAAACCAAAACTAACTTACCTAACACCACAGAGGAAAATCCCAGCATATATCAACAAACATTCATGTAATATGCACCACGTTTGGACACATGGATACTACATTACACAACACACATACTGTATAATATTTCATGACATAACTTGTTTATTTTATTTTGGTTTATGCCATTCTGTTTACCAAAAATTCTGTCTTCCTGTAATATTCTATATAAGAATATATTATGTATATAATATTTTATTCTATAAGAATAAAACCTTAAATACTAAGGTGATCAAATATAGACCAGAATTTTTCTTCAAAATTTTATTTACTTATTGCTTACTTCTTGGTACGTGCGTCCAATTCATCTGCAATCGATGCACCTCGTACACTTGAGCAGCCAGAACCAGTAGTTTTTTATCTCTCAAAATTGTTTTCATTTTTGTGTCTTCGTCCAGTTTACTAAGCTGCTCCTTCACCTTTATTTTCTTGCATGTCTGGTGATGCGTACATTCCAGGAGTATGTGTTGCAGTGTCTCAATCCCAGTGCCACACCTCTTGCACAAGGGGGACACAGTCAGGTTGAATCGGTGAAGGTAGTGTTCTGTGATTATGTGCCCTGTGCTGGCTCTACAAATGAAAGTATGGATTTGTCTGTTGGTATTTTTATACATCTTGAGATCACTGGGTGTTTGTTGAATCTCATAAAGTTTTCGTGCGACTGATGATGTTTTCCATTCATGTGTCCAGACGTCTTTATATGTCTGCTTGATGTAGTTTATGCTGGATGTAAGAATTTACACCTTTTGTGGTTTAGGTTCCATACTAGCCACCAACTTTGCGAGTTCATCTGGTCTCTCATTCCCCATTATGTCTATATGACCCGGAATCCACTGGAAGCATATTTCTTTCTTTAAGTCTTGAAGTAAGTGTTGAATGCTGTGTATATAGTAAAAATAATGTGTTGGTCTGTAAGATGCAATCGCCTGCAATGATGACTTGGAATCAGTAAAAATGCAAACCCGCATGGCATCTAATTCAGTGCAGAACTGTAGAGCTGTGTAGATGGCCAGTAATTCTGTTTCCAGGCTCGATGATGCCAACAGTGGAATGGGATATTCAATTTTTAAATCTGGTATGAACACACTAGAGCCTGAATGGTGATCACTTGTATTCAATGAGCCACCTGTATAAATATGAAGGTAGTTCTCGTATCTGGATTTGATCACTTCCATGGTAGCTTGCTTCAATTCTTCTCTATGTGCTTGCTTTGTTAACCCATAAGGCAGTTCGGTCTCCATAGTTGGCACTGACCAGGATCAAGGTGGTATTGGGTTGACTGGAGGTATTTCTCTAGGTTCCTTCCTATCTTGTTCCAGCATAAATGAGGCAGTTCTAAATGTAAACGACTGCTTGCAGGCATTATCGTGTAGTTGTTTAAGAGGGTGCACACTCGGCAGTTTTTGCTTTGAAAAATTTATTACGTGTTGTCTGTTTTATAAATAACTTGAGTGGCTGTACATTAAGGTTTTATTTGCATAGCTTCGTTAGAGGTGGTTCTTGGACACTGTAGGCACGTTCTCAAAGCACAATTCTGCATTTTCTCTAGTTTTCTCATGTGTGTCACGGCAGTACCTCCCCCACACTTCGCACCCGTAGGTCATTTTAGGTCTTATGTATTGGAGGTATAGCTGCCTTATAACTATTGCGTCACCACCCCATGTCTTGCTACAAACCATTTTCATTAGGTTAAGTCTTCCAAGAATTTGCTCTGATATTTTTGCAATGTGTTCACTCCACAGTAGCTTTTCATCCAAAGTTATGCCAAGGATTTATTTAATCAGTAAAAAATCACAAAATTATTATATCATTTTTCTACATAATGTCCTGGAAACATGGGTTGAAAATGCATTTTTTCCATTACATTGGCTACTTTTTTTTTTATTCCTTCCTTGAAGAGTGAAGAGATGCGTGTTCGCAGCAAGTTGCACACTAACATCATCATCATATTGTTTCCTCTCAACAATTCTTTAAGTGGTACTGACAAATTTTAGTCACAAGCCGGTAAAGGCTGTAAGGAGAGTGATCTACAATATTGTCCTGTGAAATTTCCCCAGTTTCTCACACGTTAATGCAGCAGTATGTCGCCTTGCATTGTAGTGAAGGAGCATCACATCTCACATTGGTTTCCAATGTCCCTTGTTATGATAGGCAGCTTTCGCATTATTCAGAAGCTTGTGATAATAGGTGCATTTACCATTCTTTGTCATGAAGAAAATCTATCAACAGAACACCTGTGCAATTCCAAAAAATGGTTACAAGCACCTTTTCTGCTGACAAGCATGTGTTGGCTTTGACTAGTGCTGCTTCCCCTTTCTTCTACCACTCTCCTCCATGCTCGCTTGTTTTGATTTGCAGGTGTAGTGGTGGACCCACATTTTGTCACAAGTGAGAGTACCTGTGTAAAATATCCCCCCTTCCTCCTCATAGGAGTCAGGAGGTTTTAGTTCCTGCATAAGGAGACGAGAAACCTACCTGGCAGATACAGTATTGGCCCGAATATAAGACGATGATTTTTTTCCTTAAAATGCCCTTCCAAAAACCATACTCGTCTTATATGTGCAACCTAACATTTAAAAATTTCGTGTTAAGTGTCTAGCGTATTTTGTAACACTAGCCAGCTGGACAGGCTTGCCATGTGCATTGCGTGAATCAACAAACGTGTTTTATAATGAGCTCAAGGTCAAGGTGAAAACCCAAGCACACTTCACACTTGAGTCTGCAGACTGACGAGCGTGAAGTCACTCGGGCAACTTCAGCTACCTTCGTTCTCATCTATGCCCGCCTATATTCTGTTGTCAGATGTGAGTTAGGTAAACGTTTGGTTGAAGTTTTGTGTATTTATTTTAGCACAATAATTTTATTAAGTTCACGCTTTCAAATACGTAAACTCAAGTGTAACTTTTTCATGTATTCAAGTCTCTGTGTGTATTCGTGTATAACCTACATATACATGTCCTGTAAGCATTTCGATGTTTCATTTTAAAGTTTCAATTGTCATTTTATTTTTAGTTTAACAGTTTTTATTAGGTACACGCGCTGTAAGTGTTCGATGTGAAGTTCGTGTAACACTTCAAAGGAGTCTTGTCAGTTTAAGGGGGGTGGGAACTGTATGTGTTAAAATGCCATGTTAAAATTGGTTTTACAAATGACCTATTTTCTCAGCATCTATTTTGTGCTTGAAATTTGTACAGGTTATTCATCACACTTTCAGATTGTTATGACACTAGAATAATAAATTTATAAATTTACAAGATTTATAGTTTTCTAAATTTTTATATATTTAAAAAAACCTTTTTTTATTTCTGTCAGTTTTTAAAACATTTTTATAATTCTAGTAGAAAAATGTTACGAGTAGAATAATTGGTAAAACTTTTAACTTCCTATGTTAAACAGTTTCACAGAAAACGTGACTTTTATATATAAAAAACTGTGTTGCTGAGAAATCGTAATTAAAATTTACTTATAATAATGTTGGTTTACTTACATTATCAAAATAGACCAGCTGCATATTGTGGGTTATCTGGGTTTTGTAGATAGTGTTCTAACTTCTTTTTCACCACCTGCCTAATCTGCCAAGCTTTCTTGCCAGTTCTGTTGTCATCTTTCAGCTTTTACTACCCTGGTATCTATTTCCTTGAGTGCAGCTGGAATTAATTCATATCATATCGTTTCTTACATTTATTACCCTGAATTGTATATTTTGTTTCAGCGTTTATCACTCCAGAAACAAAAATAATTTATTAATTTGACTCCAGATAAATACAAAACCAACCTGCGAAGTTAGTGCACAGGTAAAGAGGAGTTTTACCACAACTGATTAAAGCAATATATATCAAAACCAACATTGTGAGTACAAAAAAACTGAACCTAAAAACCGGCAAAACAGTATAAGTTTTCTTAATAAACATATATTTCATATACTAATGCGACGATGTAGTCAAAAGGTTCATATTTATCTGGGGAGCCACTGAAATTGTGTTTGTTTCTGGAGGAAACAAAGGTTAAAACAAAAACTACAATTCAGGGTAATAAATGAAGTACAACGATATGGTTAAATTAATTCTATATTAATTTCAAAATCCAAAACCTGATTTGGATAAAAATACGTGGATTTCATTATACATGTAAGTCTGGAGTCAACAGATTGACAAGAGACTAGACAATAGCGGCGGACGAACAGTAACGAAGTTCCACGAGTGGCTTCACGCACGTCAATCTGCAGACTCAAGTCACTTTCACCACTGCACTGAAGTACCATATTGTGTCACAGACATTAAAAGTTGATCACTTTAAGGCCCCTTTTATGCATCCGATTCAAATCGTACGACAAGTTTTGCATCCGCGCTGTCTCCGATTTTTATCAGGCATCAAAAATATCTTAAGTGGGTGTGAACAAACTCTTTCTATGTTGCCATCTTCAGTACGGAAAATGAATCCATGCTTGTTGTGTGCCGCATACCGGTTCGTTTTTATAAGCTTCGGAAGCGGGATCCCGTAGTGCTCTCCTGATCTGAATTTTGTCAGTGAGCCTTTCTATAGTAACGTCTTCCATATTTACTAAACAAATTAATAAATCACACCACGATGTGAATACCACTGATTACTTGGCATAACTTGCCTTGCCGACGCTATTCAGGAAGGTTGGCAGCACTAATGTCTGAAAGTCAAACGATAAAAAACTCGCACGCAAGTACGCACGCACAACACACATAAGTGCATCAATTACGGCCTATCTAAACGACTCGTCCGATATTTTATCGGATGTGTTTGGTATGTTTTTGAATACGGAATGATAAATTTATCATACGACAGTGCACGAAACGGCCCATTTGTTTAGCAAACTTGGGCTGGTGTAAACGCATGATGCGGAGTTCGAGTCTGTGTTTACGACGTCCTGCCTACCTGCAGATCATACTGACAAATTGATCGCTTATCAGCGATATATATAATAAACCTGAGCCCACAATTACCTGCTTGGTCAAATGGCAAATGCTGACCAAACACCAGTGTTTTTTGATATGCCGTCAAATGTTACTGTGGACAGAAATAGTGCAAAATCAGTTATAGTTAAATCTACAGGCAACAAAAAATCATGCATTACTGTGATGCTAGGAGTAACTGCCAATAGAAGAAAACTTCCACCGTATGTTATTTTGAAGAGTAGAAAAATGCTTCCACAGGAACAGTTACCAGCTGGAATTGTTTTAGAGCACAGGAAAAGGGGTGGATGACTGAAGAACTTATGACAGATTGGCTTAAGGTGGTTTGGGGACGTAGGCCAGGCACTTTACTAGGGCAGAGAGGTAGTTCCTTCATGGTCACACAAGCAAGAAAATAAAGAAGCTGGTTGCAGAAATGAACACTGATCTTGTTATAATCCCTGGGGGAATGACTTCTGAGATTCAAGTTTTAGATGTGGTTGTTAATAAACCATTTAAGGACTACTTACAGAAGAATTATAGTGACTGGTTAATTAATGGAAACCATGCATTGACTTCGACAGACAAGTTGAAGAAACGGTTACTGGCCCAGTGAATAATCACAGCCTGGGGAAAAATCAAAAGCGAATCCATTGTAAAGGGGTTTTAAAAAAATGTTGTGTTTCTAATAACATGGATGAGAGTGAGGATGACATTTTGTGGAAAGACTACTCCAGTTGTGAATCTGATTCCAGTACCAATTCTGAAGATGAACTTGAAGAAGAAGAAAACGAGGATGATGAATGGAACTAAAAACAGTAAGGTACTTTAACACTTATAATTTCACCTTTAATGTAAAATAGCCATATTTACCTAACGTGACTTCATCGTATGATGATATTTAGACCATTTAATTGTTTTTCTCATACAACACCTCTAAAAGTTCAGTGTCGTCTTATATGCAGGCCCTTTTTTTTCCTGTAAAACACCTTCAAAATTCTAGGGTCGTCTTATATGTGAGGACGTCTTATATTCGAGCCAAACCGGTACTTTCAGACAATTTAAGTCATTGTGATGTTCAATGGAAGACTTTCATAACTTATTCCTACAGCTGAAGCAATTTCTGAAAGTTGACAGATGGCAGCATGCAAAAAACTCAAAATTAAACCAAATGTATGATTACTGTGTTGCTCCTACGGCAGTAAATTTTAAAACGTAACATATATATATATATATATATATATATATATATATATATATATATGGTAGTCCTACTGCTCTGGGCGTTCACAGTGAGCAAAAAACGTATATAACCTATATGGGATTGCCACTGAACAGGTTAAATATATTATGAATAATATGATTTTTTTCTTGTTTCAGATACTACAGTTTGCATTTCAGTTCACAAATATGGATTGAAGAAGACAAAAATCTAGCTTAAATAAGTAAATTGTCAATAATATTAATATTTAGGACTTATGAAAATACAAGTACATAATGTTTATCATTGTTCAATTATAAATAAGTTTTTAATTTACTACTATACAGCGATTATTATGTACATTAATAGAACAAAAATCTGTTTACAAAGTATATTAAACATTTTGGTTTTATTTCTTCTCCCTTTCATTATATTCTATTCATCACTTTTTGTTTTGCTACTACATTTAGTTTTCCGCTTATGTTGCCGCAGTACTTCATCGGGCACATCCTGGAACGGAAAATTGTCCAGTTTCTGTGTGTCTGGCGTTACACGTAATTCTGAAACATAATACAGAAGAAAAAGACATATAACTTAAAGATTTTTTTTAACATCTTTTAGTTTCTGAGAATGATCCCAGATTCTAGGGATCGAAATGTCATGTAAGAAAAATATTACGATTGAAGAAGTCCGAGTAGAGTATTTACCCACTACAGTTGTAACGGTACAGATTTGTACGCTAATTCAAATCAGCAAATTTTTAATTGTCAGTATTCACCTGTGAGGTGCCCCTTGTAACCAGCAACATAGTGTTATTGTTGATGTCTGGAGACAGCCAAGCCAGACATATTACGTAATAGCCCCAGCAGCAGTCTTTGTGTGTGAATCACAGTAGGCAGAATGTCAGCATCAGACAGAAGCAGCATACAGTGCATTATTAAAAAGTGTGGCCTCGGGCAGTTACGGTAGGCCGAAGTTAAAGTAGGTCTATCATGTGCAACAATATAGCGCGGCCAGAAAATTTAACCATCTAAGTGCTCGAGCTAAGTTACGTCGGCCGACTTAATATTAACTCATGGGGTAATATTAAATTAAATCAGTGAAAATTGAAAAAAAAAAAACAGTGAACTCAATATTAACACATGCGGGAGTGAGTGCTAACCAAGAAAGCGTCTCAACAGACAGCACTGCGAATTGGACCATGGGCAGTTAAGTAAAAGTGAAAGCACATAATTACATGGCCAAAACAAATTTACAATTTCTATTATTTTAAATAAAAAATGTCCCGTTAAAATGAGATCTCTAAGGGAAAGGGGTTTTTATAAAAGAAAATAGGGGAAAAGATATAAATACATATTGGTTCATACAAAAAATAAATAATTTGTAATAGGTTAGAAGTAAGAAAAATTTCCTTTGTTAATCTGTTTCATTTTAGGTTATTCGTTACTGATTTGTTGTATTACTAATACAACACAATATACTAGTATTTTATTGCTAGTAAGACTATTGTTAGGAAGATGAAGTAATTAATGTGTTTAATAAACCAGAAGCATTTGTTTTAACATAAACTGCGTATTTATATTCGTACCGTTCATATCAAATAATCCTTTCTGCAGCTGTGTTCGTCTGTACGACTCTGGAATAGAACCTTAAGGTAAGAGTTAATTAATTTGATAGAAAATAATATTGTTTTAGTGGCGCCCGAACTGGGACGGCGAGTGTAATTTTTTATTACATTCGCCAGACCTAATTAAGCTGCAGAACGGGTTATTTGGGAAGTGCAGCGTATTTGTAAAAAATTATCGTATATAATTACGTTAAATTAGGTTATGTTTTGGTAGCGTAACGTGCTTGGGAAATTATTGTGTTTACTTTTATATTTGGATAACTAGTTTATGTGTGGGTATTTTGATTTAAACTGAATAATTAGTGTGTGTTAGAAGGGTTATAGTGGGCGTTATACAAAGGGTATTATATAAATAATTTTTGAACATGGGCGAAGTACGAGATAATGATATTGGTTTCACGTGAGAAGGATGGGAACGTGAATTTAGAGGGATGGTAGATAAAATGATGGACGAGGAGTGGGGTAATTTGGATGACAATTTAACACGGATGGAAGAACAAGAGGGAATATTCGCAGAAATTAAGAAACATAGTGAGATGACAAATAATAAAGGTAAGATAGTTGAAGTGATAGGGGTAGAAACTAAGACAGTGAATAGGCCTAATAATAATGATGATAGTGTATTAATGGTAGGAAATGGTAGAGAGACAGACCAATCTAACAAGAATAAAGACGATCAGGTAGCAGATAATAAGGTAGGCCTAAGTAACGATGAGATTGAAGTGAGCGAGTCAGTTGTCATAGGGGGAGTTCGATGTAATAGCAAATTTGAAAAAGACTTGATGAGTCTGCTAGTTAAACAGTTTGATGAGTTAAACGCAAAGTGGGATAAACGAGACAAGAAGTGGAAACGAGAGGCAGATAAATTAAAGGAGAATACAGGTGAATCAAAACAGGTAAGTGATAATAATGTTGTTAATAATAGTGAAGGAATAATTAACCAGGTGAGTAATAACGATAATTCGAATAAGGAATTAATAAGTAATAGTGATAACAATGATATTGAAAAAGGTAATGTAATTGAAAATATAGTATCAGAGAGTGATACATTGAAAATAGATAGTGATGATATAGAGATAGTTAGTGAGAGTGAGAGAGTAATGTGTTGTAAAGGGGGAGAAACAAATGTTAATCAGTTAGAGAGAGAGTATGAAGAGAGTGTACAGGTAGAAGGGTTACAGAGGGTAAAATTTTCACGTGGTGTTGTGGGGGGTGAAGAAAAGTCTTCACGAGGATACTGGGTAGATAAGTGGTCTACCAGTAATTGTTTTTTTGTATTTTTTTGTTGTTCCTGGAGGAAGCAGGAAATGTTTTAATGTAGCAGTACCCTCTGCATGGAGTGAGAGAGAAAAAGTGATATGGTGTTGTGATGAGAGAAAGAGAGAAATAGAGATTTTTGAGGTTAATAGAAGTTATGAAATGTTAGTGCAGAGTTTAGATATTGAGAGAGATGAAAAAAGTGACTTACATTGTGAAATAGAGATAGAGGAATATTTTGATAATACTGCTGTAAATGATGCAAACTTACCTGATGTTGTGATGAATGTAGTAGAGGAATATAATGAGAAAATAACGTACCTTATGTTGAACAAAAATACTTACGGAGACAGAACTGAAATTACCAATGTAGACGGGTTTTATGAAATAATAGGTAATAATAGTGTCAAATACTATGTTGATAATGGTCATAATAATAATAATAATAAATTGTATGTGGATAAAAATGATTTATGTTTTAAATATGTTAGATATTTATACGATGATGGAGGGTAATTATAAACTCAATAAATGGACATTCTAAATATTTTAATTTGTGGTTATGACCTTGCTGAATTAGGAAATGAAGTGTGGTAAACAAGAAAATTATGACGAAAATTTGTAAATAAATGTGTTAGTGGTAAATGTATTGTGTCAATATTATCTTGTTGTAATGTATATCATAGCTTATGTGTAACTCATGTTGGTAATAAGAATGAAGGGTATAATAATAAATAATAATAATATTTGATTTTACCAAATAATTCACAGGAGGTACGAAGGAATTTTGTTTTGTATTGTGTGTTTAAATTACAAGTGTTTTAAATAATGTAACTAAAACCAAATTGTTTTGAGTGGAGGTGAAATTAAAGTAATTTAAAAGGTTAATTTTATTAATGAAGTAATATTAAATTTGACTTGGACTGTAACAAATAGTAATTGATTAAAAAGTACAGACTAATAAGATTCATAGAAATTAAAAATTGAAGGAAATACATGTGTCAGTAGTGTTGTAATCAGAATGTTGAGACTTGAGTTAGTGTTTATAAAACCAGTCTGGCATACAACTGTTAATGTAAACAGGTATGTTGTCTGTTGTGTGACTAATGTTTACAGGTTGATGTTTGTTTCATGCTTGAGTTGACAACAAGAAGAATGTTGCAGTTTGATGAATCATTGCCATAAGTAAAATCTTATGAAACGAAAGAAATGTAAGATGTGTTGAAATGGAGGTAGTTTTTTATGAATAACGAAAGGAAATGACGTAGTGTTTTAATTGTAATGCAATTAATATTTTTATTTTGAACATATGAAGAAACTAAATTAACTTTGATGTGGCTTTGGATTAACTTAATAATGTGAATGTTAGTGATGCGTTTAACTTTATTTTGATTGAATTTCAACTGTAATGATAAATTAAATAAAAACTGATGAAAACTGAAGGAAATTTTTGGGTAAAAATAACCAAAAATGTGTGAGCTAAGATAGTGTTTGGAAAATAAGATGTGCATATAACTGTTGATGTAAACTTTTATAAATGTCAATCTGTTTTTATGTTTAACTGTAGATTCCCCACCTAAGTGCGGCCACGACCTCACCGGATCATGACCGTGAAAGTAGTTAATTGTGACATCATAAATTTTACTTGATATAACCGGCTTGTGGTTTGTTTTGTTTTGTTAACCCGGTAGTTTGTTAGACTTAGTAGGGGGGTTATTTTTTGGGGAATCTACCAAATTTTGGAACAGGGCTATTTTCACCCAGATAGGGGTGGTAGTCCATTAGGGGTGTATCATTCAATACTAGTAAGTATATTATACTGAATTTTTTATTGTAACTCCGAAGCAAGGATGGGGGTGGAATAAAAGAAAAAATGTCCACCCCTTCCGCATCAGTCCTTGTGGAAGCAACTGGGCGCCACAGTCCGGGGGGGTAATAGTGAGTATGGATTAGGGGGTGACCCAGTTACAGGTCACGAGGGAGATGTGATTACGGCTAGGATGAGGTCTGCGAGGGCCAAGAAGCCTAGTGCTGAACACAGTAGAATTTAACGGGTATCAGGGGTTAAGGGATTAAAAGGGGGGTAGAAAAAAAATTATTATATATTATATAGTAGTTAAGGATATAACTTGTATTTCTTAGTTATAATTGTTGATTTAATGCTATTCTGTATAATCAATGTGTTATTTTGGATGGGTAATATTGTACTGGGAACCTTATTTAATTTGTCTGGCACTAAGGCTAGGATACTGTAAACTTATATTGTTCTGTTAACATTGTATCTTCTGGGGTTAAGCTATATTGTTGAGTGAAACCAAGGTAACTTGTTGAAGATGAGTCATTGTGATAGTGTATGCGTATGGGCTTGATGATTAAATGCAAATTAATCAATGTAACCAATGGACAATTTAGAAGTTATATTACAATATAGTCAAATGCATATTATATTTTGTAATAAACATGAACCAGTACTTTGCAATTAATGAACCAGTACAACTAAGAGGAACCAATCAGTTGTGGATATGGAATAATGGAAGGCCATTTATTGATATTTTAATTAAATGTTTCAGAGTCAGGCGGTACTGTGGCGGGTATCTGCCCGAGCTTATGGTGTTGGGATCTCGTACAGAGAAGTCCAGTAAGGTCGGATGGGTGCTGCCACAGTCGCCAGACTAGGGGGGTAAGTACCCATGATTTTAGTAGAGAGTTCAGGGGGGCGGTGCCATATCCTCACTGATCCTCTTAGGTTTTAGGCAATGAGAGTTTGTATGCTTCGGCATACAACCTCTCATTGGGGGGGGGGTATTGTAACAGTACAGATTTGTATGCTAATTCAAATCAGCAAATTTTTAATTGTCAGTATTCACTTGTGAGGTGCCCCTTGTAACCAGCAACATAGTGTTATTGTTGATGTCTGGAGACAGCCAAGCCAGACGTATTACGTAATAGCCCCAGCAGCAGTCTTTGTGTGTGAATCACAGTAGGCAGATTGTCATCATAGTGTCAGCATCAGACAGAAGCAGCATACAGTGCATTATTAAAAAGTGTGGCCTCGGGCAGTTACGGTAGGCCGAAATTAAAGTAGGTCTATCATGTGCAACAATATAGCACGGCCAGAAAATTTAACCATCTAAGTGCTCGAGCTAAGTTATGTCGGCCGACTTAATATTAACTCATGGGGTAATATTAAATTAAATCAGTGAAAATTGAAAAAAAAAACAGTGAACTCAATATTAACACATGCGGGAGTGAGTGCTAACCAAGAAAGCGTCTCAACAGACAGCGCTGCGAATTGGACCATGGGCAGTTAAGTAAAAGTGAAAGCACATTATTACATGGCCAAAACAAATTTACAATTTCTATTATTTTAAATAAAAAATGTCCCGTTAAAATGAGATCTCTAAGGGAAAGGGGTTTTTATAAAAGAAAATAGGGAAAAGATATAAATACATATTGGTTCATACAAAAAATAAATAATTTGTAATAGGTTAGAAGTAAGAAAAATTTCCTTTGTTAATCTGTTTCATTTTAGGTTATTCGTTACTGATTTGTTGTATTACTAATACAACACAATATACTAGTATTTTATTGCTAGTAAGACGAAGTAATTAATGTGTTTAATAAACCAGAAGCATTTGTTTTAACATAAACTGCCTATTTATATTCGTACCGTTCATATCAAATAATCCGTTCTGCAACTGTGTTCGTCTGTACGACTCTGGAATAGAACCTTAAGGTAAGAGTTAATTAATTTGATAGAAAATAATATTGTTTTACAGTATGTTTTGAACAAGGATTAAAATTTTTTTGTAATCCGATAAAGGCTTATGGAGAAGGCAGCCAGTGTGAAAGAATTTGTGGAAAGGAAGAATTGACAAAAAAATATGAAAAGGTTGCCCCATGGAACAAGATGTTATGTGAAACCTGGCATACAACAGTAGTAATATTGTAAAGGAAAAAGATAACATGGGGTGATACAAAAATAGGATAGCAAAGAACAAAAAGAAAGGCAGAATAAATTATTGGACTTCTTTGGACCAACAAGAGACAAAACTGCAGATTCATAATCTACTAACTTTAGGTAGCAAAAGTATCATTTAACGACATCATCTGTCATGCTGTGTATATGGCATACATACATACCATAACGGCCAGGCGTCACTTGTCTCGCCTGCACCACCTGCGACTTGAGTTCCTTCTCTACTTCATGTGATAACTTCACCAGCTGAAACACAACAACGTGTTATTTATGAACAAGGAATTTTGTTATCATATATATGTATATATATATTTCAAACCAAAATGAAGTGTGTGTGTGTGTGTGTGTTTTATTGAAGGACAGCCAGTGAAATGTTTTATACATGCACAGACAGCTAGTGTGGGATGGCACAGACATTTCTCTAGGCAAGTGGTTCTAAACGCATGATTCTCTCTAGATGTACCCATGAAACTTCTGAAATTCTTTGATATTACTGGTAAAGTAATTAAAACAATTTTCTCAATATTTATTTTGAAAAAAAGAAAACAGAAAAAATATTCAAGAGCTTAACATTTGCAAGGGAATTTATTGGCCTAACACCTTACAATAAAAGATCTGCGTTATTAATGAGAAACTTGAGCTTGTTGTTTCTTAAACAAAAGATCAATTTGTGGTGGGATCAAAGATAAAACACATATCCATTTTGTGTTGAACTTTTGCGTTTCTTGTATTTTAGCCTGTTAGTGACAAAAAGGCCAGGTTGCACAAGTAGGTAGTAGAAAAATGCAGCAGGGTATTAACTGCTTCAACTGCAACTTAGGGGGTACTCTTTCTTGCTAATATCCAACACTTGAGAAGTGGTAGTTCACCATATTTCAGTTGAAGTGTTTGGTCTGACTGAAGTTCTGCATGTTGCTCTTTTCTCTCCATGGCTGGTGGTGGAATCTGGGGATGCAGCATAAGGATTGCGCACCCAGTCATGGTGATAGTGATGGCGGGAAAATATTGTTCTATTAGTTAAACAAACGTTAGCTCGTCTATTAGGCCACTGTCTGTGGGTGTTAAAACCAGACGTGTTGGCCTCACCATTGGACGCCATCTTCAGTGAAAAATTGTGTGAAAAAGTTGTTCACCAAAATAACCCCAGTACTGGGGCAAAGACTAACCTCAGAATCTGATGCCAGCCATGAAAGCTTTTGATCAAATATTACTCCACTTTCCTCTCAGGAGATAGGAACATATTTAAAATCATTTCAAATGTCATGTTCCCAAGAGGTTCTACCTCTAAAGTCCGAAAAAACATGACATACTAACAATCAATCTCAAATTATGCCAGAACACAGACAAAATGACATTACAACTGCACTCTTATAAACAACTGACTACTTACATCAAGCTGCATGTGTACAAGACACAGTCTCTAGTATAACTTGTGAAAGACCTTGGTTTTATAAATCTGAGGATGGAAACAGATTGTGTACAAAATAAAAGTTGCAAGAGGGTCTACTGTGGACTTGTTCACACATGCTAAGAATATGCTTATTGATTACTCATGCAACGTGGTGACCATAACAAGAATATGTATTATCAGAAGGGTTAGGTCGGACAGTACCCATTTTAAAATTATCACACAACTTTTTGACCACTAAACAATTTGTAGTCATCTTCAGGTGCATGAAATATAAACTCAAGCCTACACAAGATTTGTTCGCTAACGAGCATAAACCATAAGAAAAAATGTTAATAATAAACCACCACCACCTACAAACTTAAACACAGCTAAAGGAAAACTATATAAAAAAGAATCACTACTTACCCTCTAAGTCTGCTGGTTATTAATTCCATTAGGTTTAGTTACACCTGAAGATGACCACAGTTTGTTTAGTGGTTGAAAGGTTGTACGATATACCTTATAATGGTTACTGTCTGACTTAACCCTTCTGATAATGTTCACGTACCATCAAAAGTTAGGTTTAAAGATTGAACAATATGTACAAAAATTTATTTCTTTTTGTAATGTCTGAGTTTACAGTGTTCTTAAATTATTATGACGACGCGAATATTTTCCAAAATATAAAAATATTTCTGTTAATACTTACACACTTTAATTATAGTGTGCATTACAAGATGTTTGTGCCCAAATATAACTTGAAAGTATGTAAGGTGAAATACTGCTGTATATCTGAGTTTAATTATCCATTTTACTTCCATATTCCTTAAGGAATGGAAGTATGGTGATGGCAAAAAAAATCGTGTTCGAGATTATTGCAGATTCTGATTCTACTACACTCAAAACATGAAAAAAAGTCGTTTTCCGAAAAGTGTCTGTGTGTGTGTCTGTCTGTCTGTCTGTCTGTAGATTTTTTTTCTATGGCAAACGATAACTGCCGCAAATTCAAACAGAATCAAATAATTTTTTGCATGCAGCCCTGATTTGCAGAGTACTCGCGACCTATTGTTTTTGGTGAAGATCGGTTGAGGGAAAGGGGTAGTTTACCTGCAACGGTTTTTTTTTAGCAAGGGTAATTTTGTTTGTTTGGCAAACGATAACAGCCGCAAATTCAAACAGAATCAAATAATGTTTCGCATACAGCCCTGAATTGTAGAGTTCTCAAGATCTGTTGATTTTGGTGAAGATCGGTTAAGGGAAAGGGGTAGTTTACCTGTAACGTTTTATGTTTTAACAAGGGTATTTCCTATGGCAAACGATAACAGCCGCAAATTCAAACAGAATCAAAAGATTATTTGCATACAGCCCTAAATTGTAGAGTTCTCAAGACCTATTGCTTTTGGTGAAGATCGGTTGAGGGAAAGGGGTAGTTTACCTGTAGCGTTTTTTTAACAAGGGTATTTTCTATGGCAAACGATAACAGCCGCAAATTCAAACAGAATCAAATAATGTTTTGCATACAGCCCTGATTTGCAGAGTACTCAAGACCTATTATTTTTGGTGAAGATCGGTTAAGGGGAAGGGGTAGTTTACCTGCAACGTTTTTTTATCAAGCGTATTTTCTATGGCAAACGATAACAGCCGCAAATTCAAACAGAATCAAATAATTTTTTGCATACAGCCCTAAATTGTAGAGTTCTCAAGACCTATTGTTTTTGGTGAAGATCGGTTGAGGGAAAGGGGTAGTTTACCTGCAACGTTTTTTTAACAAGGGTATTTTTTATGGCAAACGATAACAGCCGCAAATTCAAACAGAATCAAATAATGTTTTGCATACAGCCCTGATTTGTAGAGTACTCAAGACCTATTGTTTTTGGTGAAGATCGGTTAAGGGGAAGGGGTAGTTTACCTGCAACGTTTTTTTATCAAGCGTATTTTTTATGGCAAACGATAACAGCCGCAAATTCAAACAGAATCAAATAATTTTTTGCATACGTCCCTGAATTGTAGAGGTCTCAATGACTTTCGATTTTGGTGAAGATCGGTTAAGGGGAAGGGGTAGTTTACCTGCAACCTTTTACGTTTTAACAAGAGTAAAGTACTTGAAAATTTATTTAAACTTTTTCAAACAATGGTAATTGTTAAAAATAAAATAATTTTGTTGCCAGGCAATAAAATTATAATTTTTTCATTTTAATGTAATATAATATTTTTCATTTAATACAGCAATAAAAAGGCAGGTAAGACACAGCCTGGCTGTTTGGCTGAAAATGATTTTAAATATAAATCTTAGAATATGGAAGTCATGTATGGTTCTCCATACCGATATTTTTGTAAGTTCAATAAATTTAAATTTCCATTTGCAAAAATTTATAGAATATTTTCACAGCATTTTAACATATATTACAGATTTCTGTTGTAAAACATTCTATTGTAAAATTCCATCCACGCTTTGCCATATAAAGCACATTAGAGAGTTTTTACTGTATTACAATAAAATTTCTAAAGACTATGATACATACTTCTTGTATGGCCTGTGGATCTGACACATGTTTCTTCTTCCTGTATTCTTCATTTATTTTTCTTCTTGCGGCTGTAAAAAAAAATGATTACAGTAGAAGCGGGCATATTACAATAAGTATAATCTATAGTTCATTGAATGAGCTTGGCCAGTAGGCCTACATAGTAACAAAACAAAGCACATAATCGCTGTTCTTGAAATTAAACAGATGACCATAACAAATGAAAAGTATAAGTATAATCAGCAGTTGTAAAGAAGAGAAAAAGATCACTGACTCATCTTATTTTAAAATATTTTACCTAAAGTCTAAAACACTATTTATTAGAACACAGGTCTACAGTAATGCACAAGTTACACAGAGATGCCTGCTGATTCATGAACATACTCAACTTTCTCTAAGCTGACCAAATGTCACACAGCGCCTTATTCAGTTACTCTCTTCAAATACCGATGATACTGCACATTTTGCCTCTATGTGGCAAAACCTTCTCTTTTGTTGACAAAATAAAACTGTGACTATTCTAAAACATGATTAACTAAAGAAAATTTTATTGACAATTTCAGCATTCAAACACATTACTGTTTCATTTAATAATTATGAACTGATAAAATCTGCCAGTGAGACAGAAACATGGCCTGATAGCTTGCAGATATCACCCTCATTCTCCTCATTTTTCTACACTTTTTTTTTGTAAAATTGTAATATTTTTGAACAAGAAAAAATTGCATAACTAAACTTCTAACCTGACCAAGACTAACCCATACCTAAAGACAATCATACCAATCAAACTTAGCTATAACCATACCACCTACTTTGTCTTCTTGCATTTTAGGTGCAATTCTAATACAACAAAAAAAGGAATTATAACATTGAAGTTATTGGTTAACATCAATGGAAATCCAATTTGGACAATCTAATACATCTTGTGAGATACTCAAAACAAGCAAAAATTAATTATGGCCTGTTCATATTTTGTCAGTTGTGGAAACCTTATCACCCGGTAAGGTGCTATCATCTTGTTACAACCCCACTATGAGAAAAACTCAAGTCAGTTTTTCATAACCATTAGCTATACCTAATTAAATATGATACATTAATTAGGTATTAATTTGTCCTCCATAACATTCACTACATTTGTTTTATGTATAAATATTATTAATCGCTATTCTCTGCTATACTTTTTAAAAAGAGCACTCCTCCCTTCTATAGATTCTTTTGGGTCTTGTATAATAACAACACTGTCTGCACTTTCCTAACTTCTCTTATATTGTTGTGGAAAAATCTTTTTAGTTATTTTTATGTTACATAAACACAAGAAATGGCCAAAATAACCTATAAAAGTGACATAGTATGCTAACTTCAACTTTCAAGCTCAAGTTAATTTTGTGAATTTTCAACGCCTTTTAATAATATAATCTCACCTTCCAATGCAAATTCGTCGTCTTTGAAGACCGTTTTCCTTGCATTGTGAAGAGATTTGAACGCTTTCAAGACCTGGTTGAGAAATGTTTACACAATTAGCAATGGCATACATAATCACACTATCAGCAGTTATTCACTTTATTTTTAAATTGCATAAAGCTTTCTACAAACAAAGTTATCATATAATAAGGGACCAAAACATATTACTTTCTTATTACACTCTTATTTTAAGTAACTAACTTTTGTTCCCTCTTATGAAATGTTCATCTGTTAAATATACTTATTTCACTACCGACTCGGAACAAAGTTTTTTATGAGTAAAAACGTAAAAGTTTTACCTTATAACCTAAACCGGTTTTCGCTTTTAAAAAATAAGTATATTGAGTTAAGTAACGGACACGTCATGGACAACGAAATCCAAGAATTTATCTGTTAATAGTTCTTACTATATAACTATGTCAGATACAAAATTAACGCCAACGTTTGATTAGGTTTTAAATGACTACGTTACCGTATATGCAAAAGGCTATAAAGTAGAAATCATAAAGATAACATAATACGATTATTACAAACGAAAATGAAAATAGTTCACAGATAACCTAAAAACTTTAAAAAGCTGATAAATTATTTAACAGCTCTACTTATTTTTGGCCTACCACAACTTTATTATTGTGTGGGAAATACAAATTCAGCACAGGTTCATTAAATCAATCACACCATAAAACTCAACTCACTTCTTTTCGTAACACCCCTGCCATAAGTTTAAATTTGAAAAAAGCTATGGCAACATAAGAGCTGATAAATTTCGTTATCACTTGATAACGACAATGATAAGGAAATGCTTTATACAGGTCTTTTTCACTACATTTGAAGTAAGCGGTAGGATGTGGGTTAAACTTTCTAAAATTATTGACGTACAAATAATAAATTAGTAAAACAACATTAATTACTGTAAACGTAAAAAACTTTTTTGACATTATACAAAAACATTGACACAATACACACAGCATATTGTTAATGCACTTTTCTGTATGTATTATTATCATTACTTGCAATGCTTACCGCTAACGTCAACAGAAGCTTTAGTTCCTTAACATTCTTAATTACATTTGTCGATACATTCCCAATAAAAAAAAAGATACCGTACCTGCACTAATTTTCAATATCTCGATTATGCGATAGTCGGTATCGATATGTAGGGAATATCGCTTCTAATTTTATTAGAATTATGGAAAGCATGTTATTTTATGCCATTATATTGTTTGTTTTCGGTCGAAATCGAAATGTGACTATTACCGTGGCGATGCATGGTGCATACTGACAAAATTCGGGGAAAAATTGCTATCACTTAATTACAAAATTTAGTGTGAAGTTTGCTGATACAATTTCTGTTCTTAGTGAGAAAGAGGAGAGTGACGCAAAGACTTTACCTAACAAGCGTTGTATTTCGGACTGTAATGACTTAGTATGAAGACTGGTCGCTAAAAGTAGTGACAGCTGAATATGGATTGTGATATGGACTGAAACGGAAGCCTTTGAAATATGGATTCACAAAGAGTAACTGGATGAAAAACAGGAATAAGCTTGAACAAAAATATTTGTTTAAATTTAATTTTTAGAAACCCAATATTAAGGGGACCTGGTCCTGAAAAATTTAGTTTTTAGCAGTAAATAAATTCGTTTTCTTACTATTTAATATGCTATTATATATTTTATTATACCAAACATTCATATCGTCTTATAGCAATACAGCATTGAAACTCAATGCTGCTTTGAGTTGGTTGCTTTTCCAGTGATCCGCACAAAAACCGAAGATAAGTGGAGAACAAGTTCTTCCACACAAAAGGGAGACATGTTTAGTAATAGGCAATTTTATAACAACGTCCATTTTATCGTTTTTAAGTTTAAAAACTACCTTACTTACCACGTATGCAGGCAAATTATACGTGGATTCCACGTAGAAAATGGAAAACGCTTAATTTACCGGTACATTATTTGGATCCCATAGTTGTTTTTTGCAAATTTTTGTCGTATCCTTTGGGAATTATTGACGTCTGTACGTAATTTTGACCTGTAGTTTATGTAGAAACACAAAATATGCTGTTTTTGTAAGTTATGTGGCTGCCAGAGCTCAGGTTGTCACTCGGAACTATTACCGAATCAAGTAAAGAAAAGGCAGTTAAAAAGGAAGAGAGATGAAAGTAATGAAGAAGTGTATAGCGGAGATGCATTTTGAATAAAAACTTTAAAAACGTGATTTTCCACAAGTCCATATTTTTCATGTTTAGGTATAACTTTGAACTGGAACGTGCTAGAGACTCGAATTTTTTTATTATGTTTGTCTCATCACACTTCTTATGCTGAACTGAAATTTAGCATGATATCTAAAAAAGTAAAAAATTTTGCATTTTTTTAAACACTTTATTTGAAAAAATCATCCTAATTATTCTTTTATCAATACATGTATTTAATTGTGTTCACAGTATGCCCTATGTATTTGTCTTTCTGGGGAAAAAGTTTCACCAAGACTCACACTATCGTCCAAGGGGCAAACGCCCAGTCCACTTTTCAACAAGCGAGACAAGAGACCCAGAGCGACTCTAGTTGTTAGTTGAAGCCCTTTATCAAATATCCTTTGTGTCTTCTTTTGTGTAGTAGTATGGTATTCCTGAACAGGAGCAACACAGGCGATGACCTGTAGCAGATATGTACCAGGTACTAATGATTATCTTGTCTAATTTTCGGATCATAGCTGGCATGACAAGTGTAGGAATCAATTGAACTAGACAGACTGACATTAGAGATCAGTATCGAACAAACTGTCAATGATTCCCAGCAAATAAAACTTTGCAGTATGTCACCGATGGTTAGAAAATGCCGGCCTTATTCCATCGATGGTGAAATGTAGTATGCCCGTTGCTTGAGATGGAAAATGAAATTAAAATTGGAATTTTGCAGGCAGCAAAGACCCTGACAGCCCCTTCACACCTGGACTTAACAGGAACCTTATATGTCCAGATGATTCTTGGAAACAGCCTCGGTACATACCCCAAGCCATAAGCTTGGAACTTGATATACGTGCAGTTACAAACTTCACAGCCCAGGTCATCATCTCTTATCAACTTTCTTCTCCCCCCCCCCAACACAAATCCAGTTAGAGCCGTATTTAATCTCCCAGTTGCTTGAAGTGATGTGCCCTGTCCAGAATTTTCAGCATTGAAATTTTAATTATTTTCCTCCCTCAAAATGATGATTTTTATTTATGTTTGTTATTTTAGTACTGTGTATGTTACACACACACACACACACACACACACACCTGTAAATTCAGTCTCAGAATGTTTAAAAATCGTAAGTTGCAAACAATGAAACCATTTCAGATACAGCAGGTAGTCTGTTTGTATTAACATTATACAGTACAATGAAAGAACATTTCAATATTTCAAAAACATTTAATCACATTTTTGTGTGTGTTTTATTAAGTTAGAATGCTGAAACATTTATATTATGGTAGTAACAAAAATGTATATAGTAGTAAAAAAAAAGGAATTGAATGAATTTCCTTCTGGATTATTTGGCTAAAAATTCTTCCCTAATCATTTTTTAAATTAACCGTTGATTATCCTACCGAAAGCTTAATATGAACTCTAATTCCCTAAATAGATCGTTTTCACCATTTAAAATACTTAATATTGTTCAGTTTAATTTGTTAAAATATGTTATAGAATTTTCAGTATTAAATAATGACTTTTCACTCATTATTTGACATTCACAAAACAAAAACTCATGCTATATACCGTAATATTTGAAATTCAGTACCATAGTTGTTCATTCCCAGAACATTGCGATGGACGTTATCAATCCATGATGAATACCAAATTTATGGGATGTTTTGTCACATTACTTTAATGTTTTTAATTGTTTTAAGTTTGAAATTTAACTTTGTAATCTAATAATTTAGTGAGTAAATTGTGTTGGGCACTGAGAGTGTTTCATCTAATTAGTAGCTAATGTGACTGATGTGAGCCTATTGACACAGTAATAAAACAAACCACTGAGAGATCCAAAACGCATATAATGTATTGTAATGCACGGAAAGTAGGCATTTTTTGTTTAATATGATAAGAATTGGCAACATGTATTTGTTGGTATGGGATGACCATCTTAAATATCAGCTATAAATAACTAGATGAAAGAGTGCCAAGCCCCAAACTCCTTCTGCATTTTGAACTGCCAATTTGGAGTTTATATTAAACAGGTCATAATCATTTTTACAGTTATTTTTAGAGCCAGTATGTTATACAGCTTTTTAAACCAGAGCCAATATCACATACACGTGTGTACCATCTTACACTGCTTACTGGCTACTAGTGTTTATATTATTTTACTAGAGGATTTGTCCAGCTTCACTCAGGATAATGATTATAAAAGGATTGAGTTATGCCTTGTTATGAAACCTTGTTATGCCGAAAATATATTTTACTTGTTACACATATTAACAATGTTTATAAGTGAGGATCTTGTAAACAATAACAAAAATTAACAAAACTTCTTATATTACAATAATTAAATTACAATAATATTTTTTTTTAATAATAGAATATTTTTTTTAAATAATAGAAAGATCCAAAAAAATTAAGTATAATAAATTAAGCTAAATTTATCTCAAAGCTTCTATGTTTTTTGTTTGTCTGTCCGGAGCACAGACAAATAAATTATCTGTCGTGCTGACTCTTGAGCAAGCTACATATAATTGGCCATGCGAAAAACATGGACTTTCCAAGTAAATGCCTGCTACACAAAGTGATTGCCCCAATTCCTTGTTGATACTCGTAGCGAATGCAAGCCGGATGGGAAACTGCAATCGTTTGAACTCAAAAGGCATATTTGTGTCACTGGGTATCAACGGAATGCGAGGGATAAATACATCTTCTCCTGCGGCATTCCCTGTGATGATCATGGCTTCTATTACGTTGGGCAACAGATTCTTTACGATGAGTCTTGTTCCGTTGCACAGTTTTGGCGGGTCGATGTTACGTAATAGAATGATAGGGGATCCTTTTTTTAAAGTCAACTTGTGTGGCAGTATTCCTTGGGGTTCCAGAGAATTTAAAAACTCCGTAGGGTAATAAACATACCCTACTGTATCAATTACTCATCAGTATCCATTACTGTATCAATGGATGAATAGGTAGTAGAGTTGCTGGGAAGCATATCCTGTATGAGATCGTTAACATATTTATTGCTGTCGTTTTTGGGTTTCGCACAGCCATCAGTGCGAGTTGTAATTTTCGTGTACATCCGGAAACACTTCAGTTATAAGTTCGTCGAGTGAAGAGACCATGTTGCAGAAATTTGAGGGAAATGAAATTATACTGGTAGTGGGGTTTACAGGAAATTCTCCATTGCCAAGTAACACCAATTGTTGTGCAAACTGCTCTGCACTTGTTTCTCCTTGTAAGTGAACTCGCATGTTCATCTTGAGATTCATTTTACCCACATGTCTCCATAAGGCTGATGACTTAAGATAGCTGTTAAGTTCATCGGGTGGCATAGACCGGAGAATTACGGGCAGGTTTTGTCGGAAATCTCCTGCCAGGAGGACAACGGCACCGCCCATAATTCGCCTGTTACCCCGTATATCTTGCAAAGTGTGATCAAGCGCTTCTAGTGCCCTTTTGTGAGCCATGGTGCATCGTTCGTCCCAAACGATTAGTTAGCACTGTTTGATCACTTGCGCTTGACCGAAGCCTTTGCTGATGAAGCAAATGGGCTGTTCTGAAACCTGCAGATTCAATGGTAGTTTCAGAGCTGAATGCGCTGTTCGACCGCCAACTAACAGTGTAGATGCTATTCCAGAGGACGCCATAGCCAAGGAAATTTCATTTCTTTTGCAGATCTCAGCCAGCAAAATGTTGATCAGAAATGTTTTCCCAGTTCCCCCGGGTGTGTCCAGGAAACAGAGCCCACCATTTCCAGCCTGAATAAGACTAGAACAGTGTCATAGGCCTACGCTTGCCTCTGGTCTGTGACCAACAGGGGTCTATTATCTTCAAGAAACTTTTGGAGAGAATTACTGTCGTAGTTCCTTTCAGTGCAGGTGAAGCTCTCTTTCCTCCAACGTTTTCCTCGCTCTTGACATAGAAGCTCTGATACACTCCTGCTGTAGACAAAGCTCCTGTTGTTCAGTTTCCAATGCACGGATGGGTTTTTTTTGGCTGCATGCATTATCTGACCAATACTCTTTTTTTTCTTCAGTGGCATTTCAATAGGTATCCACTGACAGTAAAGGCACACAATACAGTATGCTTATTAACTTAGAGAGGCGAGTTGTATGCTTTGTTTTAGGTTGTGTATTATAAACTGTCATCTGTAGCATGTAGCATCATAGTAGCGGGGCGTCTTTGCACCCGGTGCATGACTGCAGCATCTGGGTCGAGCCCAATGGCTGCCTGTGGATACACGTAGTTCTGGTTCATTCGACAGGTGCCTAAAAACAGGAATGGACAACCGCCAACCAGTTAACTGAGAAGGCGGAGGAGAAGGTTTTCAATTTTTATTTATTTTAAAAATTTCAGCAATCAGTGGGCACTGCCGCAAGGACGGGTTCAGGTGACAGATGTCGCCCATTCCCAGTCCCGCGTGCAGACGCCGTGAGGCGTCGGTCGCTCCCCGCGAGGCAGAGAGCCTCCGTGCCAGTGATAGCGCGTAGCAGCGGCATTCAGCGCGGTCGGCATGCTAGGAAGGGAGGAAGGAAGCAGCTTGGCAGGTAAATTCTGGGGCATGGTCAAATGGTGAATATGCAAATTTAGGTTGAAGTAATTTTACTTAAAGTTATGGCGGGTCATCGAGAATCGCCCGAGGGCGTTTGACCCGGACAGGGGGAGGTGGTTGCGTGGTGCTGATGGTCCTGAGGTAAGGGAAGGAAGAGGTCTCAGCTGCGGCAAAGAGAGTCGCAGCTAATGACCAGACAAAGGCTGAGAGAGTAGGAACTCGTAGACCTCCTCGAATTACACTGTTTCTAACAAACCAAGGAGATCCCGACAAGGAACGGAGGGTTCTGGATTGGAAACTTCCAGCCTACGCCTGTTGGTGGCGGAGACAAGTGACCACCATACAGGTGCCGCATAGGTCAAGACAGACCGGAGAAACAACAGATAGAGGGTAACTTTCGTGCGCAGCGCCAGGGGGCTGCGGCACGCGAGGTATGGGTAAAGTTTGGCTCGGACGCCGCGGGCCTTGGCAAGGGTGTCCGTCACGTGGGCGTTGAAGCAAAGGCGACGATCTAGCCGAACGCCTAGATACTTCACCGACTCTTTGTAGGCGATAGGCCTCCCTTCCAGGGAGAGGGGCTGGCATCGGGAGATGGACTTACGAGTGAAACAGATCGCCTCGGATTTCTCCGTATTGATCGTCACCCGCCATTTCCGTAGCCAGTCCGGAAGCTGGTCCAACTGACGCTGCAGCTGTGTACTCGCAAAACGCGGGGACATAGAGCTGTAATGATACATTGCATCGTCAGCGAACAAAGACAACGTGACTCCGGGCAAAACAGGCAGGTCGTTCGTGTACACGAGGTACAGAACGGGGCCGAGGACAGATCCCTGAGGTACGCCGGCGGCGACGGGACGAACTGCAGAGCAGGTTCCGTCGACGCTCACCCTGAAGGTTCGGTCGCTGAGATATGACCGGAGGAAAAACACTATGGACGATGGTAAGGGGGAGTTGGCAAGTTTGAAGAGAAGACCTTCGTGCCAGACTTTATCGAAGGCCTTGCTCACGTCCAGCAGTGCGGCGGCCGTAGCCGCTCGCCTGTTGGTGGCGTCAGAGAGTTGCGATACGACGCGGACTAGTTGAAGCGTGGTCGAGTGCTCTCTGCGAAACCCGAACTGTTCGTTGCGGATAAAATTATCCAACAACGGCGAGATGCGGGCCAGCAGGAGCCGCTCGAACACCTTCGAGATATCTGGCAAGAGAGATATTGGCCGATAGCTTGCAGGAAGCATGCGCGGCTTGCGGGGTTTTGGAATCATAACGATGTTGGCTGTTTTCCACAGGCGGGGAAAGTACTGTAGCCGGAGACAAGAGTTGAACAGCTCGAGCACGAGGTCAACGCCTGAGGCCGGGAGATATTGTAATGCAGCGGCCCCGATCCGATCAGGACCGGGGGCGCGACGGCGATTTAGTCGCCAGACAGACGAAACGAGTTAGTCTCTGTCGAACGGGAGGTCGGGGCCAGCGGGAGGGCGAGAAAAATAACCAGATAGGAAGTCCCGGACTTCTGCCGAGTGGGCAGGGTCCGAAATGCCTCGATGAACGGTAAATTGCGACTCCATGCAGTCGGCGAAGACCTCAGCCCTGCCTTCCGATGAAGACACAATCCCGTTCGGGGTTTCCAGCGGGGTGCGAGTTCTCTTCTCGCGGGTCAAACTGTCATCTGAGACTGGCCGCCATCCTTATATACTCAGCCACGATGTGGGAGGGGGCAGGGCGTGGGTGCGGTGGTGAAGGGAGGAGGAAGGGGAAGGGTGCGCGAGATAGCAAATGAAATGGTGACTCACACTCACAACGGGGTAAAGAACAAAACAGTTGTGCACCAATTTTCAACATTGATTGTTAATAACTTTGGAACTAAGAACGCTATCAGACCCAGGCAAATTGCATTTTGTAACAAATTTTATGGACTTTCAGAAAATCACCTTCCACTTTTGTAGATTTCCTCGCAGTTTTCAAGATACTCGTGAAAAACCGCAAAGCTGCGCGGTTTTTGCGTAAGGGGTGGGGGTAATTTTTTCAAAATGAAATGTAGATAAGAATTTTCCTCTTGTTTTGAACTGTTAGTGTGGAAAATTTCATCACGATCGGAATAAAACTGTAGATCTGTATAAAAGACAAACGGACACACAAACATTCTTCTTTATATATTGTAATAAAATGTTTATGTGGCTGTTGTAAAGATTTAATAAAAGTTTAAAATGTTGTTAAACGTGTCAAAATGTATGCTCTCAGTCGTGTACGGGTAAACCGTATTCTGCTCTGCCGCATTCAAACGTAGCAAACGTTGCCGCCTCGCCACCTGATTGGCGTACAGCTCTCTGCAGTATTACCCAGCTTGCGTCTCGCTTTAACGCCTTCACTTCAATAATTACTAGTCGTAATTCTAAATTAACGGAATCAAACATACAGCATTGCAGATTGAGAACATTTATTAATCCTTTAGAATATTTCACTTGGTTTATTATACATCAAAATTCGTTTTCGGCACCGGCTATTACAATTGCGTAGTTGGTACGCTCAGCTCAGTTGTATACAGTCATCAGTTACTCTAGTTTACAGTAAAAATTATCGTTTTTTCTCAGGGGTGTAAAGTCCTTTTGGCTACAGAAATATATGTTTACGGCTAACACACACAAAGTTATAGTAATTCTTACAACTAATTACATAAATAAATCGATATCTCTTTACATTTGACTAAGTAATCACCAATGAAAACTTGTGAAGCAATTTTTGGTTATGTTCATTTGCCAGAAGTTCGTTATTAGAAGATTCGTTAATTATTTATCATAATTTACTTTCTTAATAATCGTTAATTTGTTATAGTTAAATAGTGAATTTAAATCAGCATTTATTTTGACTCGGAATAGTGATCAGTGATTTTGAAATAGTTATATTTTAATTCAGACCAAAATTTGTGAATACGCTTTAAGGGATAATGTTTATACTCATCAGTTACTTGTTGCTGAAGATCCTGGTGTCGTCTTCTTCGATAGATAACTCCTGGGCTGTCGTCTTCTTCTATGGATAATTCCTGTCGTCTATTTCCCTCGTCTCGGCACTTTTCTTTGCTACTTCAGGCCTCGTAATTCTTCAGTTGGTGTCATCTTCTTCTTTTAGGAGGTTCTACTGATCTTCATATAGTGTCCGTGGTCGTCTTTCTTCGTCACGGCGTCGCTTCGTCTTCTTTGGATCACTACGGTTTGTTAAATTAATTTTTATAAATAAAATTTACGTTTCAGGATTCCCTGTACTGTTGTACTTGTCTTCTATTAGTTTTAAATAGTTTTGAAATTGTTTGAAGAATAATAATTTAATGTTAATACGAGAGCTACTCGGTCCACCCTCTGGCGTCGGTTAATAATGACTTACTGAAAATCTAACGGTTTTTTGGCGTTATTTTTCTTGTTGCTATGGTTACTTAAGAAATTATGCTAATTTTTCATTGGTTATTAACTCAGGTTATTGTTAAGATTTATCGTCTTTTTTCGTCTATTTTTACCAAAATATCTTCAACTGAAGATTACTACTTTGTTCTAATATCTATGGTCATCACATTAGTACCATTCTTCCTAAATTTTTATGATGAACATTTTAATACCCCTCATGCCTATCTTTGGATAGCTAATTACATTTTTACTATTTTCCCAATTTTATATCTTACATATAATTTATTCAAAATTAGTTGTTAACCACATATTTTGGTACTATGAATACCCACTTACATGGTTTAATCATTTGGCACGTTCTGCCTTAATTTTGGATTATTATTTGTTCTTAAATTAATAAATTTATGTTCAACAATTTGGCTTAGAGCCTAGATTCCATTCTACTTCCATCTAACATTTCTTACTAACATTCCTGGTAACTCTAATATAATTTACAAACAAAACAAACAATAAACATCAGTATCCCTAACTCTAATTCTTACTATTAAACATTTCTTTTCAGGTTCTACCCTGAAATATCTTTTAATTGCTGTTGTCTGCTTATCCTACAATTTACTCTATGCTATGATTTTCTGAACACAAATAAAATCCTTAATACTTACTTAAAGAAACTCTTATAATACTATTGGCAAACTGTTCCTTGTATGCTATGTCCTATCTACTATTCCCTTCACTTTAACACAGTGTTAGTCCTTCTTAATTTGCTACACTCTGATACCTTAACTCTTATCTTAATATATAATCTTGATATCTTATTACCTAAATTAACAATACTACAATTAGTTCAATCTTACCTACTAGTGCACAGTTTATCACAAATTGTTTATCTGTTTAACATAGTTAGCTTACATAATATTTAGTTCTACACTCTCACTACACTTTTCTTTCATTAGAAAGTTTCTATAATTACTACCCTGCTCACTTTGTTTCATTATTTTATACCTATCACTTTCACTACTTATTTAGTTTTACACACACACTTTTGGGCTTATTCACGCTTATTCATGGTTGTCTGATTACTTTACATCACTGTGTGATTATGGTCATTTATAACTATTTACCTCCAAATCACACTGATCACTTTTGGTCATCATTCTAATATTGCTTTTGTTTTGGGCTCAAAGTATTGTTTATAGCCTTTGGCCATTATTATTACAATTGGTTTGGGGTATGGTTAGCTTCTAACCCCCTTTACATTATATTATACAATTACATTCTTTAAATAATAAGATACATGTGATACTATTACCCTTCATTAATCTTATTGTCCTAGCTACATCTCATATGCTACAGACATCAATTCATTACTAAATTTACAATATTCTGTTCACTTTTTTGGAATGGCTTGATTATACTTAAACTTCTTCTTCACTGTCTCTTGGTTTTCTTTTGGTTCCTATCCGATCTATTGTGTCAAGTCTGTCGGGTTAATAGTCATTTGTCATTTATTGGGTTATTGGGTTATTGATCTTTAAGTTCATAAGTTTTTTGCCTTTTACTCTTATTTTCAGCTGTTTATTTTATAATTAAATACCATTGAATTCTTGCTACCTTATGTCATGTTACATAATGCATCGCCACCAAAATTGATTATTTCGAAACAAAGATTATTAGATTTTTTCTGAAATCATCAATATAGTTCATTTTATCAAGTTGTTATGATTCAGGAATTCCTCCATCGCTACTTCTTCTGTATTCATTCTTTATTAAGTCATGGTTCATAATATAATAATTGGTATATTTTTTTTTTCTTTATTATTCCCCTTTATGTTCTATTTCCCTAAAATTTTTCTTCTCTCTCCTTCATATAAATTGGTAATAGTCAGAGGGCACGTGTGGCTCTATTACTCTGCTATCCATTTATACACATTTTGAGTTCAGAGGCTTTGCCTATCTGCTCAATAACATATGTTGGACGTATCTCAACATAAAATCATCACATAATAATATTCATAATAATTATAATAATAGTCGTTCATTTCCGACTCACATAATATTAATACAATAAAACACTTTTGGGATTAATTATTCTTTCTTTCATACAACTCATGACCTTTCATTTTAATAACTTATTAGGATTCCTTTGTTTTAAGCTTGTGGCGATATTTAATAGGCATTTTGTATCGTTTTAAGAGCTTATTCTATATGGTAGTGATTTTATTTGTCATCACTCTAATGCTCATTGATATTTAATTAACATTGTAGCTGGTTTTGACTCATTTATATTTGTTCATTGATAACCCAGCTAATCTGCCAGTGTTATTTTTTATTTGATTGTTTTGGTTTCTTCTTTTGTGAAACATTAATTTCTATTTATCCCCTTTTTGTGATGGGGTTTGTTAATGATGTTATGTAGCGTCATCATTATTTGTGTAATATTTAATTATTTTATATCTCAATTTTTATGATATTACATTATACATATTTTCAAAATTTGCATGTGTTTACACATTTTGTTTCACACTTGGTCGTAAGTTTAGCCTTACTTTGTTTTGAACTTAGCTTATCTTTCTTCTAAATTCCCTCTCATTTATAATAATAATGGTTCCAATCAAATACTTACTGTAAGTTGTGCTTACATTACTTTTGAATTTTGATAATAGTTACTTACAAAATTCTCTTTAATTTTCTGACACTGGTTCATAATACTTTTTTAAAGAAGACTGGTTATAAGTCCCTTTTATCTTTTTAGTTGTGATTTCACTTACGACATAGGTATTATTTTTATTATCTTTCATTATGAGGTAAGGTATTTATTTTGTTATATAATGGACCCTGTTATATACATTCATTTTTCTTATAAGTTAATCTTCTCATTTATACATTACTTGGTTTGCCTGGTCAAATTACTCAAAATCAGTCCCATTTTCTCAGTGTTCCTCCACACTTGGTTTAACCATTGTCCATGATTATATGAGCTGCTCCTGTTCGGATTGCTGTCGTTTTCATAATGACTTCTGTTCGTATCCACTTTCTTGCTATTATTCTGTATCTAAATGGTTCTGTTATAGAATTCTCATTGGTTTCCATTGCTATCGCAATCATTTCATTGTTTTGTTTATACAACGAATAGGTCAATGCTATTTCCATTGTAGATGCTATCGTTGAGATTGGATTATGCATGTCTATTAAGTGTCTTCTCCTTCTTATTCTGTTACGCACTGTTTTGTAGTGATTCCTTTCTAAAGGTTCTAGTAAGTTCCTTCTGTTATTTTTAAAATTCATTATTTCATTCTGGTCGTTAATTAGTACATTAAACATCTCAAATAGTCCATTCTTCATCATCTCCAACTCTTCTCTGGTATTTATTATTTTCCTTCTATATATTTTTCTTATTTCCTTGGTCTTCATTTCCAAGTATTCATTCTTCTCAGTTGTCACCTCCATGATTTGAATATTCTCCTTGTGGCTGCTATTTTTATTTGCAGGTAATAGTATGCTTTTGTCTTCTGTAGTTTTTATTTCCTTCCTACTATCTTCTATTTTCTTAATTACCGGTTCCTTGTTCTCGTTCACTGTTTCTTTAATACCTTCAGAAACTCTTTCTAGTGTTTCATTCAGCTTCTTGAAACCCTTATTCAATGTTTCCTTGATCTGATCAGTTTTGTAATTTGTTTCTTTCCATCTCTGATTCGTCTCCATTTTTGTCTGTTTTACTTCTTTACGGTACGCTATTAATTGTCGTTGTATAGTTTCACTGTTACTATCGATTTTGTGGTTCAGTGTTTCTATATCTTTTTTCATCAGCCTCAAAGCTTCACTGGTTTTCTCATTACTTCTCTCTATCTTTTCACTAATCAATTTATTCTCCTCCTTCAGCTTCTGTGTCAGGGTTTCATTTAGTGATTCAAACTTCTTGTCTAGTTTTTCATTCTGTTTCTTGGAATTATCTTCAAACTTCTTGTCCATTTTCTTGAAATTGTCGTTTATTGACTCAAATTTCTTGTCTAGTTTTTCACTGTCTTCTCTTCTTTGTTCTCTAGTTTCTTCCTTCATCCTTTGAAACATTTCAGTGGTTCTGTTATTCCCCTCCATTATAATTCTCATCAGATCGTCTAATTTCTTTTCGAATATTATTTCTTCTATGGTCCTTTTTGGTCCCTTCTGTTGTATGGGTTCTGGCATTTTCTTCGGTTGTTTCGCTTCCATGTCCTTGACTATTTCTTTTTCTAATTGAACCTTGGGTTGTTCCAGGTTTTTATTATTTGGTGTTTCGCTGAACCCTTTTATTTGATTATGTCTCTTCCTCCAATTACACATCTCTTCTCTGGATAGCTCGAACATAACCCTTATCCATTCTCTTAGCTCTGCGTTTTCTGTTTGTATTTGACGTTCCGGTTGTCTTATAGATTGTCTCCATTGGTCATATTCCTCCTGTGTATATTCCTCTGTCACCTGTGCGTATATTCCCGTTCTTTTGTTTTTCATTTGTTCTCCATTACTGCAGAATCTCTCCCAATCTTCTTCAGTCATTCTTTCCACCTTGTTATCGCCTTTTCCGTGGGCTGTCCCGATAGTCTCTTCCTTGCTGCATTTGGTTTCCAGCTTCCACATTTCATCATAAATTCCTTTCCATGACATTTTGTTGTATGGCGGTTCCATTTCATCCGCGCGACTCATTTGTGCTCGTTCATGGTCAGTGGTGTTCCTTTCGATGTACTCCATCTCTCTGCTAAACTTTTTAAATAGTGCTGTCATCCATTCTGCATAGCTGACTCGTTTTTCTTCTATATCCTTTTCCGATCTCTTTGTCTCCTTTTCCGCCTCCTTCTCGTGTTTTGCCGATTTCATTTCCATAGTCGCCGCTAGAATCTGTAAAGTTTAAAGATATGTTTCCTTACCTATTCTAGCCCTACTAGTTGGCGCGCCACTTTGTAATAAAATGTTTATGTGGCTGTTGTAAAGATTTAATAAAAGTTTAAAATGTTGTTAAACGTGTCAAAATGTATGCTCTCAGTCGTGTACGGGTAAACCGTATTCTGCTCTGCCGCATTCAAACGTAGCAAACGTTGCCGCCTCGCCACCTGATTGGCGTACAGCTCTCTGCAGTATTACCCAGCTTGCGTCTCGCTTTAACGCCTTCACTTCAATAATTACTAGTCGTAATTCTAAATTAACGGAATCAAACATACAGCATTGCAGATTGAGAACATTTATTAATCCTTTAGAATATTTCACTTGGTTTATTATACATCAAAATTCGTTTTCGGCACCGGCTATTACAATTGCGTAGTTGGTACGCTCAGCTCAGTTGTATACAGTCATCAGTTACTCTAGTTTACAGTAAAAATTATCGTTTTTTCTCAGGGGTGTAAAGTCCTTTTGGCTACAGAAATATATGTTTACGGCTAACACACACAAAGTTATAGTAATTCTTACAACTAATTACATAAATAAATCGATATCTCTTTACATTTGACTAAGTAATCACCAATGAAAACTTGTGAAGCAATTTTTGGTTATGTTCATTTGCCAGAAGTTCGTTATTAGAAGATTCGTTAATTATTTATCATAATTTACTTTCTTAATAATTGTTAATTTGTTATAGTTAAATAGTGAATTTAAATCAGCATTTATTTTGACTCGGAATAGTGATCAGTGATTTTGAAATAGTTATATTTTAATTCAGACCAAAATTTGTGAATACGCTTTAAGGGATAATGTTTATACTCATCAGTTACTTGTTGCTGAAGATCCTGGTGTCGTCTTCTTCGATAGATAACTCCTGGGCTGTCGTCTTCTTCTATGGATAATTCCTGTCGTCTATTTCCCTCGTCTCGGCACTTTTCTTTGCTACTTCAGGCCTCGTAATTCTTCAGTTGGTGTCATCTTCTTCTTTTAGGAGGTTCTACTGATCTTCATATAGTGTCCGTGGTCGTCTTTCTTCGTCACGGCGTCGCTTCGTCTTCTTTGGATCACTACGGTTTGTTAAATTAATTTTTATAAATAAAATTTACGTTTCAGGATTCCCTGTACTGTTGTACTTGTCTTCTATTAGTTTTAAATAGTTTTGAAATTGTTTGAAGAATAATAATTTAATGTTAATACGAGAGCTACTCGGTCCACCCTCTGGCGTCGGTTAATAATGACTTACTGAAAATCTAACGGTTTTTTGGCGTTATTTTTCTTGTTGCTATGGTTACTTAAGAAATTATGCTAATTTTTCATTGGTTATTAACTCAGGTTATTGTTAAGATTTATCGTCTTTTTTCGTCTATTTTTACCAAAATATCTTCAACTGAAGATTACTACTTTGTTCTAATATCTATGGTCATCACATTAGTACCATTCTTCCTAAATTTTTATGATGAACATTTTAATACCCCTCATGCCTATCTTTGGATAGCTAATTACATTTTTACTATTTTCCCAATTTTATATCTTACATATAATTTATTCAAAATTAGTTGTTAACCACATATTTTGGTACTATGAATACCCACTTACATGGTTTAATCATTTGGCACGTTCTGCCTTAATTTTGGATTATTATTTGTTCTTAAATTAATAAATTTATGTTCAACAATTTGGCTTAGAGCCTAGATTCCATTCTACTTCCATCTAACATTTCTTACTAACATTCCTGGTAACTCTAATATAATTTACAAACAAAACAAACAATAAACATCAGTATCCCTAACTCTAATTCTTACTATTAAACATTTCTTTTCAGGTTCTACCCTGAAATATCTTTTAATTGCTGTTGTCTGCTTATCCTACAATTTACTCTATGCTATGATTTTCTGAACACAAATAAAATCCTTAATACTTACTTAAAGAAACTCTTATAATACTATTGGCAAACTGTTCCTTGTATGCTATGTCCTATCTACTATTCCCTTCACTTTAACACAGTGTTAGTCCTTCTTAATTTGCTACACTCTGATACCTTAACTCTTATCTTAATATATAATCTTGATATCTTATTACCTAAATTAACAATACTACAATTAGTTCAATCTTACCTACTAGTGCACAGTTTATCACAAATTGTTTATCTGTTTAACATAGTTAGCTTACATAATATTTAGTTCTACACTCTCACTACACTTTTCTTTCATTAGAAAGTTTCTATAATTACTACCCTGCTCACTTTGTTTCATTATTTTATACCTATCACTTTCACTACTTATTTAGTTTTACACACACACTTTTGGGCTTATTCACGCTTATTCATGGTTGTCTGATTACTTTACATCACTGTGTGATTATGGTCATTTATAACTATTTACCTCCAAATCACACTGATCACTTTTGGTCATCATTCTAATATTGCTTTTGTTTTGGGCTCAAAGTATTGTTTATAGCCTTTGGCCATTATTATTACAATTGGTTTGGGGTATGGTTAGCTTCTAACCCCCTTTACATTATATTATACAATTACATTCTTTAAATAATAAGATACATGTGATACTATTACCCTTCATTAATCTTATTGTCCTAGCTACATCTCATATGCTACAGACATCAATTCATTACTAAATTTACAATATTCTGTTCACTTTTTTGGAATGGCTTGATTATACTTAAACTTCTTCTTCACTGTCTCTTGGTTTTCTTTTGGTTCCTATCCGATCTATTGTGTCAAGTCTGTCGGGTTAATAGTCATTTGTCATTTATTGGGTTATTGGGTTATTGATCTTTAAGTTCATAAGTTTTTTGCCTTTTACTCTTATTTTCAGCTGTTTATTTTATAATTAAATACCATTGAATTCTTGCTACCTTATGTCATGTTACAATATATATATATATATATATATATATATATATATATATATATATATATATATATATATATTGTAACGTTACATAACCCGGTCCCAATAAATTAAATCATGTAAGAACATAAAGCTCAGAAATGGGTAACCTATAACTAGCTCTAAATTAAAGTATATCACTAAACATTATAAACAATTCGAGTGACAAGTGAGTTATAGTGTACCCATTGAGGTAAAAAAGTGAAAGTGAAGGTAACTTATTACAGAATTGTGCTGTAGGTTTGGGAATTATAAAACTATGATAGTAGACTATAATGCTACTAACTGATTCTGTATTTTATTTATTTATTCTAATATTTATATTGTGTAGACAACCAATTGTAATACCTAAGTTAATTTTGTCAAATATTTGTGTTATAATATAAGATAACCCAGGGTTCGTTTTAAAAAAAAACATAAAAAGTTTAAATGTCAAAGGATAATAAAAAATTGAAATAATGCTATATGAGGGAAATGGCAGCAGGAAGTAGTGCAGTGTAGGAATACTATGAAAGACTAATAAATAATATATAAATTTATTTAAAGATAATAAAAATATCAAATTCTTATATACAAGGTCATAAGAAAATGAACAAAAACCTATTATGTAAACCAAATTGGTAAAGAAACCGGAATGGAAAAGAATTATTTTTCGGTAAATAAAATATAAATTTATAATAATTACAAACTGCCTGTATAATAAAAATATTATGGGTTACTAGGAGTGACGAAAATAACAAGTATGGTTAAGAAATTTAAGAACAAGAATTTTAAGAAACAGGAAGAGAACTCAAGGAAACAGAATGAAACTTTGAGGGATAGTTTAAAACAAATTGAGAAAATAAACAAAGAAAATTTAAAACAATTTGAGGGTAAAATGGAGAGTTTCAACAAGGAATTAAGAGAAAATCTAGAAGGTAAAATTGAACTGGTCAGTAATACGTTAAGCCAAAGAGTAGAAGAATATAAGGAAGAGGCAGAGAAGAAATTAATAGAAACTAACCAAAGATTAGATAAAACTGAAGAGAAGATGGAACTAATTAAAACTGGAGTCGAGGCACGAATTGAAAAAGAAGAACAAGATAATCAAGTTCGTGTAATGGCCATACGACAAGAAAACAATGACCAGTTAGATAGTATCAAAAGCAGTCTAAACTGTAAATTTTCAGAGTTTCATAAAACAGTAGAGAATGTAAAAAATCAGTGTGATAGCCAAGCAGAGAAATTAGATAGTTTGCAACAAATACAAACCAATTTTCAATGTGATGTAGATAGAATAAGTGCTAGATCTGCATGCAGCAGTCCTCATGTTTATCAAGATAGTAAGGAAAGTGTAAACTTTCGGGATTATCGCAGAAACCCACTTGAATTTTTAGGGAGAGTAGACGAAATTTTGAACAGATCAAAGGAGAATCGATGGAATATAATAAAAGGTCTATTAGACGAATCGTTCAAAAATATCAATGATAATTGGTGGACAGCAATTAGGAACGAGGTGTGTGATTATGGGGGTTTCAAAACAATGTTCAAACTTAAGTACTGGTCAGAATCAGTACAAAACATTATTAGGGACGATATCTGTCATGGTAGGTATGACCGTACAGTGGGACAAACACCTACTGCTTACTTTTTGGGGAAGGTGTATATAGCAAAGTATTTAGACCCTAAGATACCTGAAGAGTGTCTAGTGACCAAAATGGCGTATCATTTCGAAGAGAAGATCATTAGTGCCTGCTTAAGTGGACAAATAAAAACTATTGGAGGCATGGAAACGCCACTAGAAAATTATGAACAGGAATCTTATTATAGGAGAAGTAGATGGAGGTCAGGGAATACCGAGGAGCGGAGGAATGAACCACCCAGAGAGAATCGGCCCAGAGTTAATTATGTGCATGCTAATAACAATTATTTCAATAATAGATATCGAGGAAGATGGCCTAATAGTAATCAACAGAATTACAGACATGATTCTTATCACCGAGACGAAGGTCCACAAAGGAGTATGAATGCGGAGCAGCCTAGATTCAGAGAGAGTGATGAAGAAAGGAGACCGATAAGCAATATTCAACATAATGAAAATGTTGAACCAAACAATAATAATGATGGAAATAGGGGAAACGGGTACCAGCAGTGAGAAGATGTGATTGCCCGTCACTGCTAGAAACAACAGGGCACAGAATTTACCATACACCCAATTATAATACTAAATTATATCAACCAATAACCATTATCAGAAATAATTTTCTAAAAAATATACAGTCCGAGTTAATGGAAGAAAGAGCAATTAAAGAGTCATCACCAAACAATGACTAGTCTATATACAAATAAAATTAAATGGAGTGTCAGCAGAGGCCATGATTGATACAGGAGCCAATATTTCAATTATTGATCAATTAGAACTAGATCGTATTACTGAGTTAACTACTGAGAGAATACCTACTTTACCAATTAACAATTTAACAATTGTTGGTGCTACCGGGAAACAAAATAAAACAATCAAAAAACAAGTGTCTTTGAATGTTACCACTAATGGAATAGGAATACCTATGGGATTTTTAGTAGCAAAAGGGCTACCGTTTAGGGTGTTAATAGGGTGTGATATGCTACGGTGACACACTGCAATTATAAATCTGGCCAGGGGTATAGTAACCTTGAGCACAGAAAATGGTGAGTTAACGGCTGAGATAATTGGTAGCCAAAGTGCCCCTCAGTGTCCGAGCTCATTTTTTGTTAGGGAGGATAATAGATTAACCCTAGGTAACAATATAGAAGTAACAGAATCAAAGATTTGGCAAGAGAAGATAGAAGAAATAATGGAGTTTCAGAATAGGCAGGCACCGGAAATAATTAGTGTAGGACAGAAACAACAACTTATAAAAATTTATAATAAATATAAATCAGTATTCTCAGAATCACCAGGAAAAGCAAAAAACTTCTTGTGTGAACTAAAGTTCAAGGAAAATGTAAATTTTAATAAACGATCGTACCCTATTGCTCAAGCTTTGAAAGAGGCAGCAAGGAAAGAAATTCAAAGAATGATATTAGAAGACATAATTGAAAGAAGTAGTTCTCCATATACCAGCCCATTGGTAGCTATACCGAAGAAAGATGGTCAAGTCAGACTATGTCTTGATGCTCGGGAGTTGAATAAAATGCTCATTAACGATCGCACGTCTCCAGGTGAGATTGAAGAGATAATGAAAAAATTCTATGGATGCAAGTACATGAGTACTTGGGATGCAGTCTGTGGATATTGGCAAATAAGAACCTACAAGACCTCAGTGTACCACCCTAGTAGCAATCCTGCTGAACGTGTATTAAGGGAAGTTGGCAGAATTCTACGTACCTACTGTCATCAAGAACATAAAAACTGGAGTCAGTATATTGAACCAGCAGAGACTTTCCTTAATTGGTCATACCATGACACTATCGGTACTAGCCCTTATCAGGTAATGTTTGATAAACCACCACCAAGAGAAATTACCTCATTGATAAATTTCCCTCCAGGAGAGAGAGTAGAGTTCGACCAAGTGGAAATGCACAACAGAATGTTGCATAAAGTGGAACTTCAACAAAAAAGGGATCAAGTAAAAAAGAGAAGATTGGATACATACCAGATGGGAGATAAGGTACTAATAAAAAATAGACAACTACCCAGTTCGATAGAGGGTATTGCTCGGAAGCTACTGTTACTTTATACTGGCCCTTACCTCATAACTCAGGTGAAGGGAAATAATACTTATGAAATTAAAACAATTAACAATAATAGAATAAAGGGAGTGTATAATCAGTCGGAAATGAAACACTATTATGAAGATAAAGCCAAGACTATTAGGAGAATTGAAACTATCAACAATTTATTTTTATAAATGAGTAAACCAAAATAAATTTGTTCTAGTGGGGGGGCTTTATGTAACGTTACATAACCCAGTCCCAATAAATTAAATCATGTAAGAACATAAAGGTCAGAAATGGGTAACCTATAACTAGCTCTAAATTAAAGTATATCACTAAACATTATAAACAATTCGAGTGACAAGTGAGTTATAGTGTACCCATTGAGGTAAAAAAGTGAAAGTGAAGGTAACTTATTACAGAATTGTGCTGTAGGTTTGGGAATTATAAAACTATGATAGTAGACTATAATGCTACTAACTGATTCTGTATTTTATTTATTTATTGTAATATTTATATTGTGTAGACAACCAATTGTAATACCTAAGTTAATTTTATATTTGTCAAATATTTGTGTTATAATATAAGATAACCCAGGGTTCGTTTAAAAAAAAAAACATAAAAAGTTTAAATGTCAAAGGATAATAAAAAATTGAAATAATGCTATATGAGGGAAATGGCAGCAGGAAGTAGTGCAGTGTAGGAATACTATGAAAGACTAATAAATAATATATAAATTTATTTAAAGATAATAAAAATATCAAATTCTTATATACAAGGTCATAAGAAAATGAACAAAAACCTATTATGTAAACCAAATTGGTAAAGAAACCGGAATGGAAAAGAATTATTTTTCGGTAAATAAAATATAAATTTATAATAATTACAAACTGCCTGTATAATAAAAATATTATGGGTTACTAAGAGTGACGAAAATAACAAGTATGGTTAATAATAAAAAAATTTTGAAAAAAAACCTGGCGAGTTGACAAAATGATGCTACTACAATTCTAATAAAATATCTTTCTGAAACTTTGGAGAAGTGAAAATTAGTACAAAATTAAAAAGCAATATGAACACTATATAATCATACCTTATTTATCAAAATTAAATGGTTATACTCCCTAATAAACAGTGAAAGAAAACCTTCTGATGATTCGGCCTAGTTTTGCCATGGTTCAAGTTGACGATAGAATATGGGCCAGACGTTAATAAAATTATAACTCAAGATGGACCTCACCAGAGAAAAGGCTTCATTCCAGTAAGAGCTATAAGAAGAGAGGTAATATAAACATTTTGTCTAATAGTTAACGAAGAAAACGCATTCCGAACGGTGATATAGAACACAAAACTAGTCAAATTTAATCACATGTGTTTAAGTAAACAAACGCACGCTGCTCTCTTACGGACACTTCTGGAACTACATACTAAATAAAAAATAAACAAAATTTATTTCATATTTTTTTCGGTATTTGTAGAGATTAGTAATTATCCATTTCTGACCATCTCATAACAAAAAGAACTTACCCTTAACCCTGGAGAATTATTAAGAATTATATATTAATTGATGTTTTAAAAAATAGTGTAAAGTTTGGTAAACAAAACCATATATGTTTTTTTCTTTAGACAATTCCATGTTTACTCGATGAAGTCGATCTTATGTTTTATTTAAGGAAAGATCAATTGTGATACTTGTATTTTGGTGGCAGGAAACAAAAACCAATAATATAAATAAATAATATTATTGAAAAATGATATTGAATAATAAAAATGTGTTATAATTTTTGTAGTGGGTAGTTGTAAAAGATTTCAGAAATCGTCTAAACCGAGTGTAAATAATCGGTACTTACTCTCTCTTCCTCATAAGGCTGAACAACTTCCCTCCTTGACCCCAAATTACACACTCTCGATTTCTGTTTAGATTGAGTAACATTACAAAACACTTTATTTTTTTTTTTAAAAACTTCAGTTATTATAATTCATAAGTGGCGACTGCGGAGAGGCGGAAACTTTGATATTTCACTGCAGTACGTTACAGATTGGCGTACACAACATTGGGAGCTTAATTAAATAAGACGAACACCCAATAAGCAACATACAAAGTTTTCGCTAAAACCTCTAGAAAAACCGCTACGTCACAATATATACAGAAGATAATGTAATAATAGTTTCTTTCCAAAACCCAATGTTTTCCACTCCTCTCAAGTCAAAAATCACCATCTGCCACCAAGCATTCTGTCCTCCTTTTGTGCCACATTCAAGTGCCTTGCTCACTCCCTATTGGATCTTATCCACCATAGGTAAGCATAAAGTTTTTACAGATTTCCTTGACTGTGTAAATATAAATATAAGTATATCACTACCAACTCAGAACACAAATTTTTTTATTGGTAAAAACGTAAAAGTTTTACCTTATAGCCTGAGCCAGTTTTTGCTTATTATAAGCTTCGTCAGAGGCTCCCACTGGGAGCACTGTCCGTCTTGTTCTTGGCGACAGTGTCTACTTTTGATGGATCGATGTTGTGTGTGTGGGGTGTCATATGTTTGAATATGTGTGATTTGAATTGTGTCTGTTCATTTAGGATGTTATTTTATGGGTTTGTATATGTCCAATTGTTCAAGAGTGTCTAGTTTTCAGCCTTTTGTGTGTATGTGTAGAATATCCATGTTGTTTTTTATGTTTGTGTATGTGTGATTTGCTTCAATGAGGTGGTTTGCAAGGGTGGATTCGGTAATGGAGTGTAGTGCCTTTGCGTGTATCTTTGTTTGAAGCAACGTCCTGTCTGGCCTATTTAGAATTTGTTGCAATCTGAGCAATTTAGTTTGTAAACACCAGGTAGATCAAATTTGTTTTGTTCTTTGTGTGTGTTTTGGTAGTGTATGTTCTGTTTTGTTAGTAGTTTTGTATGCGATTCTGTATCCTGCTTTTTTAAATTTGTGGGCTATTTTTTCAGTGTGGTTATCGATGTATGTTAGTGTTATGAATTTGTTGTTTTCTGTCTTCGTCTGTTGTTTGTTTTGTGTAGGAGTTTATTGACTATTGTTCTGTTGTATCTGTTGGACTCTGCTGGATATTTTATCGTGTTTAGTTCATCTTTGTAGTGTTCTTCATCCAGTGGGATGTTGTTTAGTCTGTGTATCATAGTTCTGAAGGCAGCTAGTTTGAGTTGTATTGGGTGATTGGAGGAGTTGTGTATTAGAGTGTCAGTTGTAGTGGGTTTCCTGTATATACTGTAACGCCAAAACGCGAAAAAAAAAGAAGAAGCAGGTGGCAGATGTTGAATTGACATTGATATATGAAGGGAAATTACGAGAGCGAGTTAACACAAAGAAGTGTGAAACCTTTTACGACGACAGGCATGTTTATGGACATATCATAAACACAACAGAGCAGCTGGTCACTTGAAGAAATTAGGGTTTGTTCTAGCGAATGCATAGAAAAACACCAGAAGAAGAATCACGAGTGTAATATTGAGAAAGATACAGTAAGGGTGGCTGAACGAGATACCAAGAATGCAACAGCAAAGTTGAATAAACTCATAAAAGATGCAGCTGGAAGTGTTCTTACTGAAAGGAATGGAAAACTACCAGATATAAGTATGAAAGGGGACTTACCCAGAAGTATACGACAAAGGTGAATGAACCAATTAACAAGACAGATGCAAGCTTAGCGAACTAAGGGTTGTTCTGGCAGAGGCGTAGAAAAACAACAGTAAGGGGTAACTGAATGAAGTACCGAGAAAACACAGCAAAGGTTAATAAACTGTATAGCTGGACACTAAGAGACAATTAAGGAATTGTTCTGGCCAGAGACTATAGAAAAACGCCAGAGAGAGGGTTACCAGTAAATACTGAGAAAACTAAAGTAAAGTTGAGTGAACTCATTAACCAGTGCAGCTGTGCATTAGGAAGGCAGTTAAGGGTGATTCTGTCTAAATGGGACAGAAAAAATGACAGGAAGATTTACAAGTGTGAAATCAGGCTTAACGTAGCAGGAGGGGTTGAACCAGAAGCCAAGAAATAGAGTAGGGTAAGAAGATGATCTATCAGAAATCAGCTTTCAACATAGGCGGGTTCCCAGGAGTGAAGTTCTTAGAAGACAGGAACGTAAAACCAATGGAAACATAGCAGGGTAACATGTAATAGAACTAGGAGGGAATTTCGTAGAAGAAACAGAGAAGAACCAATGGAAATGCAGCAGTGGGACAAAAAGAAACTTAGTGGGAATCCTGTCTATTGAATATATAAAATAAGCTGAAAGCGTGATCATGGAAGTCTAGTACTAAATTTTCGGAGAGTCGGTAGTAACGTATCGATGGAGTCCGTTATAATTTTCGCGAAGTCTTGACTTAAACATTTAAGAGTCTGTATGTAAATTCGGAAGTAGTCGGTGGTGAAAGTTCAGCGAGTTGACTTAAGACTTACGTAGGGTTAACATGTGTAATAGTTGTGAAGATTTATAAACTTATTCTATATTTTTGTAGAATCAAAATTAACAAACAATGTGTGTAATACAGTTAATATTGAAAGAGTGAGAACTAAGGTTTTATTAATTATTAACTTGTAAAAACAATTAGGAACGGAGCATGTGTTCGGAATCAGTCGTGTGCAAACTATAACTCGCATAACGAGAATAAACGCTATAAACTAGTGAACAGTACTTGTACAAATGTAATGTCAGAAAATGCCGAATAGTATTAATTAGAGTGGAGGGATAAAAAAGCGTTAAGCCATTATTCACTACGAGAGTAAACCACGAAATGATTCAGCAAGGTGAGAATTCATGCAAAGGAGTGAGAAGCGGATCATCACGTACAACGCAGATCTAAGGAGCGGGAGATGAGATCATCGCAGATCCACGCGCCGTAGATTTTAATAATCGTACCAACAGTAACTTTTATGTATTAGTTAATATTTTGCCAAAACACATGTCTGTCCTACTAAAAAAACCTACAATTAAAACATGTCCTACTAAAAGAACTTACAAATAAGACACGTACTACTAAAGAAATTACGCATGAAGTAACATTAAAACGTGAAGTAGTATGATTACATCATTTCAGTTAAGAATAAATTCATATCTTAAACATGAATCCATTTAGAAATAGAACATGGGTTAATATGATAATTAACTAGACATAAGTGTTATTCATGCTTAGATAAATTAAATTGAACCTTGAGATATAGAGATCTTAGAAGAAATGTCTGTTGAGAGAAATCATATATTAAAATAATGAATGATCGTAATATGTTAAAAAATCAAGATAATTGATATTAATGACAAGTAACGTAAAATTAATAAATGCATTAATTAGACTGATAAATGTGTACGTGTTTCATTATTTAAATAACAACATGAGGGATGATACAACAATATTACTTAATTAGTTTTCTTGAAATGAAAATATAATTTGTACCCATCACTCCTAAGTGTACTTTATACCATTACAATTAACATCAATAGACATATCTGTAACTATAATTACCATTGCAAATGACGCCCAAGAACGTAAGCTAGATTAAAGAGAACATATTCTTTTAATTAACACAATATAATTAATGGTAACGAGTAAGTAACATTATAAATGGCGCCCAAATGCACGGCTTAATATACAAGCAGGGCAGATGACAGACAGAGTGAATATTAACTTGTTAGAAATAAGTAGAAGTAGAATAGTAATAATCTTTAAGTGTGCCTGAATGATTATGCGGAGACGTGCAAAAATGGCAACGAGAGATAATTGTGAAAGCCAGGAGTTTGAAGTAAATAATCAGTTAGGTATTGAAGGATTGGGATATAATACGGTGGAGAGTGACGGAAGTCTCAACGTCAGCGAAGAACATACTCAGAGTAGGGCGCGGGGACAAGAATCGGAACCTCGCGAAATGGTTTCGCTATGTTGATAGAATTTAGGAAACAACAAAATAAAGAAATGAAAGAAGAACTAAGAAAACATAACGAACAACAAAATAAAGAAATGAAAGAAGAACTAAGCAAACAAAATGAAGAAATGAAAGAAGAAATAATCAACATAATGAAGAACAAATTGGGAAATAGAGGAAAGAATTAGTAAAAATTTAGAAGAAAAGATAGAGATGATGAAAGAGAATCTCCAAGGTCAGATCAACAAAGTCAATGTAGAACTGCAAGAACAATCCAAAAAGTGGGAAGGAAAACTTGGCGAGTTGCAGAAGGTAATTGAACAGCAAGTAAGAAATCTGAAAGACGCTCAGCATGACACTGAAGAGAAGTTAAACGGTGTCTCGGTAGAAAAAGGTAGGAGGCTGGATGAGATGACAAACACCCTAACGATGGTTAAAGAAAACCAACAAAGGGTACAACGTAGATTGGAGGAGATGGAGCAGAGACCAGCCGTCGCCATGAACGGAACCAATGGTAATAAAGAAATAACATTTGATGGTGAGGCCAGCTTTCCAATGGAGTTTCTGAAGGAATTGAAAGAATTACAAGAAGTGTATTATCCAGCGGAGAACACGAGATGGCTAAACAGGCATCTGACTGGTGAAGCGGCCATCTGGTGGCGTATTGTAAGAGGGCAAGTGAATACATTTCAAGAATTTGAAGAGATATTTGTTGAAAAATACTGGGGTGCTACTCAGCAGGAGCGTATTCGCGATCAGCTAGAGTACGGTCTATTTAATCCGAACGGTTCCCTTAGTATGATCCAGTATATGGAAAGATTTGTACTCCAATGTAGGCAATAATACCTATTATGTCGGATCGTCACCTACTTAAGAAATTAGCACGGCATTATAACAGAGAAATTCAGATAGCCGTGGTAACTAGGGGAGTGACTACGATCAATAATTTCGAAGTATTATTGCGTGAATACATGGGAATAAATAATAGAACAAATAATGAATTTCAGAAAGCGAATGAAAGAAACATAAGATGTAACGATGAACACAAAGGTTTTCAGAAGCACAGAGGGGCACCAAAGCAGGGGTGGCAACAGAAATTCTCACCATGGCCTAAATAGAAAGTGACAAACAGGTCATAAATTCATTAGTTATTGAAAGACAGGCAGCCGTTAGTAAGAAGGAGGGCGGCCGGTCCGTTAGCTCAAGGGAGAATCACCTGTGACAAAATACAAGGTCAATACACTCGGACGGATGTAAACAAACCAACATATTTATGGAGCCCGGCGCATCCGTAAACACAATGTTTCCGGATATGCGAAAAGAATTAATGGAAGAACACGAACAAAACATTAAGATGGAAAATGTTAAAAGCCCAGAATTGGTAGTTAAAATAAATAAAGTAACTGTAAATACTTTAATCGACACAGGAAGTGCAATTAATGCATTATCCGAAGGTAAATAATAATAAATGTAAGCTAGGTAAACATGAAATTCTAAGCGTTAATAATACAACTATAATTAGTGCGATGGGTAAGAGATCTAAACATGTAAGAAAGCAAATATTTTGCAAGATTAGCATTAATGATAGTTTAAGCTTCGATTGTGTTTTTTTAATAGTACCAGGTCTTGTAAGGGAATGTATACTTGGTATGATTTTTCTTAAACAAACAGGAAGCATAATTAATATAAAGAACAATAAAATCCAATTAAAAACAGAATTAAAAGCAATAGGAGATGAAGAGTCGTGTGAAGTACCACTAATGGTACAAGAAGACGTCAGTAGCATAGAGGAAGGAATAGGTAAGAAGATCGACGAGATAGAAGAGGCAGACATAACAATGAGAAGCCAGCTAGACCGACTTCTATATCATTACAAAGAAGTATTCGATGAACGACCAGGTCGCATCAAAGGATATAAGCATTACTTCCATGTAAATGATAATACGCCGTATCTACAAAAGGGATGGCCCATACCTATTAAATACCAGAAGGCCGTACAGACGGAAATAAGGAGGATGCTTGAATATGGGATAATAGAACGTGCCCAAAGCCCTTATATTAACCCTCTGGTAATGGTAATCAAAAGGGATGGCAAAGTTCGCCTATGTCTGGACGCCCGAAAAATAAATAGTGTAACCACACCCGATTATGAAGGACCACCTCCAATAAATGAAATATTGGCCAGGTGCAACAACATAAAGGTTATGTCAACAATAGACTTGACAAATAGTTTCTGGCAAGTTCCTCTAATGGATAAATGTCAAAATTATACAGGCTTCTTACATGAAGGAAAATGCTACAGGTTTAAAGTAACGCCGTTTGGTCTAAGTACCAGCCTCGCTAGCTTAGCACGTGGGCTAGACTATGTACTGACAGAAGAGGTAAAAAAGAATACCATAATTTATGTAGACGACATCTTATGCTTTTCTAATAATGAGCAAGAACACATCGTACATTTAGAAAATTTATTGGATAACTTGAAGAATGCAAATATGACAGTCAATTTGGAAAAATCACAGTTTTTTAGAAAAGAGATTCAATACCTTGGCTACTGTCTAACAAAAAACGGAATTAAGACCACACCAGATAAAGTAGCCGCTATAATAAACTTTCCCACACCCAGAAATACCAAACAGCTAAAAGGTTTTTTAGGTCTCACAAATTTTTACAACAAATTCACAGACAAATATGCAGAATGTACACAACCATTATGTTACTGAAACTACTACAGAAGGGTAATAAGTTCAAATGGGATTCGGATATGGCAGAACAGTTCCAACGGATGAAAGAATTATTCATTAATACTGTAATGCTGAAATTTCACATACCTGAAACGCGATTTTACCTGCAATGTGACGCCAGCAATTATGCATATGGAGGACAACTGTACCAAATCGATGATAATGGGGAGGTTGCTGTCATAGCATACACGAGCAAAACGTTTAAAAATGCAGAGAAAAATTATTTCACTACTGAACGAGAGCTACTCACAATAGTAGTGTTTGCAAAAATTCCGAATATACATATTAGGAGAGCCACTTACCATTATAACAGACAATAAGACATTAACATTCATCCAGAAATGTCATCTAAATAATACAAGAATAACAAGATGGATACTCAGCATACAGGAGTACAACTTTGAGATCTTACACTGCAAAGGTAAAGAGAACATCGTTGCAGATACCCTCAGCAGGTACCCAGAAGATCACGACTGTAATGGAATAACGGAATATCACTATTGCATTAACGACTCGGAACACTAGGTTTTTTATAAGTAAAAGCATAAAGTTTTACCTTACAGCCTAAACCGGTTTTCTCCTTTATAAGGCTTCTTCAGAAGCTGCCGTTGGTAGCGCTGTCCGTCTTGTTGTAGGCGACGGAATCGAGTTTCGAAAGATCGATGCTGTGTGTGTGGGGTGAGATATGTTCGAATAATGCGTGCGATTTGAAATGTGTCTGTTCGTTTAGGATGTCGTTTTTATTTGTGTTTGTATATTTCCAATTGTTCTAGAGTGTCTAGTTTTCGGGCTTTTGTGTGTACGTGTAAAATGTTCATGTTATTGTCGATGTTTTTATATGTGTGGTTTGCTTCAATTAGGTGGTTTGCAAAGGTGGATTCTGTAGTGGAGTGGAGTGCTTTTGAGTAACAAAAATAAAAGACATACACATCCCCCATAATGCCACATTAGCCTCCTTTGACATTAAAAACCTGTACACAAACATCCCCATCTCTGAAACAATCACCATCCTACAAAACAAACTCAAACAGAACAACACACCAGACGAACTTATCAACGAAATAACAGAAACTCTGAACATTATCACAAAACAATACTACTTTACTTATAACAATAAATACTACACACAGAACGATGGCTTACCCATGGGCTCCCCCATATCCAGCATTCTAGCATAAATCTTCCTCCAACACTTAGAAAAAACAAAAATACTCACAAACAATGACAGACACTCACATAAAATACTATATTGGCACAGATACGTTGATGACATTCTAATACTATACAGGGGAAACAAAAGACAATGTGAACAGTTACTAACGCACATAAACAAAATACATAAAAACATAACCTTTACTGCCAAATACGAACACAACAATACCATAAACTTCTTAGACCTCTCCATCACAAAACTAGAACACAGGCACAAATTCAGTATATACAGAAAACCAACTACAACTGACACACTAATACACAACACCTCCAATCACCCAATACAACACAAACTAGCTGCCTTCAGAACCATGATACATAGACTTAACAACATCCCCTTAGACGAAAAAGACTACAAAGACGAACTAAACACGATAAAATATCTAGCAGAATCTAACGGATATGACAGAACAATAGTCAGTAAACTCCTACACAAAACAAACAACAGACAAAGACAGAAAACAACAAATTCATAACACTAACATACATCAACAAACAAACTGAAAAAATAGCCCACAAATTCAAAAAAGCAGGATACAGAATCGCTTACAAAACTACTAACAAAACAGAACACACACAAAGCACAAAACAAATTCGATCTACCCGGTGTTTACAAGCTAAATTGCAATAAATTCTACATAGGCCAGACAGGACGTAGCTTCAAACAGAGATACGTTGAACACACAAAAGCACTCCACTCCACTACAGAATCCACCTTTGCAAACCACCTAATTGAAGCAAACCACACATATAAAAACATCGACAATAACATGAACATTTTACACGTACACACAAAAGGCCGAAAACTAGACACTCTAGAACAATTGGAAATATACAAACACACAAAAACAAATAAAAACGACATCCTAAACGAACAGACACATTTCAAATCGCACGCATTATTCGAACATATCTCACCCCACACACACAGCACCGATCTTTTGAAACTCGATTCCGTCGCCTACAACAAGACGGACAGCGCTACCAACGGCAGCCTCTGAAGAAGCCTTATAAAGGATAAAACCGGTTTAGGCTTTAAGGTAAAACTTTATGCTTTTACTTATAAAAAACCTAGTGTTCCGAGTCGTTAATGCAATAGTGATATTTAGTTAAGTAACGGACACGTCATGGACAACGAAATCCAGGAATAACGGAAGATAAATATGAATACTATATTAATGGGATAGAGGTAAAATTAAATAAGAATAATGCCAGCAAATTACGGAACATAAACCAAATACAAATGACAAATGAAAAATTAAAAGAAAGTATAAAAAAAGTTCAGGAGGGAGATGATAACCGAGTGAAGCAACACTACAAAGTAATCAGTAATAAATTATACCGCAAGTGGAAAAACAACTGGAAGTTATATATTCCTAAGGAATGTCAAACTGAACTAATCAAAGAAATTCATTAAATTTACGGACACACCGGAACCTAGAAAACAATACAGTTAGTAAAGGAGTATTTCATGATGGACTCAATGTGCCAGACAGTCAGCCGAATAGTAAAATACTGTGACGTCTGACAAAAATGTAAAGACAGTGGAAACAAATTTATTACCGGTGAACTCATCCGATATTACCGGCACGCAAAGGTGAGCTAATCAGCATCGATTATTACAGACCACTTCCGGTATCCAGTGGTGGTGTCAGATATTTGTTAGTGATGGTCGATAATTTTACAAAATACGTAGAGTTGTACGCACTACGAAGAGCATCATCGAATGCTACACTGAAACGGTTACAACAATACATTACCAACCATGGAAAACCAGATGTATACTATACATCAACAATACTATATACTATGGTATATAGTATACTATAGCCGGGGCGGATTTAACATTTTGCCGCCCGTAGGCAGTATAAATTTGCCCCCTCCCACAAATCTCTGTTGGGGGGGGGGCATCATTATATTCCCTCTTTGGTTTTACAGTCCGCACTAGTGTTCTGTTTAAATCTAAACTTTGCTACATAATCGCGTGTGCTCTCGTTCATTTGCCAATTAATAGGATCAGAATCTAAGACCTTCCCTACCTGATTTGATGACATTTCATCATGAGTTTTGACGTGAACTGGCTCTTCGTTCTTCAAAAATGAAGGTTCCTATACAACGGACCTCTCTGGCTGAACTGTGTGAACAGTATCTTCACCTTCACTGCTACACAGTTATTGTCGGTATCACTAGAATGTCTCGATTCCTTAAATATTAGCTTGCCTCGGTTTCTGGAACCAACCTACAATTCGGTATTACATTGGCAGATCTACATTTCTCACTTCGATCTGGATTGCCAACATCTAAAATCTCTCGGATGATCAACGCCAAATATTTCAACGGTTGAAAACATAAACATTCGCCCGTATTACTTTTGGGAGAAAACCGATAACTGCGTTATAGTTACAAATTAAGTGAAGATAATTTTTATATTCGTGTGTGCTTAATTCAACTGGCTTTTATACTTGTAAATTTGTTTGAATCTAAAAATATCATTTCTTAACTCAAATTTTGCCGCCCCAGGCAAGTGCCTAGTCTGCCTGTGCGTAAATCCGCCCCTGACTACAGCTAGTCAAGAGACAAAAAATAGTTGGAGTGGGGACTGCTGCCACAACAGCGTCACAACGAAGGGGGAACGTTACCCCCTCCATTGTCATCAGTCACACTTATTACTGCAGTATTTTACACGTATCTATCTATAACATATAAAGCCCCAGAGGTCACTCACTGACTCACTCACTGACTGACATAAATTCTAACCCATAAGGAAGCCTTGGAGCGAAAAAACACAGGAGACCTTTTTTATTCCCCGTCCGAAATAACTTGGGGAAAAATTATAAAACCAAAGCTTTGTGCAACCGGAAGCGGCGAAGCCGCGAGTTATTTATATAGCCTACCGGCAACAAGTTGTTCTTCGTGTGCGAAAACGTACGCATGGTATTAATTTGTAACAGACTATTCAAAGTAACAGATCATAAAATAATCATGCACGTTTCTTTAAAATTCACAATAAACAAATTCTAAAATCCTTAAATTTGTATAGACTCTACTTAATTTGAGTAGAGCATAACTCTACTTAATATAAAAATAACATCTGCAGAACCTAATCCCAACATATAAAGCAACCGCCTGTGTAAATCGAGATGCCAACCGCTGTAGTAAAAGTAGGCCTAATGTTATTAAACATTTTTAACAATAAATAATGTTAATTATTATAATTAATTATTAATAATAAAAATGGTAAATATTTATAGTGTTAATTTTCCTTACCTATTCATCTTCTGAATCTTCACTTGTACTTGAATCTGAATCTTCTCCCACAGAAATGATTATTAATTTGTCCACTTCTTCGTCCATAATATGATCCGTAATCCAGTACTGTTCTTCAATTTTTTTTGTATGTTCACAACACTTTTTCCACTTTTCAATTGTAAAATTATCAACTATTTTTTTGCAACAATTTTTCTTTTCGTCTAAAGATAATCCACTAAAATTACGTGCAAGTTCTCCTTTAATATCTCCCCAGACAAGTTCTATAGGATTCAGATCGGGATGGTGAGGTGGCAGACGAAGTGGAATATGTCCTTTTGCATGAATTATTTCGTCGACAATAAATGTTTTTTCACAGTTAACTGAGTTCACTTTTTGCACCAGCTGAGATTTCGTTAATGTAAAATCTATTGCAACACCATGATTCACAAGCCAGTCAATTATTTGTTGTTTTAGTGAACCCGAGGTCGGCCTTTTATCTTTTTCTACACAATGATACTTGGCATTGTCCATCACTATTACAGAGCTGTTTGGGAGATTAGGTAGTAATTTTTCTGATAGCCACTTACCGAAGTTATTAAAATTCATAGAGCTATGATAGTCTCCAGATGTCGACGAAGACTTAAATATTAACAGAGCATTGTTAACAAAACCAGCCTCTCCCCCACCGTGAACTATAATAAGTCTATTACCTTTCCCAATTTTCGTTGTTATCCCGACCTCTTCAGAAGATTGCCGACACGAAGATACTGAATGTGATGCCTGAACATATGTCTCGTCAATGTAAACAATATTTTTCCCCTCTCGTCTGTATTTATTTATGTCACTTAGATAGCGAATTCTCCAAGCAACGATATCACTTCTTTCTATTAGGAGCCTTCTATTGGATTGACAGCGAGTCCATTTAAATCCTAATTTTTTAAGTCGTTGCCTCAAATATTCTCGTTCACATTGAATGACATCATCTTCCTTTAGAGATTGCAGTAAACTCTTTATTGAGGGTGAGACTTTTTTCACTGCATAAAATTCGTGCACCTTTCTCCTTATTGCACTATCTGTGAAGGAGTCCACTTCAATCTTTTTTTTTTATGAGCCTGCGATTTTCCTTTTGGCGTAAAAAACAGTTTTTTTTCACAACCAGAAGTTGACGATATCTTGACTTCTTTTAAAATATTGTAGACAGTAGCCTGAGAGACTCCTGTTGCTTCACTTGTACTGGCAAGTATTATAATTTAATTTGTATTCCTTTTTTTGTTTTCTTAAATATTCTGCCACGTTGAAAGTAATTTCTCTGGCTTGACTTGTTAGAGGTCTCCCAGAAGCTAGCTTACTATTCGATGACGATGCCATTTATAAAAAAAAAAAATAACACGCTACGGTAACAATACGACAACGAATGGTAGGTCTAATTCGTTGGTAATTAGTCAGCATAAAGTAAAATACACAACACACTGTTAGTTCTAATGATTATAATAAAATACTAAACGGAAACTAAATATAAATCGTATATATACAATCAGCGGCGGATTATCCATTAGGCCCGGGCCTAGGGGTCGCAGGCCTTTTTTTTTGCTTAAATTATTTTTCATAATGTTTAACAAAAGCGTTTTACAGTTGCAAATCGCAATTTCGATCTTATGTTAATTTATAAATGATATAAAACTAAATTAAATGTCTCAAATTCTTCCCATCATTTAAACAACGTTTTCTATTGCGTCACCAGGTGCCACTAGCTGCTAACAGTCATCGAGTTTGACGTATAGCATCATTCTCCAACCCTGGTCCCGAGCTGTATGTACGACCGTGTGCCTGAACAACAAAGCAGCTGTTTGTTTTGAGGTTATTGTTACTGGTTAGCCTAGAAAGTTGGGAAAGTTTTAGTTCTACACGTCTACAAGTGACAAGTGCGTTGTATTAACTAGTGTTGAATGTTTTTGTGTGCGAAGTGCGACTCTGTGTGAGGCTAAACGCTTACAGTAGGCATCTTAATCAAACTCAAACATGAGTAAAAATTTACACACCGCAAGTGGAACTTACAAACGTAAGTTAAAAAAAGCTAAGGACGATGCTCATTTGAAATCTTTGTAAAAAACAGTTAAGTTAGATAAGTTTTTTACAACTTCAACGACTTTGCAAAGTATTGATTCTGAAAATACTGTTTTAAATGATAGGCCTAGTTGTAGCGTTAACGAATCTGAAGTTACAGATTCTGTAACGGTTTTGCAAAATACAAGTACTAATCCTGAAAATACTGTTTTAAATGATAGGCCTAGTTGTAGCGTTAACGAATCTGAAGTTACAGATTCTGTAACGGTTTTGCAAAATACAAGTAGTGATCCTGAAAATACTGTTTTAAACGATATTCCGTTAGATTCAGAAGCACGAGCACAGTCTAACTGTAATGTGCAAGGACAAATTCTTGAATTTGATTTAACGGACCCAAATTTTTGGGGACCATTAACAAATGGGCTAAAAGATAAAATTGTTAAAAGCCTACCACAGGACTTGTCAAAAATAACTGACTGTGATTTTTCGAAATCTAAACGCGTTTATCCAGACAAGACAAGATATGCCAACAAAACTATGTAAATATCACTATAATATTGACGACTCGGAACACTAAGTTTTTTAATAAGTAAAAACGTAAAGTTTTACCTTACAGCCTAAACCGGCTTCCACCTATAGAAGGCTTCATCAGAGGCTGTCGTTAGTAGCGTTGTTCGTCTTGTTGTTGGCGACGAGATAATGTTTCGAAAGATCGAAGCTGTGTGTGTGTGGTGAGATGTGTTCGAATAATGCGTGCGATTTGAAATGTGTCTGTTCGTTTAGGATGTCGTTTTTATTTGTTTTTGTGTGTTTGTATATTTCTAATTGTTCTAGAGTGTCTAGTTTTCGGCCTTTTGTGTGTACGTGTAGTATGTTCATGTTATTGTCGATGTTTTTATATGTGTGGTTTGCTTCAATGAGGTGGTTTGCGAAGGTAGATTCTGTAGTGGTGTGGAGTGCTTTTGTGTGTTCAATGTATCTCTGTTTGAAGCTACGTCCTGTCTGGCCTATGTAGAATTTATTGCAATTTGAACAATTTAGTTTATATACACCGGGTAGATCGAATTTGTTTTGTGCTTTGGGCGTTCGTTTTGATAGTGTGTGTTCTGTTTTGTTAGTAGTTTTGTAAGCGATTCTGTATCCTGCTTTTTTTTTTTTTTGTGGGCAATTTTTTCTGTTTGTTTGTTGATGTATGTTAGTTTTATGAATTTGTTGTTTTCTGTCTTTGTCTGTTGTTTGTTTTGTGTAGGAGTTTACTGACTATTGTTCTGTCATAACCGTTAGATTCTGCTAGATATTTTATCGTGTTTAGTTCGTCTTTGTAGTCTATTTCATTTAAGGGGATGTTGTTAAGTCTATGTATCATGGTTCTAAAAGCAGCTAGTTTGTGTTGTATTGGGTGATTGGAGGTGTTGTGTATTAGTGTGTCAGTTGTAGTTGGTTTTCTGTATATACTGAATTTGTGCCTGTGTTCTAGTTTTGTGATGGAGAGGTCTAAGAAGTTTATGGTATTGTTGTGTTCGTATTCGGCAGTGAAGGTTATGTTTTTCTTGGATTTCGTTGTCCATGACGTGTCCGTTACTTAACTAAATATCACTATAATATTGACGACTCGGAACACAAAGTTTTTTATAAGTAAAAACGTAAAGTTTTACCTTACAGCCTAAACCGGCTTTCACCTATAGAAGGCTTCATCTACAGCCTCTGATGGAGCCTTCTATAGGTGAAAGCCTGTTTAGGCTGTAAGGTAAAACTTTACGTTTTTACTTATAAAAAACTTTGTGTTCCGAGTCGTCAATATTATAGTGATATTTAGTTATGTTTTTATGTATTTTGTTTATGTGTGTTAGTAACTGTTCACATTGTCTTTTGTTTCCCCTGTATAGTATTAGAATGTCATCAACGTATCTGTGCCAATATAGTATTTTATGTGAGTGTCTGTCATTGTTTGTGAGTATTTTTGTTTTTTCTAAGTGTTGGAGGAAGACTTCTGCTAGAATGCTGGATATGGGGGAGCCCATGGGTAGGCCATCGTTCTGTGTGTAGGATTTATTGTTATAAGTAAAGTAGTTTTGTTTTGTGATAATGTTTAGGGTTTCTGTTATTTCATTGATAAGTTCGTCTGGTGTGTTGTTCTGTTTGAGTTTGTTTTGTAGGATGGTGATTGTTTCAGAGATGGGGATGTTTGTGTACAGGTTTTTAATGTCAAAGGAGGCTAATGTGGCGTTATGGGGGATGTGTATGTCTTTTATTTTTGTTACTAGGTCAGTGTTTTTTTTTTTTTTTTTTTTTTTAAATTACATAAAACTATGTAATTTACTCGTTTGCAAAATGGACAATTACAAAAAAGAGAGTGGTTAATGTATTCGAACTCTAAAGGCTGTTTTTATTGTGTACCGTGCAAGCTTTTCCATACAAATGAAAATGATACTGAAAACGCATTTATTCATGGTTTTAACGATTGAGCGAGGCTCTTAACTTAAATGTAAAGTATCACCATTTTCCTGCTGAGTTTTTGAAGTTTATACATGAAAAACAGTTGACAACTCTTTTCCCCAACATTGACACAGCTTTGAGAATTTTTTTATGTATGATGTCAACAAATACATCTGGTGAAAGATCTGAGTATTTTGAAACGAGTAAAAAATTATCTTCGTAACTCAACCACGGATTCCAGACTTTCAAGCTTAACCAGTTTCACAGCAAATGCAGAAATATTGTCAGAAATGAACTTTGATGATATTATTAAGGACTTTTCTTTAATGAAAGCAAGGAAAGTTGATTTGTAGTTTATTATTATTTTTTAATAAAACTGTTTTTAGCACATTAACTTCAGCTATTGCTATGTACTTTTGATTTCCTTATTGATCTTATAATGAATTATTAATTAACTGTCTTTTCATTTCAATAAAAATATTGTGCCGAGTTTTGGCAACAAACCCGGCTGTTTTTCTAATGGTTAACGATATGAAAGGCTTCATCACCGTATTTGTTAATTAATTAGCGTAGCGGGGCGTACCACGTTAGCGGTGCGTTCGCTGTACTGATCTGCGTGCGCTCTGGGGTCGGGGCGGCGTAGCGTTTTTTTTCCGTCGTAAGTTGGTTCAGTTCACTTTCAGCAGCGTGCGTCTACAGTCCTTCTACTCCCGGCTGCGTTGAGATTTTTGGATCCTTGTAAATTGCCTATTCCTATGGATAGATAAACGCTATGTGACTCTCCGGGTTCCTGACTAAGACGAGAATCTGATTCGCTCCATGAGTGGCTGAACAACTGCCAACAATGCCATAAACATATCTACTCTCCGTCTTGGCCGCCGGGAGGAAGAAACGGACGCCACGCCACAATACCCACGAGATCGGTCCCGGACTATACGCAGGTGATATTTATGCCTTAAAAATATTTTTGGCCTCTGCAGCTAATACAATGTGACATTATTCTCGGAATAGCTCCAGTTAGATTTTCGATTGCGCACAAGTCCAGCGGGACATTAGGGTTACAAACTTTATCAGTTTTACTTTCCGAATACTTATGCCCCCAGAATAAGTGTAAACCCAGACGGGGCCATGTGTCCGGCGATTTTTGATGTTATACCTCTTTTAAACAGTAAAAGTGTTTTTATTTTCTTACCTTTGTTAGGTCCGTCTTGTGACTTTTATCTTTAGAATAATATTAGCGTGACGCGTTTCAGGTCATCTGACCCATCCTCAGACACTTGCTCGAAAAGAGGTCGTCATATATTAAAATCCAATTAAAATAAAAACACACATATGTAAACTCATTGTCAATAATTAATGTTCAAAAACATGAATAACCTTGTTAAACTTAATATGTGCAATGGTCTTATATAACTGAATTTTAATGTTTTGGTAATTTAAAATACGTGACTTGGACCGTTAACAAACAAAAATGAGTAAAAGTGTGTGGAATCTGAATGTTATTGATTCATATGGGTGCTGATCATTTATGCGTGTGTGCTGGGGTACTCTTTTTTTCATTGGGGATTTTATTGAATTTTATATATATGGGTATTTTTTTTTTAGAATTTAAGGGTTTGGTGGTGCTTTAACCTGTGGCCGTTATCTGTTGGTGCAGTGGTCTGCAGGCACCCGACATGTTAATTTTTGTTGAATCTGGTTCGGGTGCATGGCCGTGCCTGAGGTCAAGTCAGTTCTCTGTGAATGCCTTATATATGCTTTATTAGGTTCAGTCCATAGATTTGACAATTTTATAAAATTATTTTTGGCTGTTTAATAATTCTTTAATAAGTAAATTCATTATTGTTTTTTTAATGCCATAGCCAGTGCATGATTTGTTGAGTTTTTATAATATAATTACACTATTAGTTTCTCACTACTTCAGTTATAAATGTAAAGTTATAAAATCAGCCTCAGTTTCTACATTATTTTCTGGTGGTTACGTCCCACTTGGTTTTTCTCTCAAATTTTTGTATTTTGTAAAAGCATGAAAGGAAGTGAGAACTTACCATTTTATAAAACCGTACAGCCATGTTGACCTTGTGATGGCACCTTACTATTTGGGAACAAAACCGAAATTTTTTTATTATGCATTGTAACCTGAGAGTTGTACAGGCTGCCTTGCCAATTAAATTTGGCAATTTCTAGTCCTTGTAATTATTTCGTTTTGTTTTAATTCGGTTAGACTCTTACGAGTTAATGGGTTTGTTCTTTTTAATGAAAAGTTGTTTAAGGCTTGCTGGGCATTTGAACTGATTACGGTAGTCTGGGGGGGGGGTCTTGATGACTGATACAGGGGTTTTCCACATTCCCGTTTGGGGTATGATGAAGATATACAGGCTATCTGCCAGGTGAACATGTGTGTGTGGTATATAGATGTATATATTTTTCTATGTGTATTGATGTATGTAGATCAATTGTATGCGTATTCTATGTGTATGTGAATTATGTATTCTTGATGTCAGTGGGTTATGTATGGGGTATATTATGCAACCATATTATTATAAATTTTTAAGAGACATGGAAGCAATTGCACTGTGACACTAGATGTTGGATTATAAGGGGGGGGGGGTATTTGAATAATTTATATGATGTTGAGCTTATGTGATATTTTATATATGTATATTTTAAGGATGTTTAAAGATTGCAAAAAGAGTTTCTACATTACATTGTTATGCTATCTTGGGGAAGTGGATGTTACCAAAATGTTTTTGAAGAATGATACATTGCATGTTGTATATTCTGAATATTAATGTTATAATGTCAAAGAGTGGATTGGAGAATTTTTAAAATGTAATTTTAAATTATACTAAATTTATATTGGGTTAAAAGAATTTGGGTTGCGGCCAATATATGTATATATTTTTATAATGAATTTGGAAATAATAAAGACTGTTATAATTGGGTAGAAGCGAGTTTAATTGCAAGTCCCGTCTCACTGGACCCAGCGCATTTTTGCTTCTGTAGGCCTTCCGCCTAGTTTTAAATAACTAGTGGCCCCTCTTGCAAAAAAAAAAAAAATTAGAGAATTTTTTTTATAAAAAAAAAATTTTAAAGAGGGGTTACAATATCTTTTATTTAGCAATGATTAGGCTATTTTTTATATCCAATCCAAAAACTATGCTTCAAAGGAAAGTTTCACAATTTGTATAGCTTAAATTAATAAGTAATTGATTTTTTTTACATAATTTAATAATGCTGATCAAATTTTATTCAATTAACACGTAAACTATTTCCTTGAAACTTAATCTGGTGTTGTAATTTTTAAAAATTTTTATTTTTGTTTTCATTTCAAATTTCTATTTTTAAAGGTTGTAACTAAACGTAAACGTGATGTTTATATTTAATAGTTATTTGAAATATTAAAGTTTGTAGTTGTTGAAAATCGAAAGTTACTAATTTTATAAAGCAATTTAAAATGTAACATTCGAGGTTACTAAAAGTGTGTTTACGATTGTAGAATTATAATTATCTGAAAAGAATTCCCTTAGATAAAATAAATAAAATAGTTGTATTAATATTATCTAAACACTAACGTTGCTTAAGTTTTAAAAGTAAAGTATACTAGTTGGTCGCTTGATGGTGGTGACCGTCCTGCTGATACTAGCTGCGAAACTCCTCCTCCAGGTTGATAACCGTCTAAGTACATTACGTCTAGTAATGTCTGGACAATAGAATAAATATAATATACTTTCACGTACCTGTTCGTGTTTTCTGGAAGTTCAATAAGCTGCCAAGACGGTTTACAAAACCAACTCACTTTGTCTACAAGGTTAGGTGACCTTGTTTAATAATGGGCGCCACACGGATTTATTTTGGGAAAATCCCGTGGAAAACCCATTAATAAAATCAAATAATGATTTTAAAAAAAGTTATTATAATCGTTTATTGCCCTTATGGCAATGCAATTCAACAATATTCAATCACAACTGAAGGTTGTTTTGATTCTTCTAAATGAATTATTCAGTTACTTTTTAGAAATAAATTAAGTCGAGTTATGCTGTTAATAATGGGTTTTTATTCATACCCTTGATAGAGAATTCAAACAAATATAATTAAAAGGATACAATGATGTACAATTGCAAATATGTTGTTACAAACCCTATAAAGCTGGCTCAGAGCATAAGCAATAATTCTGGTTAAGTCCAGATATTTTTTACTTTAAACATTAATCTTATTTAAATTTCAGGTGTGAGTTCTTTGAGACACAAAAAAGAATGCTCATGCCTACACAATAGCTAATGATTTTCTGATATAATATAGACTAGTAATGCCTTTGATGTTACTATTACAAAATAACAATAAAAATAACCTATTTTATAGGTTATGCGTTCGTCACGCTTGGTTCATGATTTACAAAGTTATATTTTGAGAACACTTATAACTAACATTCAGCTTAGATAGTATCGACAAATCCATTAAATAAATTTAGACATGGTGTAGTACAGAAAAATGTTTCAGTGTTATGCGTCAGTACAGATCTGTTTATCAAAATATACAGGTTATGGCGCTCGGAGTAAATGAATAAATTGTTACACTGTTACCTTGTGTTTTAATCTTTCGATTAAAATTTCAATTAACACATCAATGATCGGATTATAATGATCATCGTTATTCACTACACACGCACAAGAACAGAGAATTTCGATCCACTTCTGACTTAAAGGATCATAAATAATACTATTTAATTATTTCTTCTGTTCATTATTTTTCCCGCACTAAATGAAATAAAACTACACTTAAACGCACTGTTTCTTTGTAGAATATCTTGAAGTTGTTGTTGGTGGTTGTCGAACTGTTTCCATCGAAGTACTATTGTGATGACGCTATCAGTTATTAAAAATTTTGGACGAGACCAGCGTACCTTCCATGCTGAATGAAATCAAAAAGTGTCTGTCGTTAATCTGCTGCAGCCTCTTATATACCCGACCATTTGATCGGCCTTAGGTGATGGTGTTAATTACTAAGCTATTTTTTCATTGGCTTAGCCAGGTGTGATAAACGTGACGTATTGTTTTTCCAACCGTCAATAACGGTTTTTTAACCGCCAGTCGCCGAGATGATTGACAGTTGTCGTTGTTATTGGTGTTGATAACCAGATTTCTTATACATTTTTTGTAAATGATGCTAACGCCTTTCACGCACTTATTATAGTTGCGATCTGGGTGGTATCGCTATCAAATTAAAGAATATTTTGTCCTCTTTAATTTGATATAGTTTGACCCTGGTTTATATACACTTTTACTGACATTGCGTGATAAACAATGTTCAGGTACGTGACTTTACACTGTCGTCTACTAATCGAAGTCGGCAATTACACACTCTGACTAATATTGTTTGTGTTCCACATCGCGTTTTATCACTCAAACGCTTATGTTAGAACACTATTAAATCTGTACTGATATTTAATTACTGAATATTATGAATAAACCTTAACTTTATATTTTGCAATGAACTGTCCTTACTTACTATGATATTTCGTTTCACATTATTTTGCTCCGTTCTATTAACTAACAATTGAACTATTAATTATATTATATTAATAATGCTTATCGCTATGTTTGAGTATAAAAATTGTTCTGTGTATGTTATTTACACTTATATCACCTCCTACTAATCACTTTACTGATTATTGTTTGGTTTAGGCATTGTTGAGATATACCGCTTGTATCGGTTTTCTGTTTTAAAACATTTATTAGTTCACAATCCGGTATTTTGCTGAGGTAGCTTATTGGTATAAGGTTCCCTCTTACAAACATGTTTACTTGTCATAAGTATATTGGAGACTGAAATATAGCTTCATTCTCATATTGTGGCCATCGCTAATTTTAGTTTTTGGCATTAATAATTACTGGTCATCTTTGATTAATTATCAGCCAAATGCTGATTCTGATCTCACATTATTCAAATTCTTATTTAATCATTTTTTATTAACATATCATATTCCATTTAAGTTATTCACTGACTCGCTTGACAGCTTAAAGTGAATTTAATTTGTCCATCAGTTTGTGTCAGTTATAGTCTGGTTGTAGTGTCAAACAGTACTTGGGTTTACTGCTTCTTGTGGTACTTCTGCTTCTTTCTTCTTCCATGGTTCCTCTCTTCTTGGTTACTCTTATCATTACATTATCTATTTACATTATCGTTATGTACTTATTAAATCTGATAGTATATGTCTAGGTTATGTAACATCTGGTTATGTTACATGGTCAATGTAAAAACCTTGTTATACATGAGGTTGTTTGGGGGGGGGGGGCAGAGCAAATCGGGCCTAGGGACCCAAGGGTGTCTAATCCGCCACTATACAATTATATTAAACGAAAACGTAAACAAATCGTATAAAGGAAAACAAATCGCAATTTATTCGTAAATACGCATACGCATCTAACTGAATAACACACTAACACAGCACAGCCGTCAGCGTTGTTGACGGACATGGTGGGGGTGACAGCCTTATCCGCCAAGCCAGCGCATGTGCACTGGAACTTTTTTTTGTCTGTGGTACTCCTGTAACAGACAATGGGACGCAGTTTACATCCAGAAAATGGACACAAGGCCTCGAACAGTTAAATATAAAGCCAAGGTTTACTGCAATATGGAATCCATGCACGAATATAGCTGAATGTTGGAACAGACAGCTAGGAAACCTGTTTAGAATATTTGTTAGACAGAAGCATACTAAATGGGCTACTTCTATAAAAGTTATAAGAGCATGCCTCAACGAAACATATCAGGAAACCATGAAGACGATGCCATACGAAGCACTATTTGGGACTAAACCAACTAGGGACTGGGAGAAATATATAGATCCTACGGTGGTTGGTACCGAGAAGGTAAACCTAAGCAAGATAAATTTTCATATTAAAGATAGAGGTGAAAAGCAAGCAGCCCGGATCAACAAGTCCAACAAAATCACAAGTTTAAAGTTGGAGATAAGGTGCTAATATGTACATATAAACTCTCTGATGCAACACAAAATATTTCAAAGTTTTGCACACTGTATGAAGATCCATACGTTATCACACGTGAAATTGGAAGTGCTATGTACATGCTACAAGAATGCACAGACAATAACGTAGTACGGTGGGGTCTTCAATATGAGACAATTAAAGCTATATCATTCAGACCGCTTAGTTGATTAATGAAATACCTTTATAAAAAGAAAATGTGATGTGTATAAATTCTTGTAAAAGTACGACACTAAGTTAGTAATTAATTGAATACCAATATGAATAATCTAATCTTATATCATGTCTTATAATAAGGATAATGGATGTCTTAATGATACCATGTTAGAATAATAAAACTGTCAATTTTGGTAGTTACATTTTTTTTGTCAAACCGTTAGCAATAAATTGTTAATGTAAAATTTTAGTTTGTACCAAAATGTCCAATTTGTTGTTGTAAAACACTAATGATGTTTATTATTGATTTTATAATTATATTTATCTTATTGTTAAAAATTTAATACATAAATAGAGGAAATAAGAGATTGCATTAATAGCATTTGAAATGGAATAAAGTATAAATAAATGTAGTAAATGTATTTGTTGATTGTAAAGGAGGAAGTTAATGAATTAAATTTAACATTAATTTGTAGATTAATAAAATGTATAAAATTTTGTTTAATATTCTTAAATTAAGATCTATTCGCGATAAAAAGAGAAATGTAGGTTAAGTTAATACTCAGTTATTATATAGCCTATTGACACAAAACAAAATGAACTAAGTGAATACACGTGAATGGACAATCTAATTTTGCTAGGTTACTACTATTGACTATTAATTGTGTTCTTAATTGTAATATTAGTTAGATTTTGCATATATATACATATATATATATATATATATAGGGTATCAATTGAAAGTAATGATAATAACATATAGCAATAAAATCATATCTCAACTTAGACAAAAATAGATGTAAGATTTTATAGATGAATGTTATTATAGAAATTATAATTATATGTAAATTGTAAAAAATGGATTCATAATTAAAATATGAAAGCAAGAAAATAAGTTACAGTGTAGGAACCCTCAAAAATGATGTTCACCATTAGTAAGTCACAAAAATTAAATGTCACACCTACTACACTATGTTCGTAGGACGTAGAACATTTAAAACAATATCATAATAAGCACAATTCATAGGGTGTAAAAATGGGATCCTTTAGATTCAAGGAGATCATCTCAACAGACCAAGACCCAAATTGGGGACAGATGTAACGCCAAAACGTGAAAAAAAAGAGAAGAAGCAGGTGGCAGATGTTGAATTGACATTGATGTATGAAGGGAAATTACGAGAGCGAGTTAACACAAAGAAGTGTGAAATCCTTTTATGACGACAGGCATGTTTATGGACATATCATAAACACAACAGAGCAGCTGGTCACTTGAAGAAATTAGGGTTTGTTCTAGCGAACGCATAGAAAAACGCCAGAAGAAGAATCATGAGTGTAATACTGAGAAAGATACAGTAAGAGTGGCTGAACGAGATACCAAGAATGCAACAGCAAAGTGGAATAAACTCATCAACGATGCAGCTGGAAGTGTTCTTACTGAAAGGAATGGAAAACTACCAGATATAAGCATGAAAGGGGACTTACCCAGAAGAATACAAAGAAGGTGAATGAATCAATTAACGAGACAGATGCAAACTTAGCGAACTAAGGGTTGTTCTGGCAGAGGCGTAGAAAAACAACAGTAAGGGGTAACTGAATGAAGTACCGAGGAAACACAGCAAAGGTTAATAAACTGTATAGCTTAATAATAGGTTAATAAACAGCACTATCACTTTAGTAAAGTGAAAGAAGAGATGAACAATCAAGACAACATAAGTGTTATTCATGCTTAGATAAATTAAATTCAACCTTGAGATATAGAGATCTTAGAAGAAATGTCTATTGAGAGAAATCATATATTAAAATAATGAATGATCGTAATATGTTAAAAGTCAAGATAATTGATATTAATGACAAGTAACGTAAAATTAATAAATGCATTAATTAGACTGATAAATGTGTACGTGTTTCATTATTTAAATAACCTGAGGGATGATACAACAATATTACTTAATTAGTTTTCTTGAAATGAAAATATAATTTGTACCCATCACTCCTAAGTAAACTTTATACCGTTACAATTAACATCAATAGACATCTCTGTAACTTTAATTACCGTTGCAAATGACACCCAAAAAAGTAGGCTAGATTAAAGAGAACATAATCTTTTAATTAACACAATATAATTAATGGTAACGAGTAATTAACGTGATAATACTGAATTAGTGTCTGTGTTCAAATTTTGTGATGGAGATGTCTAGGACGTTTATGCTATTGTTGTACTCGTATTCAGCAGTGAAGGTTATGTTTTTGTGTATTTTGTTTATGTGGATTAGTAGCTGTTCGCATTGTCTTCGGTACAAAATGAAGTCAGCAGAAAATCAGCAACAGTTAGGTGACATTCAATTTGTTATATTAATTATTAATTCATTCTTTATTTACCATTTACAGTACTTTCACATAATCACTTGTCGGCGTCCATTTCATTCAGACGCCATCTTTAATGTTTGCCAACTATATAAAAAATTTGTTACTTACCAGGAATTCGTGTAGGCGAACCTGGAGGACAGAATGGGATTATTCCATTAAATAAAATAGTCATCTGTTCACAAATACTTCTGACCTTTTATTATTACAATAAAAAAAAATATAACACAAAAAAAACTTTTTTTTTTTGCTCAGCCATGTGGCCCATGATATAAAACCTCATTACCCGAGTTTGGGTTTCTTAACATTTTATCCCTTATATTCATAAACTCATTTACAAAAAATCATTTCATTACATAAAATAATAGAAAGAAGACTTTACTTAAATTTACTCCAAACCAGCGCTTCTTATTTATTATTTAATTTTCATTCACTCACATACACACACGCACTCCATGCCCAAATGAGATCTCAATTTTGTTATTTGATAGTAAAATGAAGCCTTTTAAAAGGACATAACTTTGAATTTGTTCTTCCCCAACTGGTTATATATCTGGCTATATGTCCAAAAGAGTCCAACATCCCGGCGTACCTTCCATCACTCCGCACATTTTCTTCACAATTTTTTACCAAAAGTGTTACTTTCTTTATTACTCACTGTATAGTTACATTATTATTTAAATTATAAATTTGATTTTAAATCACATTTTATGAGTTACGGGCGCCCGCAAATTTGTTTCAAAACTTTTGCGGCTGTACAGCATGACGGAATATTTACTGTCTCAATTTCTGAAGTAGTGAGGGAATCACGTGATGTCAATCTATTGTTCTTTCGTGTTTTGAAGTCAATTTTGATGGGGTTATTAATTTGAACCTACATTCCAGCGGTGATGTGAAGCTGGGATCGGCTCTGACATCATCTGGCATGATCGCTGAGTACATAGGTCAAAGTTCGTACTGCTAAAAATAGCTGCTTCTCTGTCGTTTCGCTGGTGACCTTGACACTAACTAGTTCACTCGGCATGCGCCGTTATAATTTATGAATAAAATTCACAATTATTATGTCGTGACCTCTTTTCCCAAATTACCCCTGGGTAGGCCTAAATGTCCTGTTACAATACCCCCTCAATGAGAGGTTTTATGTCAAAACATAAAAACTCTCATTGACACTCTCATACTTCCTAAAGGGATCAGCCTGGATATGTCGCCACAACCCTCTTTATGTTTTATTTAAAATCGTGGTTAACTTACCCCCTGGTCCAGTGACTGTGACCGCACCTGAATGACCTTACTGGACTTCCCTTTCGAGATCACAACACCGCAAGGCCAGACAGGCACTTGACGCCCCTGCTCTGACGCGCAGGCCAGCACAGGTCCGCCACCACAGCATCACCAGACACTGAAACATGAAATCAAAATATCAAATAGTGGCCTTGCATAATACCATATCCTCAACTGATCTCTGATTCCCCTTAGCTATGCTGGTTTGTGTTAAGAAGCACTGGTTTTTTCTTAACTTCTAACATATACATTGATACATACTTAACATAAAACAATATAAAACATTTTAAACTTCAATACTAACATTCTGTATACCGTTCTCTTGTTAACTCCTATCCCAAAATTCAAAATATTTCCCTGATCCCAATCAGAATTTACATAAACATTTCCCATTACAACCTTACAAATGCCTTCCATTATACAGGGTGTTAAGTAATATGTGGAACATCTCTGGGGGATGGATAGAGGACTTAAAAAGAAGCAAAAAGTTCATATAAACATATGATCTATTTCCCATAACTTCTTAATTACAGACACTTTTGGTTATTGCATGTTTGCTTATTACAGCTTTGTTTCTGCTTGTTTGTTTTCAAAGCTCTAGCTTAGTTCTACAACAAATGCTCAAAGTGGCTACCATTAGCTCTAACACAAGCTTCTAACCACCGCATCATGGATTGTCTTACTCCCTCCCATATTCCAGGTGTCTGCTGTATCTGCTGAAATCCTTCTTCAACACGCTGGCGAAGAATTTCAATGTTTGCAACAGGTCTTGAATACACAATGTTCTTTAAATGTCCCCATAAGTAAAAATCCAATGGGTTGAGATCAGGAGATCAAGCAGGCCAGAATGTTGCTGCCCCACGACCTATCCATTTATTTGGGAAATGCTGATTTAAAATTGCTCTTGCTTGGAGAGAAATATGAGGTGGTGCTCCATCGTGCATAAACCACATGTTCTGAATTAAGTGTAGTGGAACTGCTTCCAGCAAAACATTTAAATGTTCCATTAGAAATTCACTGTATGATGCTCCAGTCAGTGTTCCATGGAAAATGAAAGGTCCAATTACACTGTCTCCAATTATTCCAGCCCATACATTAATGCTGAACTGTTGTTGATGTCTTGTTTCCAAAACTGCACAGGGATTTACGTCTGCCCATACGTGAGTGTTGTGAAAATTCTGCACTCCATTCCTGGTAAACTTTGCTTCATCAGTGAATAGTATGGTAGACAGAAAGGTTTGGTCCTGAGCACACATCTGCAGTAACCAAGTACAAAAAGCTTTTGTGGGTGGAAAATCAGTTTCACTAAGACCTTGCACTCTCTAAAGATGGTATGGATAAAGGAGTTGTTCTCGTAAGATTTTCCACACTGTCACATGACTCACATCTCAGTTCCTGCTATGCCTCTTGTACTGCTACCATTATTTTCCTCAATATGATGAAGTACTCGTTCTTCTAAATCAGGTGTTCTGATACTAATTGGTCTTCCACAATGTGATGACCTTTTCTCAAAAGAGCCTGTCTCCACAAGACGTTCATGTATTCTCTGGAAGGTCTTTCTGTTCGGTAAATTTCTGTTAGGAAATTTTTCAGCATACAAACGTCTTGCTTCATACGCATTGCAATTTGCAAGTCCATACAACAGGTGCATGTCCGCCATTTGCTGATTAGAATACATTTTGGCCACAAACTGAATGAACAGTAAACACTAAACACTAGTCCAATAACAAATGTACAGTAAGCTTCCACTACTGCTTGTGTACTCAATTGCAAGAGGGTTTATTTATTTACTAGTTACCATGGCAACTAATGTAGACATCAGAAGGCTTCGACTTAACAATTCACAACACAAACAACATTTGAAAAGAAAAAATACCTGTAGAACTAAGCTAGAGCTTTGAAAACAAAAAGGCAGAAATGAAGTTGTAATAAGCAAACATGCAATAACCACAAAGTGTCTGTAATTAAGAAATTATGGGAAATAGACCATATGTTTATATGAACTTTTTTGCTTCTTTTTGAGTCCTCTATCCAACCCCCAGAGGTGTCCCACATATTACTTAACACCCTGTATAATTCACATTTCAAAATAATTAAATTCGTTATTAAAATTCTTAAATAGAATAAAACATATCTAAATCTACTACATCAGAACAAATTATTTACTTAACATCGTTGAGTACTTGATATTCCTCAAATCAATACAAAATCATTTAGTTACATCATCAGATCTTCTACATCATTGACATAACTCACTTTATTATTCAATACCTCGTTACTAACAATTTAGTAACCCCCTTCTTCATCATTATCTAATATCCCCCCTTTACCCAGTTATAATTAGGTAAATCACCTCATGGGTAAACAGTGTAAGGCATTTACCTTGTTGCATAAATACTCTATTATGAGTGCCCCTGGCTTGTAACGGCCAGCTCCTTTCCACACACTCTATTGCTTAATGATGTTGGACTGTAGCACCCATTTGCGTCCAAAAGAACTGAATTTTATTAGGATGCAAACGCTGCTTATACCGTTCTTGCTTCGGCGTTATATAAAAATTCGGCATTACAGTACTGGTATCCGAGGATACGAGTAATCCTACTATAATGATTCATATGCCCTTAATACGGTTCTATTACCCCATTCGGTGGTAGCCGCTGTTCCAAAGTTATGTTGATTCCCCTGATTGAACCCCCTGTTAATTTCTAAATTATACCAATTTCGTAGGCAATCAACCATGGTCAGTTTACAATAAGTCTGGCCACAACTGGTTGTCATCCAAAACCACGGTCTGGGCTGGTAAGGCCGGGACCGCCCTAAAGTTGGGAATCTATTTAAAACAAATACATGTTTACGATTCCTATACTTACATCCTACTCAATTATTCTTAATCAACATAATACAACATAATAGACACTCAAATTGAACATAAACATCATTACATTAAAATAAACATCTCATTTGCATCTGAATAAAATTTCCAAACATTCCAACTTTAATTTCAATTGAACCTTTTAGTACTCAACCTTTAATTATTTATCATTTATTATACCAATAGATTCTCAAAATTTTCAAATTTATTATCAACATTTCGTTTATTAACTCCTTTCAAATTAATTCAGCTATTTTATCGAACACATTTAATTACTTTAACAAAATTCACAAAGTTGAGTATAATTGAACCTTGCTACATCATTACATTTAACATCAACACAAAAGTATATGCAATCTACATTATTATTCGTTATTGTTTACCACAAATCATTTCATTATACAGTCCGTTTCAGAACCCCCTACTCACATAATTAAATGTCCATACATAATAATTATTTACCCTCCATCATCGAATAATAATCTTGTCTTACGTCTACACAATTCATTTTTAATTAAATACATATTGTTATTATGATTATAATAACCATCATCAATAATTTTATCCCTCATATCAATATAGTATTCAAAAACATAATTGCATACAATTAATTCAAAAATTCTGTCGACATTTGGTATGGTCAATTCTCCTTTAGTATCATCTGTTACGATTAAATCCTTTATCATTTCTTTAGTATAGTAATCATCTACTACTAGTGACCCCATCTTATATACAGGTAAGTCATCAATATAATTATCAACGTTATCATCATCTATTGCTGCACCAACCACATCGCAAGGTAAGAATTCAATATAATCATCAACTCTCTCACTATTCACTCTCTCTCTCTCTCTTAATTTTTTATAACTTCTACTAACCTCAAACAACTCTATCTTCCTCTCTCTCTCAAAATACCTCTCATCATTACACTACTTCACACTTTCTCTATCATTCCCTGCAGAGGGTACTACTACATAAAAACACCTCCTGGCTTTTCCAGGAACACCACCAAAACTCAGGGAACAATTTGAAAACACATCTTCTTCCATTAAGGGACTCTCGCACTTCAACAACAACAGTGAACACCTTGGTTCACCATAAACCCGGGGAAAATTTACCCTCTGCCCCATATCCACAAAATAACTCTCTTCATATTCTCTCTCTAACTTAAAAACACTGATTTCTACCCCTTCACAACCCCCTACTCCCATTACTCTCTCACTCCCCCTTACTATCTCTATATTCTCATCATCACTATTAATTTTCACTGTATCACCTTTAAATACCTCGTTTTCCACTATCTTACCACTATTTTTAATTATATCATCATAATTCTCAACCCCACTTACCTTGTTATATGTCACCTGATCGTCTTTAATTTCGTTTAATTGATCAGTCTCTCCACCACTTTCTACCCCCACTATACTCTCATTATTATAATCAACACTATATCAACACCCACTTACCTTATTATATGTGCTATTTTCTACCCCCTTCTTTCTCTTTCTACTTTCGTTTACTTTGTCTTGTAATTGTTTTACAATAGCACTAAAATGTTCATTGACTTCTTCTAAACTTTTATTAATATCAAAATTCTGTTGTTTAATTTCGTCTCTAATCTCGTTAAACTTTTCACTAAAATTACTCTTTATTTCATTATTTTGTTCTTTCAGCTTATCATTCATTTTAGTGTTTACTTCATCAAAACGACTATTTATTTTGTCATACTTTTCATTAAAATTACTCTTTATTTCATCAAACTTATTATTTTGTTCATCAAACTTGCTATCGTTTACATCAAAACGACTATTTATTACATTAAATTGTGTTTGTAAAAAACTCATTACGTTATTATCGAATTGACTGTTACATTTTGTTGAGGTTGGGGTTGACTGAGTACTTGAGTCATCTATAGCTGATTCAGTTAGGCTGTGTTCATTGAACCTATTCACTGGAGTCGTTTGAACACCTGGTTCCCCCACACCAGCCGACTCACTCATTCCAACCTCAATCTCGTTAGTATCCATTTTTCAAATTGTTTGAATTGTATAATTCTGTCTAAATGATTACTATACACACTATATATAACTACCACATAACAAAATACTTTAATTAACCTCCCCAGCACTTTACGTTTCCACAACAACATCATACGCACATTTATTTGTATTTTATTTTGTTACCTTAAACAACCATTCTGTTCTCCCAAGTAGGCCTCTATTTATATAAAATTTGTTTATATAAATGTCCCTAAGTTCGGAAGCCAATTGTATATTAATATTTCATTCTATTAATTGTATATATTGTATATTATTTCATTCTTTATTTACCATTTACTTTCACATAATCACTTGTCGGCGTCCATTTCGTCAGATGCCATCTTTAATGTTTGCCAACTGTATAAAAAATTTGTTACTTACCAGGAATTCTTGTAAGCGAACCTGGAGGACAGAATGGGATTATTCCATTAAATAAATTAGTCATCTGTTCACAAATACTTCTGACCTTTTATTATTACAATAAAAAAAAATATAACACAAAAGAAAACATTTTTTTGCTCAGCCATGTGGCCCATGACATAAAACCTCATTACCCGAGTTTGGGTTTCTTATCATTTTATCCCTTATATTCGTACTCATTTCCAAAAAATCATTTCATTACATAAAATAATAGAAAGAAGACTTTACTTAAATTTACTCTCTTCGCAAACCAGCGCTTCTTATTTATTATTTAATTTTCATTCACTCACATACACACACGCACCCCATGCCCAAATGAGATCTCAATTTTGTTATTTGATAGTAAAATGAAGCCTTTTAAAAGGACATAACTTTGAATTTGTTCTTCCCCAACTGGTTACTTATCTTGCTATATGTCCGAAAGAGTCCAACATCCCGGCGTACCTTCCATCACTCCGCACATTTTCTTCACCATTTTTTACCGAAAGTGTTACTTTCTTTATTACTCACTGTATAGTTACATTATTATTGAAATTATAAATTTGATTTTAAATCACATTTTTTGAGTTACGGGCGCCCGCAAATTTGTTTCAAAACTTTTGCGGCTGTACAGCACGACGGAATATTGTAGACTGGAGCGAAATTTACTGTCTCAATTTCTGAAGTAGTGAGGGAATCACGTGATGTCAATCTATTGTTCTTTCGTGTTTTGAAGTCAATTTTGACGGGGTTATTAATTTGAACCTACATTCCAGCGGTGACGTGAAGCTGGGATCGGCTCTGACGTCATCTGGCGTGATCACTGAGTACATAGGTCAAAGTTCGTACTGCTGAAAATAGCTGCTTCTCTGTCGTTTCGCTGGTGACCTTGACACTAACTAGTTCACTCGGCATGCGTCGTTATAATTTACCAATAAAATTCACAATTATTATGTCGTGACCTCTTTTCCCAAATTACCCCTGGGTAGGCCTAAATGTCCCGTTACATTTAGTAGTGTTTTAAAATTTATGTTTCCAGTATCCAAACCACCCACTGATTTAATTAATAACGAAGGAATCCTCTCAAAAAGTCGAAAGTGCACACTTCTCGACTAGCCCAGCATGCCTCATCTGTATCAAGACCATCAATTCACACAATACTCAAGTACCTTGCAGAGTGTTCTGAAGAGCACTCGCAATTTGCATTATGCTGGCATGCCACAGTAAGGATAGAAAGTTATTCTCAAACATCTGCACTACCTATAAAAGCGACAGCGTCAGGCTTTGTCAGTCAGTTACCGTGAGTGATTTCTTTAGTGCAGATCAAGTGGAAAGTGATTACTGTGTTACTATTAGTGTGGAACTCTATTACTTGACATTATTATTGCATGTGGACAAATTTAACTTGAATTATTTATGAAAGAATCTTGTTTATTTCAAAATATTATTCGTGACTCATTAAAGCTGGTAATTAGTGATTTCATTGGTGTCTGTATTTTTTGTTTTCCACTGTACAGTACGACGATCAATGAGACGATCATAACAATATATTACCTTTCTTCAGCTCTGTTTTATGACTTCTAGTAACTTAGTTATGCATTTCGGAATGATCGTTCATTCATCAGACTACATATCACTCATGAGAGGATGTTAAAGATTAAAATTTTATTAAAACACAACACAAGAATTAAAAAAAAAAAAAAAAAAAATCCTCCGCTCAACAGTCCGTTAAGGACCAAGGCGTTGCAATAGAACATTGCAGTAAGGGAAATGTAGCCAGGACTACATGCTGTTAAAACAGGTTATGACGCTATAGACATGTTAATATTTGATTTTTGTCCAAATATGTAAATTAGATGTAAGCATTAATATAAGAATGGGGCAAAAGACTATTATGTATTAAAACGCCCATAAATGTATTTGTGATTATATCATGTGCGAGGTAAAGGTACGAGTGCGCGTGTCAGTCGTATTTTTATGAATAGCTCAAGTATAGATTAGTGTACCGAACTGAGATTTGGACAGCGCACACATCGCAAGTAGCGCTGTATTTTCTGGGTGTCAGATGCTTGCTACGCAGTATGTAAATTGGGATTTTATTAGTAAAAAGCCGTTTCTATAAAGTCCTTATTTTTGAGAAGGCAGAAAAGTCTTAGATAAAATCTATACCTGCTGCTGCAAAAATCTGCAAAGCGTTTCAAGTAATCATCTATCAGTTGTAGCCATCAATCGCGTGATAAGCTGTTTCGACCAATCAGCGGCCCCAATTTTCCACTAAGATTGGGTCTCCGCCGGCGAATATCAAGGCAGTTCTATCCTACAGCTCGAATTTTTCAGACGTGCTCTCTGTGCGAGTTACCTGTGCAGAAACGTGTTTTTGAACGAGTGATCAAGGTCAAATTTGCGACGAGTTCTCCGTTGCTGATACCTTGACGAGGTACGAACTCATTATTAAAAAAGTAATAAGCGATTCAATAGTGTTAAACAGTGCTAGTGTCGCTGGATCAAGAATTCCGCTTAGGGAAGGTGTATCCACCCGGGATACTCCTTTGTGATCGCGAGGACACCTCAAGACGCGGGAAGGTGCATCCTCAATGCACCAAAAATAAGTGAGATTAAATTACAGCCCAATTGTGCCCTGAGATTAGACTAGACTGATTACCGGTGTGACGGCGTGCGCGCGTACAAGAGGAGCCCCAGCGAAGCGGGAGTTTGCAGAAAGGAGGTGACGATCCGAGGAGCAGAATTGCGGCGATTCACAGGACTGGCTGTAAGACGTATCAACCCACGAAAACAACATCCAAGTAACCAATTGACATTTCTTTTAAAAATCAGATCAATCTGATTCAAAGACGATTTTGAAATAAAATAAATATTTTGTACTACAAAGCATATAAAAATTTGTCTTAAAATATACTACCTTGCTCCAGATAACTGTTTATGTGTTCCATTATTACTATGCCTGACATTTGTTTTGTCGCATAGTAAATGGCGCTTGCAACGATGGGGCTTGAAAAAATGCAAGAAATATATTAAATAACCTGTTAATAGTATTAAATTGCAATACCCAATGTTTTTGGCACGACAAAATAGTATGTTATAAAAAAAAAAATTTGCAGTGTTTGATATATTAAAATTGTAAAAGCAAAAAGTTTTCACTATCACTATTGCATTAACGACTCGGAACACTAAGTTTTTTATAAGTAAGAGCATAAAGTTTTACCTTAAAGCCTAAACCGGTTTTCTCCTTTATAAGGCTTCTTCAGAGGCTGCTGCCGGTAGCGCTATCCGTCTTGTTGTGGGTGACGAAATCGAATTTCGAAAGATCGATGCTGTGTGTGTGGGTGAGATATGTTCGAATAATGCGTGCGATTTTAATTGTGTCTGTTCATTTAGGATGTCGTTTTTATTTGTTTTTGTGTGTTTGTATATTTCTAATTGTTCTAGAGTGTCTAGTTTTCGGCCTTTTGTGTGTACGTGTAGAATGTTCATGTTATTGTCGATGTTTTTATATGTGTGGTTTGCTTCAATGAGGTGGTTTGCAAAGGTGGATTCTGTAGTGGAGTGGAGTGCCTTTGTGTGTTCAATGTATTTCTGTTTGAAGCTACATCCTGTCTGGCCTATGTAGAATTTACTGCAATTTGAGCAATTTAGCTTGTAAACACCGGGTAGATCGAATTTGTTTTGTGCTTTGTGTGTGTGTTTTGATAGTGTGTGTTCTGTTTTGTTAGTAGTTTTGTAAGCGATTCTGTATCCTGCTTTTTTGAATTTGTGGGATATTTTTTCAGTTTGTTTGTTGATGTATGTTAGTGTTATGAATTTGTTGTTTTCTGTCTTTGTCTGTTGTTTGTTTTGTGTAGGAGTTTACTGACTATTGTTCTGTCATATCCGTTAGATTCTGCTAGATATTTTATCGTGTTTAGTTCGTCTTTGTAGTCTTTATCATCTAAGGGAATGTTGTTAAGTCTATGTATCATGGTTCTGAAGGCAGCTAGTTTGTGTTGTATTGGGTGATTGGAGGTGTTGTGTATTAGTGTGTAAACACCTCCACAACTAGACTTAACAACAGTCCCTTAGATGAAAAAGACTACAAAGACGAACTAAACACGATAAAATATCTAGCAGAATCTAACGGATGGATAATAGCTATGCAGGAATATGATTTTAGCATTAAGTACTGCAAAGCTAGCAACAACAAGTTGGCGGATACTTTGAGCCGTTATACACCTGTTCATCAGGAAACTCATTCGGCAGATAAGAATGAAATACAAATCTTGGCGGTAAGGTATGCTTTACCGAATGAAATTAAAAATTATTTAAGAAATGTAAATGTTGAACAACAACGTGACGACAAAATTAAGAAAATAATGAACGACATACAGATTACAGAAAGCCCAAAGTTCCAGATTGTTAACAATATTTTGTACAAGCTGATTGACGGACAATGGAAAATTGTGGTTCCCGACCATCTCATTGAGGAACTAACATGGGCATGCCATGAAAACCTTGCTCATGCTGGTGCTTACAAATGCTACCTGACACTGCGGGAAGATTTTATATGGACGAACATGGCCAGAAAAGTTAAATCAGTACTTCGTACCTGCCACACCTGTCAGAGAGCCAAACATCCTAATCAACACACATACGTGGAGATGGGAAACATCGTTATGCATGAAAAAAATGAATTACTATGCATTGATTTCCTTGGACCATTACCACGTGCGGCGAGGGGGATGAGAAATCTGGTGGTGTGTACGGATGCCTTCACTAAGAATGTTAGTCTTTATGCGGTGGGTAGGCCCACAACAGATGCGGTACTGAGGATAATTTTGGAAAACTACATTCCAAAATACGGTCATGTAAAAAAGATCCTGAGTGATCAGGGTATGCAATTCCAGAATAAAAAATAGAAAGCTGAATTAGAGAAGAGGGGCATTCAAGCAGTTCTAACAGCCATTCGTAGACCCCAAGGGAATCTCGCTGAGAGGGTGAATAGAGAACTTGGTCGTTTATTCAGGACTTATTGTAACAATAACCAAAGCAAGTGGCCAGAGTATCTGGAGTTTTTCGAAAAAGCCATAAATTGGTGTTACAATACCACGACTGGATATACGCCATCAGAACTGCAGTCAGATGTCCATCCAAAGCGTGCCTGGAGTGATTATATAAAAAGGAAAATTTGCTGACGCCAAGCGAAGTTAAGCGTTTGGAGGCAAAGGAGAGGATAAGGAAGTTCGCCAAACAGCGGTCAGAAAAATTTAATGCTAATCATAAGCTGCAATCGTTCAGAGTAGGCGAGTTAATTTTACTAAAAGCTTTAAATGTAAGTAGCAGTATTGATAATACCACGGCTAAGTTCAATAGACTTTACAATGGTCCGTTTATGTTAACTGAAGAAGTGGGAAAGCAAACCTACATTGTTACTAATCAAAGTACTAACAAAACTATTGGCAAATTCCATGCGTCGTCATTATGCAAAAATGACATATTTTGACATATCTGGGTATATTGATGTATGAGTGTCATAACGTAATTGTTAAAGTAAGTAAATTGTGTAAATTCATGTTTGTTTGAGCCATGTGGGTAACTATGTTGAGAAGTGTGCGACTGGACAGTAGGAATTATGACGTCATGAACTGTTCATACTAGCTTATCTCTCTAACCCTTGATCATAGATTATCAACCTCGTGCTTGAGTTTATTTATATTGGAACTGACAGATGTCAAAATTTATTGGAAGGAAATGTTTTAGTTTAGCAAGGAGTATTTATTTATTTATTTTGAGTTG